>OY986057.1:25037572-25140367 GCA_963920205.1 Stenodema calcarata | reverse complement strand
GGGTTGGTCGAAACCCATAAAAAAAATTTCGTAATTTTAACTCAACGCTAACTGGGCAAAGTGGCGCGGACGGCGGACGGCGGACGGCGTACGGCGGACGGACGGATTTTTTTTTTATTCGATTTTCTGAATCTACGTATCTTGAAACGTAAACCAACAAATTTTAAGGGGGGGTTAAAAATTTTTTTTCTTTGGGCGATTCCAATGGTTCATTATCGAAGATAATAAACCAAAATCCGTCCGTCCGCCGTACGCCGTCCGCGCCACTTTGCCCAGTTAGCGTTGAGCTAAAATTACGAAATTCGGTTTCTGGGTTTGGACCAGCCTCACAATGGTCCTCGAAACTTTTCATAACCCTAGGTCAAGGGGAAGGGGTTCAAAACGAAATTTAAAATTTCGACAATGTCATATCTCAAAATATTTAACTGAAACGTGTAATTTTCAGTTCACTTTTGAATGACCTGAAATGACCACATATTATGTATGATGTACAATAGTATGTATGATTTAGTACAGTATGATAAGACAGAAAAGAAATTTGTATGGTATTGTATGAGTACGGTGAGAATATGGTATGGTGCCGATTGCAACACAGTCTGGTATAGACAGAAGGGTGATCTGCACAAGGAAGATAATAAACCGTTGTGTCAAGAATTTGCAGAGTTTTGGTTTATTATCTTCGATAATGAACCATTGGAATCGCCCAAAGAAAAAATTTTTTTAACCCCCCCTCAAAATTTGTTGGTTTACGTTTCAAGATACGTAGATTCAGAAAATCGAATAAAAAAAACTCTGCAAGTTCTTTACACAACGGTTCATTATCTTCTTTGTACAGATCACCCTTCTGTCTAGATCACTAGGTCTAAATGTCTAGATCCTAATTGTTAGATTAATTATTATTATCAATTATCACTAATTATTAACAATTTTATCAAGTACCTAGTGAAAATTATTATAATTTATTGTTAGGTATTCAATAAATTATTACGAATCTTGATTCCAATGGTTCATTATCGAAGATAATAAACCAAAAATCCGTCCGTCCGCCGTACGCCGTACGCCGTACGCCGTCCGCGCCACTTTGCCCAGTTAGCGTTGAGCTAAAATTACGAAATTTGGTTTCTGGGTTTGGACCAGCCCCACAATGATCCTCGAAACTTTTCATAACCCTAGGTCAAGGGGAAGGGGTTCAAAACGAATTTTGAAATTTTGAAAATTCCATATCTCGAAAAATTCATATAGAACGGTATGTTTTTTATTTCATATTTAGATAGAGTTTGTTCTTTAGAATTTTTTAAGACCATCCGCAGCTTTGTACGACCAGCCGTTCGTTCACAATGACGGCTCAAAGATTGTGCCTCACAACACGATCGTGACTCAAACTGTTGAAATACGGGTCCATTTTCATACTAACAAGCTCTTTGGAACATCATATGGCTTAAGTGATGTCGAGTTTGTTGTTCTGAGGTGCGTTTCGTGCTACTGAAATGAAGGTAATTTCGACTGTTTGTTGGTAGGTACTTCTTTTATACGACGTAATATTAAAAACCCCAGAATTATATCGTATTAATTAATCATAATTAATAATAATAATTATTATTAATAAATACAAATTATTATTACCTAACAATAAATTATAATAATTTTCTCTAGGTACTTGATAAAAATGTTAATAATTAGTGATAATTGATAATAATAATTAATCTAACAATTAGGATCTTGACATTTAGACATAGTGATCTAGACAGAAGGGTGATCTGCACAAGGAAGATAATAAACCGTTGTGTCAAGAATTTGCAGAGTTTTTTTTTTTTTTTATTCGATTTTCTGAGTCTACGTATCTTGAAACGTAAACCAACAAATGTTGAGGGGGGGTTAAAATTTTTTTTTCTTTGGGCGATTCCAATGGTTCATTATCGAAGATAATAAACCAAAATCCGTCCGTCCGCCGTCCGCAGCACTTTGACCAGTCAGCGTTGAGCTAAAATTACGAAATTTTTGTTACGGGTTCGAACAGACCCCACAATCATCCTCGAAACTTTTAATAACCCTAGGTCAAGGGGAAGGGGTTCAAAACGACATATAAAATTTCGACAATGTCATATCTCAAAAAATTCAACTGAACAGTGTAATTTTGGTTTATTATCTTCGATAATGAACCATTGGAATCGCCCGAAGAAAAAAAAATTTTAACCCCCCCTCAAAATTTGTTGGTTTACGTTTCAAGATACGTAGATTCAGAAAATCGAATAAAAAAAAAATCCGTCCGTCCGCCGTACGCCGTCCCCCGTACGCCGTCCGCGGCACTTAACGCCCAGTCAGCGTTGAGATAAAATTACGAAATTCGGTTTCTGGGCTTGGACCAGCCCCACAATTGTCCTCGAAACTTTTCATAACCCTAGGCCAAGGGGAAGGGGTTCAAAATGAAATTCAAATTGAAATTGACAATGTCATATCTCAAAATATTCAACTGAACCGTGCAATGTATAGTTCACTTTTGAATGACCTGAAAAATTACGAATCTTTTAAGACCAATTGGATTTTTGTGCGACCAGCCGTTCGTTCACAGTGACCGCGCAAAGGTTTAGGAAAAACACTAAACTTTCGCGTCGAAAACGGCCGCTACGTGGGCCAACCGCCCAGACGCCCAGAATAAAACTACCTTTTTTCATCTTCCCGGTAAACTACAGTCTAGAGATTTTAACCATGAGTCGGGGATAGACCACATTGCAATATTCACCCGGTTTCTCATCTGTAAAATTGTTTAAATAATACCTATTTGTTTAAACAAATTAAATTTTGATGATGAGCTAGATACTTGAAATTTTAAATATAGGTCAGAAATGGATCACAATGCAATATTCACTCGGTTTCTTGTCTGTAAAATTGTTTAAATAATACCTATTTGTTTAAACAAATTAAATTTTGATGATGAGCTAGATACTTGAAATTTTAAATATACTTAGGTCAGAAATGGATGACATTTCAATATTCACTCGGTTTGTATGACATGGTATGAGTATGGTAAGGTATATTATTGTATGTATGATTTAGTACAGTATGATAAGATAGAAAAGAAATTCGTATGGTATGGTATGAGTACGGTGAGAATATGGTATAGTGCCGATTTGCAACACAGTCTGGTATAGACAGAAGGGTGATCTGCACAAGGAAGATAATAAACCGTTGTGTCAAGAATTTGCCGAGTTTTTAGTTCACTTTTGAATGACCTGAAACATTACGAATCTTTTAAGACCAATTGGATTTTTGTGCGACCAGCCGTTCGTTCACAGTGACCGCGCAAAGGTTTAGGAAAAACACTAAACTTTCGCGTCGAACACGGCCGCTACGTGGGCCAACCGCCCAGACGCCCAGAATAAAACTACCTTTTTTCATCTTCCCGGTAAACTACAGTCTAGAGATTTTAACCATGAGTCGGGGATAGACCACATTGCAATATTCACCCGGTTTCTCATCTGTAAAATTGTTTAAATAATACCTATTTGTTTAAACAAATTAAATTTTGATGATGAGCTAGATACTTGAAATTTTAAATATAGGTCAGAAATGGATCACAATGCAATATTCACTCGGTTTCTTGTCTGTAAAATTGTTTAAATAATACCTATTTGTTTAAACAAATTAAATTTTGATGATGAGCTAGATACTTGAAATTTTAAATATAGGTCAGAAATGGATGACATTTCAATATTCACTCGGTTTGTATGACATGGTATGAGTATGGTAAGGTATATTATTGTATGTATGATTTAGTACAGTATGATAAGATAGAAAAGAAATTCGTATGGTATGGTATGAGTACGGTGAGAATATGGTATAGTGCCGATTTGCAACACAGTCTGGTATAGACAGAAGGGTGATCTGAACAAGGAAGATAATAAACCGTTGTGTTAAGAATTTGCAGAGTTTTTAGTTCACTTTTGAATGACCTGAAACATTACGAATCTTTTAAGACCAATTGGATTTTTGTGCGACCAGCCGTTCGTTCACAGTGAGCGCGCAAAGGTTTTGGAGAAACACTAAACTTTGCGTCTAAAACGGCCGTAATATTCAATCGGTTTCCTGACTGTAAAATTGTTTAAACAATTCCTATTGGTTTAAACAAATTAAATTTGGATGTAGTGCTTAAGTTTCATCTATCATTTCGTTAATTGGATTAGGGGGATCTGCTCAAAGAAGATAATAAACCGTTGTGTCATGAATTTGCAGTTTTTTGACATTTGCATGTCTTTCATATGCCACATAACTCAAAAACCGTTACGAAAATTGTCCCAAATGAGTTTCTGATGATTTCCGCGTACAACCGAGTCGTTGCTAGGGGAAAAGTACTTCGTCATTTGTTATCGGACAAAAACCGTTCACCATTCGTCGGAAACCTCTCGATTTATAGAACTAGAATACATTCCTCTCACTCGGTTGTCGCCCTTCGAAAAGCTGAGATATGCGCATGACTTGATACGAAGTTTGTTTGCACACAACATTATGTCCCAAATGAGCGGTGTTTTCTGTGTTTATAAGAGGTATATAAAGGAGACATGAAAATGTCTTCGATTGACAAACGGCGACATTTTCCTGGGGGGGGGGGATGACATGCAAATGTCTCAATGTGTTGCAGACTCGTATGCAAGCGTTTACATTCACTCGGTTGTCGCCCTTCGAAAAGCTGAGATATGCGCATTTCTTCAAAGTTTGAAATAAGGTGGCAATATGACATTGAGCAGAGGGAAAAACGAGGTGTCTATGTGCTATATGGGTCTTAACCAGGATATCTTATTCGTTTTTCTGAATCTACGTATCTTGAAACGTAATAATAATAGCAGATCAATAGTCGTCAACATGAGGGTGAATCTTGAGGCAGCCTGTCCGGTCAATGTTCATACTGGCTCAGCTGATTTGAACAGCACATGGTTTTCAGATAGCGAGTAAATTAATAATAATCAATATTAATACATGAAAATTATTCATAACTAACAATAATTAATAATAATTCACACTACTTAATAATAATTATTCATAATTAATGATAATTCATAATAATAATTAATCTTTCATTTAGTGGTATTGTGGACATACGGATACTGATCTGCACAAAGATGATGATAAACCTTTGTGTCAAGAATTTGCAGTTTTTCATTTATAGTATGCTTAAAGAGGATTGCTTACTACCTTAATAGGCTAAAATCAATAGTAATTCATTGTGTTAGCTTTCGATCCTACCTGATTGTATTGGATGAATACTCACCTTTGAGCCATGCATACTCATTGCATCCTGGCTGTTGGTCCCCTGAGTTTGCGTAGAAATCCATACTCCCAGTAGGTAGAATTTCGCCTAATCCAACAGATGTGTGGAGGACGATAACTTGTTCAGCCGACTCTCTCTTCAGACAATTAGTACTAATTCGAATAGCTGGGTCGAGAGCTAGGACAAGAAGTATTGTTAGTTTAGAAATAGACCTAAACGTACCGATAAATTGTTCATTGTACATTCCCAAGAGCAGCATTCGTCGATTTATATTTTCATGTATCAAAACCACTTAAGTGGTGAATAATTAGTGGGGTAATTCATGGGAAACAACAAAAGTCTTAAATTACTTTTCTTGTAAAACAACACGAGTAATATAGTGACCTCCAATCACCGGGCTCTACACGATTGGCAACTACACTACACTATACCGTATGTATACATGCATGTGAGTGTGCGGAAGTGCGGAATCATATAATGTACCTATAATTTTTTTTAGCTGTCCATTGAGGGAGTTCCCAGCTATTCCAGCCACTTGAGTTCCCAAGCTGAACGATACAACGATCATCTTCTCTCTGGGAACTCCGTAGTTTTGGTTTAGATGTTTCCAGAATTCACTGACAAGTTCACCAACGCAGGCACTTCCCGCATGGGCCCACAAGTAAGAAACCACTTGCAAATGAATGCCGATGTTTGAAACGCCGTGATGTTTCTCCGAACTAGGAAAGGCCATGTCGTAGCAGACGGTCACCACCTGGACGTCGGGCCTCGTTTGGAAATATGCTGTGTGAATTTCATGTCGAATGTAAATTGAATTGATAGAGTAGTTAGTAGGTAAATCAAGGATTTCAACTGAAACGTGTAGGGAGTGGACAGGCAGAAATAGGATCGTATCAAGTTCGTTGACGAGCTGAAACGTCCATGTGATGATCTCGGGTGCGCGTGGATGAAAACCTAGTATTCATATGCAGAAATAAACTCGGTAGGTACCGGATAGAACGGACCCTGACAGTCAAATAGAAGATTCAAGACGTTTGACGTTTGAAATTGCAGGGTTCACAAACATGTTTCAATTTTCACACTTTGTGCTAATTTAATTATGACAATTAACTTCAATTGACAAGTAACTTTAAGTAGCTGAATTTCGGACCTATTGGCCTTCGAATTCTCTTCTGAATAGGTTCTAGGATATGGACCTTACAAAAACTTGAACCGTGAACACAACCCCTATAATAATATTGACATGATCTCACTTTTAATAGGTCACACTGATTTTTGTGGGATGTCAAAAATTGCTCTAAACGTTAAGTTTTGTGTTTCTCCGCTACCAGGGAATGTCACGCGGTTCTCCTGAAAAATTAAACCCCAATGGTAAAAACTCTGCAAATTCTTGACAGAACGGGTCATTAATCTTCTTTGTACAGATCAAACTTCTGTGTAGATCACTTGATGACAGATTAATAAGTAATTAATGATGATTAATAAATAATGATAATTCATAATAATTATTATTATGAATTATCATTAATTATTAATAATAGTAAAGTAGTTACTTCTGTGATCTGGAGGCAAGAACTTCCCTGTTGGAGTCCAATCTTGTACACTACTGTAAGTTCCAAATTATTGTGCATTCTATACACCATTTCAATATCAATTATCAGTACATTTTAATATCAACAATTTTTTAATTTTAGTACATGTTAGTACATTTTAATAGCATGTCCAACATAGTGTATTTATCTAACATTGGTCTAACAAAATTTATCTTTTCGATTCCCGGTTTGTAAATAACACATAGGTTAAAGAATAAATCTAACTATAACGATAACTTCTATTAATTTTATATACTTTTCTGTACTGTACATTATATAGGTACTCAGAATATACCCGGTTGTAAAAACACCTAGGTATAAAAATAACTATAACAAAATTTAAATAACTATAACAAAATTTGTCAATTTTCTCAGGAGAAGATGTAAATAATTAATGTTAATCTCGTGAAACTGGTTTTAGGCCCTGAAGATGAAGAAATATATTCTTCGAAACGTTGGCACATAAATCATCTTTCATTTGACCGACCCTCGACATCCCTCAACATCATTAATAATTATTATCAAGTAGTGTAAATGATTAATATTTATTGTTGGTTATTAATAATTTTTATGATTCATAATTAATCATTATTATTAAATATTATTTATGAACTCGATATTTGAAAACCATGAGCTGTTTGAATCAGCTGAGCCAGTTTGAAAATTGACCCGACAGGCTGTCTCACGATTCACTCTCATGTTGACGGTTATCGATCTGCCCCAACTTTGAGCCCTAATTGTGAACGAACGGCTGGTCGTACAAATCTGAGGATGGTCGTTGACCGAATGTTATGAAAAGCTCCAAAGATCATTGTGGGGTAGGTCCGGACCCGTAAACCAAATTTTGTAATTTTAGCACAACGCTAACTGGGCAAAGTGCCGCGGACTGCGGACGGACGGATTTTGGTTTATTATCGTCGATAATGAACCATTGGAATCGCCCAAAGAAAAAAATTTTTTAACCCCCCCTCAAAATTTGTTGGTTTACGTTTCAAGATACGTAGATTCAGAAAATCGAATAAAAAAAAATCCGTCCGTCCGCCGTACGCCGTCCACGCCGTTTTGCCCAGTTAGCGTTGAGCTAAAATTGCGAAATTTGGTTTCGGGGTTTGGACCAGCCCCACAATGGTCCTCGAAACTTTTCATAACCTTAGGTCAAGGGGAAGGGGTTCAAAACGAATTTTGGTACGACATGGTATGAGTATGGTATGGTATATTATTGTATGTATGATTTAGTATAGTACAGTACGGTATGATAGGAAAGAAATGGTATGAGTACGGTGAGAATATGGTATGGTGCCGATTTGCAACACAGTCTGGTATAGACAGAAGGGTGATCTGCACAAGGTAGATAATAAACCGTTGTCTCAAGAATTTGCAGAGTTTTTTATATCATATTCAGATGGAGTTGTCTGTAAAATTAAATTTTGATGATGAGCTAGACACTTGAAATTTTAAATATAGGTCAGAAATGGATGACATTTCAATATTCACTCGGTTTGTATGACATGGTATGGTATGGTATATTGTTGTATGTATGATTTGGTATAGTACAGTATGGTATGATAGGAAAGGAATTCGTATGGTATGGTATGAGTACGGTGAGAATATGGTATGGTGCCCATTTGCAGCACAGTCTGGTATAGACAGGGTGATCTGCACAAGGAAGATAATAACCGTTGTGTCAAGAATTTGCAGAGTTTTTTCATTTTCTATCGAAAAACATGGTATTTCATAAAAATTACTCATCATGAGTGTTACCACTATTGTATTCAACATCGTTTAATTTAACATGCGAGTGCTGACTGCAAAATACATAGTTTAGGGACATTTATTTTTGGGTGGCCCCTCATATCTGTCCAGCAATTCGTTAGGTTGAGATTGACATCCCTCAACATCGTTGAGATTAACCTTTTTGTGTGAAAATATCACGAGTTTTACCATTATGAAGGTCGTGGGAGAGCGGAATTTCCTTTTCAGGATGGATGAAGATGATGAAGCTGATATAGACAACACACAGATTTTGGGAATACTGCCTGATCCCAAAATTGTACTCAAAGGAACAGAGTTTTTTATAAATTCCCAGGGTCGGTTGAAGTGAATCAACATTGACTGTCAGACTTACGTACTCTGATAAGACTGAATTTGTTATAAATAACTAAGGAGAATTGTAATTTGTACTTACCAGTAGTATAGGAATGTACGTTCTGGACCACCGACTTATATCTCTGATGTTTTTATTTCCACTTAGATCTCTGATGTTTTTATTTCCACTTAGATCTCTGATGTTTTTATTTCCACTTATATCTCTGTTGTTTTTATTTCCACTTATATCTCTGATGTTTTTATTTCCACTTATATCTCTGATGTTTTTATTTCCACTTAAATCTCTGATAAAACTTTTTACCACAAAACATCAGAATACTTTTTTTATCACAAAACATCAGAACCAGTGACTTTTTCATTTAGCGACTTAAATTCCTGTTAAAACTTTTTTACCACAAAACATCAGAACCAGTGACTTTTTCATTTGGGGAGGGGTAGTTAAAAGAATGTATTCTATAATAAAAATGAATAAGGAACAGCTATTGAAAAAATTTAATTTTGAAAACAACACGAACAGGCTAACTGAACTAGAAAAAGGAAAGCCGTATAAGGTTCTAAACTTTGAGTTCGTGAAAACGAAATACTCACGGGAAAACTCCGAGTCTATAATAGCCAATTTGGGGGAGTTCAGAGTATTTTTACCCGAAAGATTTGCACTCACGTTTAAAAAATCCGAGTTTTTAGATTTACTCAAACACGATGTTTGTTTGGTTTACACTGGAATGAGTAAATCGAAAAATGGAAAAGACATGCACGACATCAAGTTTGTTTAATTATTAATTTTAATAAAAAAAAAAACGTTTTAACGGAAATTTTCCGTTAAAACAATAATATTATACTAAGTTGTTTTCCAAGACAAAAAAAGATGGACTTATGGCGTCCTCACCTTTAAGAATTCAATTCAGATAGGGAAAAAATCTAAAAGGATAATATGGGAGACAGGATAAAAAAAATGAGGGGTAAGTTAAAAGAAAGAAAATAATAATAAAATATAAGATGAATAACAAAATCGTATTACCTACTGAAATTTACATGGAAATCCGAGATAGAATAACCCATCCGGTTGATCATATCAACTTTTGTCAAGCAACGAACATTTCAGTAAATATAGATTTTCTTTCTGATACTAAACCGTGGTGGTGCACAGAAGTAACTGAAGATATATTAAGAGAGTATGCGAATCTTATTGGTTGGGATCTCATTTCTTATAATCGAGAACTATCTGAAGATTTCATTCGTGAGTTTCGAGATGAAGTAAATTGGGTAGCGATATCCGGGTATCAAAAGTTGAGCGAAGACTTTATCAGGGAGTTTAAGAACGAGGTTTCCTGGGATATGATTACATGGGGACAAAAGTTGAGTGAAGACTTCATTCGGGAGTTTCAAGATAAGGTAGACTGGAACAGGATATCCAAGCAAAAACTATCTGAAGATTTCATTCGAGAGTTTAAAGATGAAGTAAATTGGGAGCGTATTTCATTTAGGCAAAAACTATCTGAAGATTTCATTCGAGAGTTTAAAGATAAAGTATATTGGGAACGTATTTCATCTAGGCAAAAACTATCTGAAGATTTCATTCGAGAGTTCCAGAATGAAGTTTACTGGGATGTTATTTCATGGAGTCAAAACTTGAGCGAAAACTTCATCAGAGAGTTTCAAGATAGAGTGGATTTGGATCAGTAAAAAATAATAGTTTAGAATTGTTCGTTTTAATGGGGAATCCCCATTAAAACATATTGAACAAGATATAAGGGCGTTCAGGAATGTGTACGGGACATTTTGCAAGCGCAATCTACCGACTGTTCGGCGAACCAGTTGCATGGCCCATCACCGATATGACTCAAGGACAACAGGGAGAGGCATTCTGCGGATTTTATTCAGTTATCTTTTAGACGTGACCCGCTCTGCACACAACGTTTCAACCTAAAGATTATTTGTGGTTAGCTATTGTTGAAGATTAAGACTTTTATTTGGAACTTCAGAGTTACAAAACGTACCATAGTGAGTGTATAGACTTTATTGAGGAAGTGGAAAGTTGCGAAAATTGTGAAAGTTAGGAAGTTGCAAGAACTTTAAAACAGATGGAAACATTCAATTAATAATGAATTATTTGTACTTCCAATAACAGTTCTACGAGTGGAATCCATGTTAAAGATTACAGAATATAAAACATTTTGGGAAACGAATTGAAATGCATTTGAACCAGAAGGTCGTGTTCTCCCACCCCCAAGCGCTCCTACAGGAACGGATGTTTATCTGAATACGAAATCGGGACGATGTGACGTGATTCTCCCCACCCAAAGCGCTCTTGTAGGAACGGTTGTTTATCTGTCAGCAAAAAGCGGTCTCCCCCACCCAAAGCGTTCCTACAAGAG
The DNA here is from genome assembly GCA_963920205.1 of Stenodema calcarata. NCBI lineage: Eukaryota > Metazoa > Arthropoda > Insecta > Hemiptera > Miridae > Stenodema > Stenodema calcarata. Next base: position 25,129,031 of record OY986057.1, on the reverse strand, counting down.
CGCCTCGATCTACAGAAGCGGTCCTCAAAGATCACATTCCTAGTTCTTACTCATTAGACGTGAATGGATACTCAGTGTCATGTGGTTGTGTGAAGGTTGTGTGAAGGTTGAAGCTCACGCGTGAGCTTCAACCTTGAGTTCACCTTCAAAGAACATTGAAATATTATTTCTGTTTTTATTGAGATATTCCCAATAAAAATAATTATAAGATTTTGTTTTATTTCCCCTTTTCTTATCAAGGTACGTTTTTATAGGAAAAACTAGAGCTATTAAAAATATTATAATTACGATATTATAATTATAATATCGATACACAATGAAAGGTTCAAACAGAACATATTTATTATAAAACAATTTAAAATTTCGTGAGTTGTAATTCTTCGGGATAAAAACTTCCTTGGATTTCCTCTCCGCTTAAATCTTTTATTTTATAAGTAACTGGATTCGTTTCTAAAATCTCACTTATTTCAAAAATCTCTTTCGTCCAATTTGCTTTGTATTTGTGTGCAAACGTTTTCTTTGATTTTGTAATTCTCACGCGATTTCCAATTTTAAATTTCTTTTTTATATTTTTTCCACTCTTTTTGAATAAATATCTCAGAATTTCATTTTCGTTTTTCGCATCGACTTGAGCAGGTGTCATTCCAATGGAACGATGAACGTCTTGTTTGTTGTACTCATTAACTAATTCCTGCAGAATATCGATCCAATTTTTATTTCCATTCACCTCGAAACGAATTTTCATTTTTTGATTCAAAGTTCTGTTGAATCTTTCGATAATTGCAGATTTTTCTAAATTTTCCGTGTGATACATTTTAATTTTATACTCGTCTAAAAGTTCTTTGAAAAGTCTATTTTCAAATTCTAAACCTTTGTCCGTGTGAAGGAGTTTAGGAGTAGAATGATTATGAGATTTTACATTTTCCAAAACTCCTTTGAAAGCTTTTGAAACTACCATTCCGTTTTTCTTTTTCAATGGAACTGACCAAACGTACTTTGAAAAAGTATCAATGATATTCAACATGTAACCGAACCCCTTGTTTTCATTCTCGTATTGTTTCATTATAATCAAGTCCGCGGCCCAAAGATCATCTTTTCCATGAGTAACAATTTTCCTTTTCTGAAATTTCTTTCTAACGGGTTTATGTAATTCCTTCGCAAATTCCAACTTTTCGTTTTCAGATAAATTTATAACTTCAGTTTCAGGAACTACGTTAGTTTCCTCATTCGGATTTTTTATGAATTTACTTTTATTAGTTTTACATTTCACACATTTAGCAGCAATTCTCCACCTTCCGTTCACGGTTTGTACAATTTCCGCGTTTATATTTTTTGTTCGTTTTTTGCATTTATGGCAATAAATTTCATCCTCCATGTTTTATTTAAGGAAACTTTTTTTTAATGGAGTAAACTCCATTAAAAATACACATTCTTACTTTAGTTGTAAATACGGAGCCCGTCAGTTTACATTTCTATTAAAGGTGGTATCAAATCGATACTACCTTTAAAGGTAAAGGCGAATACAAGTCGAGAATACTTGAAACTTTCTTTTAAAACACAATTCCTTAAAGTGGGGGGTATCAAATCGGTACCCCCCACTTTAACGGTAAAGGCGGAATACAAGTCGAGAATACTTAAAAATTTCTTTTAAAACAAAATTCCTTAAAGAGGGGGTCCGATTTGGACCCCCCACTTTAACGGTAAAGGCGGAATACAAGTCGAGAATACTTAAAAATTTCTTTTAAAACACAATTCCTTAAAGAGGGGGGAACAAATCGTTACCGGATCGTCCCCACCTTTAAAGGTAAAGGCAATACGGGGTTTTAAGCAAGTTCTTGTGTTATCGTATTTTTGACTGGATTGTAAACGAAGCTCGAACCACTGACTAAAACAACGTAGCACGTTGTTCCTTCTGAACCACCTGAAGGTGCTGCTACCGCTTTATTGAATTCTACGTGTAAAATGATGTTGCTTTTACCACCGGAAATACTTTTAGGTTGATCCGTTAAATCTATACTGAAAATCGGATAATCTCTGTTGAAAAATTCGGGTTCATGATACGGTAAATTGTCTTGAGAGTTTGTTAACTTTTTGAAATCTAAATACGCGGAATAAGCTAAACAAAAATCATTTTCGTCGAAATCCAAATTGTAATTTTCCTCGGGATATCTTTTTCCACCGACTTCCAACCAGTAATTCCTAACATCTTTATGAACAAATTTAGCATTATCTTTCGTCTGATCATTGAGTACATCGGTTTGAAAAACTATGAAACACCAGAGAGGATTATAAACGTTTCTATAAATGTTAGTTACATCGAACATCAACGTTTTTCCGGAAACGTTTTTATGTTCTATACATTGCCAACTTTTAAATTGGAGTTGGTACGGGATGTTTCTCAAATCTGTAATTAAATTTACTTTAGATTCGTTTTCGTATTCAATCACCGGAACTCTCAAAACGAAAGAAGTGATTTCTACTTTTCCATCATGTGGAAGCGGAGTTGATGTGTCTTTTTTGTATCGAAATATCACGTTATCATCACTATTTCGAATAAAAGTAATTTCGAAACCCCCTTTGTAAATAGGAACTGTTAAATCTTTGAAAAATCCTAATCCTAAATCCCCCAAACAACCAACAGCACTGAAATTTCCTCCTCCGATAGCTTTTGAATTGAACCCTGAATTGATTACATTTCCGTTATAATTTTTTGGGCCAGGATGGCATACATAACCCTGAACCGTGCTTGCAATCCCCGGGTTTTCAATTTCATCGACTACAACATTATGTTTATTTACTTCTATGTTGCAAAATAAGTTTGCAACAAAATTATCAACAAGTCTTACATCCTTGTTTTCACTTTTATATGGTTTCGTAGAATCGGTTGAAACACATTTACCAGAAATGTAATATTCTACATCTTTGCAAATAAATTCGTCATAGAGTTCTATTTTGAAAGTAGTCCTTTTGTTTTCGGCATTTAAATTCAAAGTCGATGAAGGATTGAAAGTTTGGAATTGTTTTCGTACAATACCATCTTGATATTTATCAAAAACCTTTTTAGATCGATGCATTCTTTTATTATAGTAAACATAATTGTTTTTTTTATTTAGGTACTATGAAAAAATTTTTTATGAGATTTTCTCATAAAAAACACAACTCACTGTAATAACTAAATTTAAACATTTTTTCTAATCGCGTTTATAATTTCCGCTTTCCCCAATTCTTTTCCCTTTTCTAAAAGTTTCGCTTTTTCCGTATCATTATTTTTATAACCGTTCAAAATGTTGGTTTTCATCTCGTTGTAATTTTTAATTTCTTGTTCAATATTGGAAAATTCCTCATCCGAAATTTTCCCATCTTTCAAAGCATTCGTGAATTTTTCCTCTATAGAATTTAATTTTGTTTTCGCCAAAAGTTCGATATCCGAATGTTTTTTAATTTTGTTTCCTACATAACTGGTCGAAGTTCTCAGGATTGCAGAAAATGTTGTTAATCCTGCTGAAATTGGAACTCCAAAAGGAATTGCTACAGGGAGAGTGATGCAAACACCAATCATCCCCAGTTCGGTTAATGTAAAGAAACACTCTATTCCGAAAAATGTTTTCGATAATTTGCAGTATTTTTTCTTCAAATTTTCCCGGGTTTTCATTTCGTTTTCTAAAAATTCGTATTGTTTCATAATGCGATTTATTCTATAATCGTTGGAATTAAATTCCGGAACCGGAATCTGAGGATAAATGTTTTTGTAAAACGGAGTAAATTGTATATCGTTTTCAACTGCAGGAGCAGACGGATTTTCATCAATGTTGTTCATCTTATTTATTATATAAAAAAAGAAATTAATTACTTTTCAGCAACAAGTAAGCTTTAATATCGTTGAATCGAATCGGTTCGTTATTTCCCATGGTTGTTGACAATTTTATCATTTTTATTTCTTTCAGTCCTTTTCTTAGTGGAATGAAAACTATATTATTTGGTTTTTCCGCGTAAATAGTATTAGGTGGTAGTGAGTTTTCTAGGAAAGAAACATGTAGTAACTCATGTTCAACGTGCAAATGTGGGTGTTCCTCGTGATTAGTAAAGCTGTATTCCGTAATGTTACAATGCCATTCGATTATTTTGTTCGAAAATACGAGTTGAGTAGGATTGATATCCGACACGTAGTTGGTGTTCCTTTTGAATAAAATATTGGAACCTGAACAAGGTTTCAATTGGAATATGTCACAAAAGTTACCTTTATTTATAATCCCCATATCCATGGGAAAGTTAGCAGCAATTCTGTACGTACCGTCGGTTAGGAGCTCGAGAGTGAATTTTAAGCTACTCGGAATAATTTTTCGTATTTCTCGTTGTATTTCATTCGCCTGGTTCTCGGGATACTTTTTCAAAGTGTCTGAAAAATTTTTCGATAATAAAATGTTATGGCAACTAGTCAAATGGCTAAGCAACTTGGCTCTGAACGAACCCATTGTGAATTCACCATCAAGTTCATAATTATGATCTTGCCACCTATCGGGTAAAGGAAATGCGAATGAAAACTTGAAGTTTTTTATCTTAAACGTTTTCCTAGTTGTAAACAACAATGCCGACATACCCAACTGATACTCTTTATTCGGATCGAGTGGAATCGGACTTTCAAACCTTAGTGTATCTCCAGAAATTTTTATAAACATTATTTATTATATAATAAATAAAAAATGAATCCAAAATATAACAAAAGCTATATCATAAAACCTACACCGTTTGACCCGATTAGTATGAGAGATGGTTTACTACCACTTCCAATTAGGTGTTTAATAATTGGTACGAGTGGATGTGGAAAAACTACATTGTTGTACAACCTCATTACAGAACCATGGGGTATTCCCTTTGAAAACTTTTATGTTTTTTCTAAATCATTAGAACAAAAAGTTTATAAAGGCTTGAGAAAAGCTTACGAAAAACTAACTGATAAAATTGGAAAGGAAATTGCTCATTTCTATAGTAGCTGTGATGAATTAATCGGTCTAGATGAATGCCAACCGAACAGTTTGATAGTTTTCGATGATTGTGTGAATGAACAACAACAGCAAATTATAAAGGATTACTATGTAAGAGGTAGGCATAAAAACATTTCGTGCATTTATTTGACTCAATCCTATACTAAAGTTGATAAACAGTTGATTAGAAATAACGTGAATTTTCTTTGTATTTTTAAACAGAGCAATGCTTACATTAAAACAATTTATGATGAGTATGTAGGATCGGATTTTACTTTTGAACGGTTCAAAGAAATTTGTGGTGAATGTTGGAAGGATACATTTGGTTTTCTAACGATAGACGCAACACTAAAAAAAGAGAGTGGACGATATGGAAAGAATTTCCAGCTAGAAATAACAAAATAAGCATTAACGTACGTTCAACGTCAAACGTTTAACATACGTTCGACGTCAAACGTTTAACGTACGTTCGACGTCAAACGTTTAACGTACGTTCGACGTCAAACGTTTAACGTACGTTCGACGTCAAACGTTTAACGTACGTTCGACGTCAAACGTTTAACGTACGTTCGACGTCAAACGTTTAACGTACGTTTGACGTATCGTTGAAAAAAAATAATTTTTCTTTAAATAAATGACTGATGAAACATTTAAAAAATTAGATGCAAAATATAAAAATGCTTCAAAATACAAACCAAAAGACAAGAACCAAAAACTTCAAGAAACTGTTGAGAGTAAATCCGAAAAGATAGTTCGAAATACTTTTAGGAAACCTAAAGAAATGACTGTCGATGAAGCTAATAAAATCCGTGAACGTAAACAAGAGTTGAGAAATTCTTTCAGAAAAGCGAGAGAGGACATATTAAATGAAAGAGAAACTCAAGAAAAGATGTATGCACCCATCACGGAAAAGTTGGTTGAAGTGAAAAATGTCGTAAAACAAAATGTTGAAGATCTAAAGAAACTAGAAATTGTTCCTTACGTGCAAGCTCCCAGTTCACCCGTCAAGAAAAGAAAACTGGTGACTTTCGGACCTACTAATACTTTTGAAATTAATCCAAACGAAGGAGCTTCTGCTGAAACTTATGATACGACGTCAGATGAGACCGTAATAAACACGAAAAGTACCTTATCAAGCATCATGGATAGGGTAGATCGGAATGAAACCCTATCCAGTAGCGTTGGTCCGAAAGGAATTGGTCCAATTGCGAGACTTTACATCAGACAGGATGATAAACAGTTTGGTATATGGGGAAAAGAGGACAAAATTTATATCGGAGACAAACAAATTCAAGTCAACGGAGATACAATCGTCATTCAAAATGAAATGTACAAAGGAACGCATGGATTATGGCGTTTGTTGACCGATTCTCTGGGACCTGATCCCGATAAATACACTCAAGAGGATTTGAAAACATACAAGAAAATTCTCATCCAAACAAATTCCCTGTACCAAAAGAACGATCCAACCAGTGGGAGACCGAAGTCAAGTACAGGAAAAAAGTATTCGCAACTGATAGCACCAATTTGGAAAGAATTTAAAACGTCTAAAGTTGGATCTGGTTTGATAAAATATTCTGAAAATCCTGTGGAATATAAATACATCGATAATTTACAACAGTTGCAACAGCGTTTGTACTATTTGTACGCACAAGAACGAGCCGGTAATAACAATTTTCACAATGAAAAATTAGGAATTGTAAAGTTTATAAACGATCAGTTGGAAAAAAACTTAGATAATCCCAAAGGAATAGAATATCTGTTGAAAGTTGTAAACACTTTGCCGAAAGGTATAATTAAAAATGGTTCCGGAGTTTTAAATACATTGCTGAACAAACTTGATGGTTTCGCACCCGAAATGCATTTACCCGGATACAACTACTGCGGTCCATTTACAAAACTAGATAAACGATTGAAAAGAGGAGATCCGGGAATTAATAAATTGGACGAAGGCTGTAAGCAACACGATATATCTTACAGAGATCATACAGACACCAAAGAAAGACATGTGGCAGATAAAGCACTAGAGGAAGTAGCAAAAGAAAGAATGCACTCGAGTGATGCGAGTTGGAAAGAAAAAGCTGATGCAACTGCAGTGAGAGTTGCAATGAGGAGTAAACGATTCTTTGGTATGGGAGTTCGTTATTAAAAAAAAAAATTTTTACTATAATAAATAACTATGATCATGAAAAAGATAGATTTAACCGAAAATCAACTAGCCAAAATACAAGCCGCTTACAAAAAGCGCAGAAGTGTTACAATTCTTTTTACAGCGAAACAAATTTCGGGAAACGGAAAACATAAAATCAACCTGTGGGAAACTCAATCGAAAGCATTTGAAAAAGCTAAAGAAAAAAAGAAAGGAATTACGTTAACTTTAGATTATGAACAAATAAATTTGAATAATCACAAGGGTGGAATCCTGCCACTGATATTTGCAGCAATGGGAGCAGCTGGAGCGTTAATGGGAGGAGGTGCAGCAGTAGCATCTTCAGTAATAGATTCGAAACATAAAGCCGCTGAAGAAGCCGAAATAAAACGTCATAATCTCGAGATGGAAAAACTAGCTAAAAATGCAAAAAGCCTAAGTACATATTGGGGCCGGTTTAAAAAAAAGAAAAAAACGGAAAACTACCAACCCTTGAGTAATTTAGATTTAACTCGTTTCGTGAAAATTTTTAAAATAAAACATTTCCGAGGTGTTTTCATGAAGGATGAACTCCCCGATCGATCTAAACCCGTTGAATGTGGAATTATTAATTTGGAAAATTCTTATCAAAATGGTAGTCACTGGACTTGTTATTTTAAAAAATCTGAAAAAGAAAAGTATTATTTCGATTCCTATGGAAACGCATCACCCCCTAAGGAGTTGGTAAAATACTTGGAAAATAAAAAAATTCGTTACAATTCCGAACAAATTCAAAAGTATAACGATCCTCCAATTTGCGGTCATCTGTCTTTGATAGTGTTAAAAGAACTTTCAAACGGAAAAGATTATGAAACTGTTTTAAAAACATGCAAAGGGAAATTGAATTCTGAAAAAACTTGGTCTTAGTATAATATTGTTGTTTTAATGGAAAATTTCCATTAAAACGTTTTTATGAGGGGTAAGTTAAAAGGATCTCTCCAATAATAGACAAAAGAAAAAGGTGGATGTGTACCATACATCCACCTTTAATAATTCAAAAAAATTGAAGGGGTTAGTTAAAAGAATATATTCTATAATAAAATGTACGATACGAGAAAGCATTGTAAAAAGTGCGACGTTAGCACTACTTATAAAAACTGGGCTAGACATTTAAAGTCTAAGCGCCATGGAAAAAACGACCCGGACCGGACAATGACCATCAGAAAACCTAGAAAAGCGAAACCAGTATTTGTAAATCCGAGGAAATTGCACAAAGTATTTAATTTTAGTGAAAAAGTATTTGAAAAAAGCAAAGAACCGAGAACTGAAGTTGAAGAAAAGGAAACTGCATTTGAATCTAGATTGGCAACTTACATCATTAAAAATACGAAAGGATTTAACCCATTAGTGCCCGTAATTATTTGTGTTCAAATTTCTTCGTGTAATTTCATTTCCTCACTAATTTTGACCCGAGGATCACGGGAAAAATATCAAAAAAATTCTATCTGTAGCCAATTTTCCAATATTGGCCGATGCCATATGGCATCGTTGGGCACACAGCGACGTGGAACAGTATTGTGATCCATGATGAACCGAGGCCAATGTAAGTCTCGTTTGCAATCAGAATAGGAAAGTAAAACGATTTGGATGGTACTAAATTGTGAATAGAAAGTATAATTACAAATTGTAGAATAAAATTACATTGAAAATAGGAAAAAATAGGTATAGTTTACTATGAAATAGAGCAAAACAGTCAATGCAAAGGCCAACTTTACATTTTGAACACATTGTACGGGTTTGGGATGTACAAGAGGTCCCTGCACAGCGTTTCCTGTTTCTTTTCCGGTGTATGAGTTACATAATGATATTCACGATCAAAACGGATATCCTCCAAAACCCTAGCTGATGAAATAAATTTGCCTGATGGGCCAGGACGTCTTCTAGCAACGGCGTACCTCGTCAAGTATGTTTCCGCAATGCCTCTTCTGAATTCAAGTTGCGATATGTTTCTTGTTTTTTTATTCAGAATCCAGGCATTTTGGATTACAGCGTCAATGGACCAGGTGAATGGAGACCACCACCACTTCTTCATTCTTATACAAAACCGGTAGTTGTTTTTTTCTGATCTATCAGCTCCCAATAAGTACGATTTCTAGGTAGCTCAACGTAACCACTCAAAATCAGTATTCCAAAAAAGCATTTCAACTCTTCGGTGGTAATTGGCTCGTCAGTGGAATTTTTTGGACGCATGTAATTTTTCGTTTATTTTTGCAGCATGTCCCATACTTATTCATAAAAAAAATGGCTCAAAAACTTAAACAGGTGACCCACTGAACTGTGAATAGTTGATAGAAGGGAAATTCCTCATTTTGTTGTTACTAGCCACTTTGACGTCGTCATCTGACAATTCATCTGGATTGGGAGGTTCGATGAAAATATCAACTGGGGTGACTGTGTCATTATTCATGTCAATGAGCATGTCAAGGGCAACGTGAAGGGAAAAATCCTGGTCTGAAATTAGAAGAAAAATTTAAAATATAATGTAATTACCTCCGTAAAACCACAAGATACGAATGCACGCCATAAGTACCAAAAAGCGTAGTGGAGAATAACGAATTCCCAAAACTGTCGGTAACTGCCCAACGATGCCGTTTGGCATCGCACATATGAACACGGTCACCACAGCTGGATATCTTGTTTATTCGATTCGGAAACTTCATACTGTACTCAGAAAACATCTCAAGATTATTGAAAAGTATTCATACTTGGCCGAAATAATAATAAAGTGTACTTACACCAAAGAATCTCTCAGGTGGTCGAGTTCGAAAATTTGATCCATCTTCTAATGTGTCATAAGTGTACTGCACGAGGTTATATTGATCACTGAGGAGAAAAATGAACGGACCAAACCTCCAAGAGAAGTAAACAAGTCGGAACATCAAAGAAAAGTCCAAAGTGCAGTCAGAAAACTCACCTGAGCAACCCCTCCTCCAGCGATGCCGAACGGCATCACTGGGCACTAATGGGTTAAAGATGCTTCCAAATTTCTTGGCAGTATTTTGGTTTATTATCTTCGATAATGAACCATTGGAATCGCCCAAAGAAAAAATTTTTTTAACCCCCCCTCAAAATTTGTTGGTTTACGTTTCAAGATACGTAGATTCAGAAAATCGAATAAAAAAAAATCCGTCCGTCCGCCGTACGCCGTCCCCCGTACGCCGTCCGCCGTCCGCCGTCCACGCCGTTTTGCCCAGTTAGCGTTGAGCTAAAATTACAAAATTTGGTTTCTGGGTTTGGACCAGCCCCACAATGATCCTCGAAACTTTTCATAACCCTAGGTCAAGGGGAAGGGGTTCAAAACGAAATTTAAAATTTCGACGATGTCTTATCTCCAAATATTTAACTGAACCGTGTAAATTTTAGTTCACCTTCGAATGACCTGAAAAATTACGAATCTTTTAAGACCAATTGGATTTTTGTGCGACCAGCCGTTCGTTCACAGTGACCGCGCAAAGTTTTAGGAAAAACACTAAACTTTCGCGTCGAAAACGGCCGTTATGTGACCCAACCACCAGACGCCCAGAATAAAACTACCTTTTTACATCTTCCCGGTAAACTACAGTCTAGAAATTTTAACCGTGAGTCGGGGATAGACCACATTGCAATATTCACTCGGTTTCTAATCTGTAAAATTGTTTAAATAATACCTTTTTGTAATAATACAAATTAAATTTTGATGATGAGCTATGGACTTGAAATTTTAAAAATAGGTCAGAACTGGATCACAATGCAATATTCACTCGGTTTATTGTCTGTAAAATTGTTTAAATAATACCTATTTGTTTAAGCAAATTAAATGTTGACGATGAGCTAGATACTTAAAATTTTAAATATAGGTCAGAAATGGATGACATTTCAATATTCACTCGGTTTGTATGACATGGTATGAGTATGGTATGGTATATTATTGTATGTATGATTTGGTATAATACAGTATGGTATGATAGGAAAGAAATTCGTATGGTATGGTATGAGTACGTTGAGAATATGGTATGGTGCCGATTTGCAATACAGTCTGGTATAGACAGAAGGGTGATCTGCACAAGGAAGATAATAAACCGTTGTGTCAAGAATTTGCAGAGTTTTTAAAATCGTAACAGATTTACTCAACAGGGAACTTAGAAAAATGAAACTAAAAGTTAATGTAGTTTTAATCGCAGAATTTAAAAAAGGAACTAACGAAAATAACATGGAGTATCAGGAACTCAATTTCAAAACTAAAAACGTAATAATATTGCAGTCGGCAGAAGTACCAAATTGTTACGATGAAATGAAACAGAAAATTCTAAATGAAATGGAATCGTTCGAAATTAAAGGATCTCAATGGCAACTTCACAAAATCAAACATTTGGAACTGAACGTTAACAAGTACACTCCTTTGAGAGGATCATCTTTCATCCCACTCCCTAAGTTTCTACAAAGTAGGAAAGCAATTATAAATGTGAAAAATAACGATAATAAATGTTTCCTATGGTCTGTTCTTTCAGCTTTACATCCTGCAGACGACCATTCTGATAGAATAGGAAAGTACATAACATGGGAACATGAGTTTGACGAAGCGTTGAAAGATATCAGTTTTCCTATGAAACTTGCGAGTATAAAATGTTTTGAGAAAAGAACTGGGATTTCCATAAATGTTTACTGTCTAGAAGAAAGTACCATCGTTCCTCTGGAAATAACCAACGAGGAGAAAGACAGGCACATTGACTTGTTGTACTTGAAAAACGAGGAAACTGAACATTACTGCTGGATCAAGGATCTGTGGAAGCTGGTAGGGAATAGTCAACTAACAAAACACCACAAACAAAGGTTCTTGTGTAAAATGTGCTTGAATAGCTTTGGAACTCAGGATAAACTAAACGACCATAAAGAATATTGTGGAGCTCATAAAACTGTTAAGGTGGAATTACCAGAACCTTATGATAATGTTTTACAATTCAAAAATTATAGACACTCTTTAAAAGTACCATTCGTTATCTACTCGGACTTTGAAAGTTTGCTTAGAAAACTTCAAACTTGTCAACCTGATGAAACTAAGGCGTTCAATAATAAGATACAGAAACACGAAGCTAGCAGTTTTTCATATTACATAAAGTATTCCAACGGATATTATAAGCCCCCAGTCGAATATTCTGGTCCGGATTCTCCGAAAGTATTTTATCAGAAACTGAAAGAGGATGTTTTACACATTGCTAAAGAATATTACGATAAAATTGTACCAATGAAAGATTTAACCGAAGAACAACAAAGAGAATACGATAGTGCTGAGAGTTGTCATATTTGTGAAAGATCTTTCGATACAGACAAGGAGCTTCCACCTCTCGTGGAAGCAAGGATAGAAGTTATACTTAAAGCGAAAGAATACTTTGAAGAATTAAACGATATGGAAAGAGTAGAGGAATATGAGACAGAAATAGACCATTTACTTTCTGAATTGATAGATTTGAATTCACAAAAAGTACGGGATCACTCACATTTGACTGGAATGTACAGAGGAGCGGCTCATGCGATTTGTAATTTAGGATATAAAAATCCAAAGTTTATACCAGTGTTTTTCCACAATTTGGCCGGTTACGATGCCCACCTATTTGCAAAACAACTTGGAGAGGATGAAGGGGAAATACGAATGATTCCAAATACTGAGGAAAAGTACATTTCATTTTCAAAGATTCTCAGTTATGACTCTGGAGAATTGGATAAGAAAGGAAAACCGGTAATGAATCAAATTGAAATAAGGTTCGTAGATTCGTACAAATTTCTAGCAAGCTCTTTGGAAAAACTAGTAGGAAATTTAACGAAAGATCAATTTAAAGAATTAGAAAAACATTTCAGTCCGGAACAATCGGAACTTTTGAAAAGGAAACTGGCTTACCCCTATGAGTACATGGACTGTTTGGAAAAGTACGATGAAACATCTCTACCACCTATTGAAAAATTTTACAGCACACTAAATAAACAAAACGTAGAAGTACCCGAGTATAAAAATGCGCAAGAAGTTTGGGAAAAATTCAACGTAAAAAACATGTGGGAATTTACGAAAATTTACAACAAATGTGATGTCTTACTCCTGACAGATATAATGGAAAATTTCAGAGATATTACCCTGGAGTATTACAAACTAGATCCAGCTTGGTATTACACAACTCCTGGATTGGCATGGGATTGTATGTTGAAAATGACAAAAGTTAAATTGGATCTTTTGACCGATTACGATAAAATTCTAATGATTGAAAAGGGAATTCGCGGTGGAATATCTCAATGTAGTAACAGACATGCAAAAGCAAACAACAAGTATATGATTGATAAATATGATCCGGTTAAACCTTCGAGTTACATAGCATACTTAGACGCTAACAACCTTTATGGATGGGTAATGTCAAAATACTTACCATATGGCGGTTTTAAATGGGTAGATAACTTGGAAAATTTTAATGTTGAAAATATAAGTGATGAGTCTCCCAAAGGTTATTTTCTAGAAGTTGACTTGGAATATCCTAAAAAACTGCACAATTTACACTCGGATCTACCACTTGCACCAGAAAACAGAATCGGAAATACAAAATTGCCTAAACTGATGACAACTTTGTACGACAAAGATAAATACGTTTTACACTACAGGGATTTGAAACAGTGTCTGAGCATGGGGTTGAAACTAAAGAAAGTACACAAAGTTCTGGAGTTTGATCAATCGGATTGGATGAAAGTGTACATTGACTTCAACACGGAACTGAGAAAGAAAGCGAAAAATGATTTTGAAAAGGATTTTTTCAAATTGATGAACAACAGTCCATTCGGAAAAACGATGGAAAATATCAGGAATAGAGTCGATATCAAATTATGTTCAAACGGAAAGAAACTGGAATCGTTGATAGCAAAACCTACTTTTGATCATAGAACGATATTCACAGAAAACTTAGCAGCAGTTCACATGAAAAAGACCAAAATTCTTTTCAATAAACCTATTTACATTGGCATGAGCATTCTGGAAATTTCTAAAACTCTAATGTACGACTTTTATTATAACACAATAAAGAAACAATACGGAGAAAATGTTAAATTGATGTACTGTGACACGGACAGTCTGATCATGGATATCAAGACTGAAGACTTTTACTCGGATATTAAAAACAACATGATTGATCAGTTTGACACGTCCGATTATCCGAAAGAAAATGTCTACGGTATACCTCAAGTGAACAAGAAAGTACTAGGAAAATTCAAGGATGAATTGAACGGGAAAGTAATGGAGGAATTCGTTGGACTGAGATCGAAACAGTATGCACATAAAACTTTCGAGAATCAAAAAGAAACAAAGAAAGCAAAAGGAATCAAGAAAAACGTTGTTGAAAAGGACATTAGGTTCGAGGACTTCAAGGATTGTCTGTTGAACAAGAACCCAATCTACAGGAAACAAATGTTGTTTAGATCAAACAAGCACGATATTTATACCATTGAACAGAACAAGAAAGCGCTCAGTGCCTACGATGATAAAAGGTATATTTTAGAAAATGGTATGGATACTCTTGCTTGGGGACATCATACGATTGGAATAGAAAAAGAAAATTTCGTAGATCATTTGAAGGAACTTACGAAAACACAAAACGAGAAAGAAATGAGGGGTGAGTTAAAAGAATCCCCCCAAAAACAACTCCGTTGTAAAAACTGGCCCGCCAAAAAACCTCAGCCGCAAAAAGGAATGATATCCATTTTGCCCGCCAGCCACATATATAGGATGCTCAGTGCTTCGCACCTCGCTGTTGAGTGTGCATATAGAAACCTGATCCTCCTACCCCTAACCTCCACCGTCAATGTTTTCCTGTTCCCTGTCACCTTCCCACAACCCCCTCTCACCCTTAGTCACCCTCGGTTTCACCTAATATGTTTCCTCTGTTACACCAGCAGGGAGCTTTACGCTTCTTTCAATGCTGTTGGCGGGAGCTTTTTGCCAGATGAACAAGCTAACATAAGTATTACTGGTGGTCACGAGTAATCAGCGGTGGTAGAACTGTAATGAAGTA
Source organism: Stenodema calcarata (assembly GCA_963920205.1). NCBI lineage: Eukaryota > Metazoa > Arthropoda > Insecta > Hemiptera > Miridae > Stenodema > Stenodema calcarata. The sequence continues at coordinate 25,113,843 of OY986057.1, read as the reverse complement.
ATGCTTCAATTCAGGCTTGTTCATCTGGCAAAAAGCTCCCGCCAACAGCATTGAAAGAAGCGTAAAGCTCCCTGCTGGTGTAACAGAGGAAACATATTAGGTGAAACCGAGGGTGACTAAGGGTGAGAGGGGGTTGTGGGAAGGTGACAGGAAACAGGAAAACATTGACGGTGGAGGTTAGGGGTAGGAGGATCAGGTTTCTATATGCACACTCAACAGCGAGGTGCGAAGCACTGAGCATCCTATATATGTGGCTGGCGGGCAAAATGGATATCATTCCTTTTTGCGGCTGAGGTTTTTTGGCGGGCCAGTTTTTACAACGGAGTTGTTTTTGGGGGGATATCACATCTTTTTGCATGGCTAGTTTTCGAGTGGTACTTATACAATACGGTTCAACAACTTATACAATACAAAAGTACCTACGAGGTAACTAGTAAATGTTTTTCTAAATGAAGTTTTATCCTAGTCAAAATTTAGTAAAACTCGGCGCTTCGCGCCTCGCCAGGGGGGCAAGCCGGATCTTTTCTCTTCTCTAGAACGATGTATTTGCTATGCAAAACATGAATAATGTTTTTGCGTCCCGTTTCCCCTTTTCCTTATCTCTTTTCTTTGTCTGTATGGAAAATATTAAGAAATGTGCGGAAAATTTATTAGTTTTTTTATTTACTCAGGGCTGTATCTCAGCTTCTTCGATATTTACAGTGATTTTGGCAGTATATAATTTATGCATAAATTAAAGGCTTTCCAACGAATGGAGAACGATTTTTGTCCGTTGAAAACTAAAGAAGTTTCATTTCCCTAGAAACGGCTCGGTTGTACGTGAAAATCATTAAAAATCTTCGTGACATAATTTCGTGACTTAAACTTCGTTACGCTTTCCAACTCTGGTAGGCCACCGCAAAAACATTATTCATGTTAAAATTAGTACGCCTACTAATTTGCCTTTTTGTTTCTTGTTTTTGTGACAAGAATAATTATTTTTTGGAAATTATTGTTTGTTATCTGAAATGTGTTTGAAAAATAAGTAGTTTTAAAATTTTTGCGAATTGGTTAAATATTAGTTTTAAAATTTTCGATTAATTAAAACAATCAACAATTTAAAAACAATTATTAAAATTTAATACAATTATTCTTATTATTAAATTTAAAAAAATAGAAAGAATTAGAAATTTGAATAAATTTGAATTAGAAATTTTTTGAAAATTGGTTGCATTTTTTCTTGGGGATTGTGCAAATTTTTGTTGTTGAGAATCATTACAATAATTGTAATTATTGGTGTCGAAGAGAAAGAGGAAAGAGAAAGTTTGCAACTGATAAAACGCACGTTTTTATACCAAAAATCGCGAATAACTCGAGAACCGTTGGGAAAAGTGCCAAAGTGCGCTACCCTCATTCGAAAGCCCATAAAATTTCCTATCGATCCTTAAACAGGCGCCACTCTACGACAATTTTTCTGACCACCGTTCAACTTTGATGTTTTCGGAAATTAGCCAAATCAGTAGATGTGGAATTTATTCACGTATTTTTGGCTGTGGATTAGTCAAATCGATTGAGATTTAGTTCAAAATTATTGAGCATATTTTAGACAACCTAGCGGACATTTTAAGACCAACCGCACCAATTTTCATCAATATTTGCGGCAGTTGTTGTTGAAAATAGAAAAATCACCATAACTCCTTTATTTTTCCTCTTAGGAAGCATTTTTTGATCTCAAATTAAACAGTTTGAAAAGCTGAACACAACTAAAAAAGAAAATCTGAAAAAGCTTCAATTTTGAAGGAGTTATGACCATTTGAAATTCCTAAAAAACACTATTTCCCCCCTAATTGGGGGGGAAATGGGGGGAGGGAGAAAAAATGGTCAAAAGGCACTCCCTTGGAGCATAACAAACGTGTGTGCAAAATTTCAGCTCGATCCGATTTGTCTGCTGGGCTGTAGCCCCGTCAATGAACAACAACAACAACAACGAGAAGAAGAAGAAGAAGAAGAAGAAGAAGAAGAAGAAGAAGAACACGAAAAACGTGAAAAATAGTGGTTTTAAAATTGTTATACCCCCGACACCTGATGTTCCCAAGAGCTGAAATTTGTTTTACGTCCTCACGTGCCCCTGGAGAGTTGGTGTACAAAAAATCAACTCTCGAGACACTCAGGGGACCGAGCTATGGTAGGGTGAAAACCCCAACTAGTTCCGTCGCGTAATCAGTGTCTCAGTCGCTTCGGTTTTCAGGGCTTCGGGTTTCTTGGCGGGCGGGACGCTCCCGCGTCCCTAGATCTCTTCAATAAAATAAAAATGTCTCATCCATTTTTACAATTTTCACTTAAGCATATCGAATTCATTGAATGTTTCGCATATATCGATAGAAATAAAGATATGAAAGCGTACAGGTTTATAGAACAACTGTTATACGGAGAAATTCCCAATGATAAAATACTAAGTTTTAAATCGTTGCTTAAAACCGAGGGAGTTGAAAAGTTCGTGAACACTGTTAAGAAAACAATACCCGTATCTCCCAATAAAGACTTGAAATATAAAAGGAAAAATATCAAAGAAAATATGTTGGAGAATTATGTCATTCGTAATAAACGAGATTCCTACAAGAGTTGAAAGTAAAGATTTCCTACAAGAGTTGAAAGTAAAGATTTTTTTAAACATGATCCCTACTGAAAATATAATTGTCGACGATGGTAATATTGTCGATATAAAATTATCTTGGTCGTATTTTGCAACCCCGAATCTAATTGTTCGTTTTAATGAGGATTCCTCATTAAAACACATTGAAAATAAAAATTAGATAACAAGTGTCATCTGTGTGACCTTGAAAAGGGACTTCAGAGCAGAGTTTAAAAGTATTCTAGATGAATATGAGCTTTAGCAACAGTATCGAAACTGAAACTCAAACTCCTTCTTCAGTTCGGCTTTATCCTCATTATAAAGCAATTTTCTAAGTTGATGTTCAGTAGCATTTTTAGGGACCTTAACCTTTTTTTCTTTAAGCCATACCTTTACTTGCTCCTTTGTACGGAGCGGTGGTTTACCATCGACACCCAATAAACGTTCTTTTAACAACCGTTTGGAAAATCTATACTCCCTCAATGCACGTTGAATCTCGTCTAGTGCGTCACAGTTTCTATCATAAAATCGAAATTCAGGTTTCTTTACCAACTCCCAGAAACCTCCATGTTCATCACATATATCTAATGCCTCGTCGCTTAAAACCATATCTCTTTATTTATTATAGAATATATTCTTTTAACTAACCCCTCTTTTTTTTTCTTTTGTCTATCCTTGTATGGATACTATTTACCCCTCATCTTTTTTAGATTTTTTTCCCCGTCTGAATTCTTAAAGGTGAGGACGCCATAAGTCCATCTTTTTTTGTCTTGGAAAACAACTTAGTATAATATTATTGTTTTAACGGAAAATTTCCGTTAAAACGTTTTTTTTTTTTATTAAAATTAATAATTAAACAAACTTGATGTCGTGCATGTCTTTTCCATTTTTAGATTTACTCATTCCAGTGTAAACCAAACAAACATCGTGTTTGAGTAAATCTAAAAACTCGGATTTTTTAAACGTGAGTGCAAATCTTTCGGGTAAAAATACTCTGAACTCCCCCAAATTGGCTATTATAGACTCGGAGTTTTCCCGTGAGTATTTCGTTTTCACGAACTCAAAGTTTAGAACCTTATACGGCTTTCCTTTTTCTAGTTCAGTTAGCCTGTTCGTGTTGTTTTCAAAATTAAATTTTTTCAATAGCTGTTCCTTATTCATTTTTATTATAGAATACATTCTTTTAACTACCCCTCCCCAAATGAAAAAGTCACTGGTTCTGATGTTTTGTGGTAAAAAAGTTTTAACAGGAATTTAAGTCGCTAAATGAAAAAGTCACTGGTTCTGATGTTTTGTGATAAAAAAAGTATTCTGATGTTTTGTGGTAAAAAGTTTTATCAGAGATTTAAGTGGAAATAAAAACATCAGAGATATAAGTGGAAATAAAAACATCAGAGATATAAGTGGAAATAAAAACAACAGAGATATAAGTGGAAATAAAAACATCAGAGATCTAAGTGGAAATAAAAACATCAGAGATCTAAGTGGAAATAAAAACATCAGAGATATAAGTCGGTGGTCCAGAACGTACATTCCTATACTACTCTTACCTACCTATATAACTAGTCATACAAATCCAAGTCATACAAACACATGTTACCTACTTTTATTAAAAAACGTTTGCTATCAAGGATTGTTTTTTTTTATCTACTGCACCTGTCACGAGTGTTAACGTAAATAGGTCCCCATAACAGTTTTTTGCTTGCTCCGTAATTCTGAATTTGGTTCAGAAATTGATAGTTTGCTGAATTGGTTTCTGAGCTCGAAGACGTGTACCATGCAGTATTTTATTACGGTAACACTCGTGACAAAACTTCTTTTTGAGTTAAAACGTTCGAAATTGATTAAAAAAAAGTAATACTGGAAAATATGACAACTGATGCTCTAATTTGTTATTCTGAACATCTACAGTAACATTCCAGATCAAATTTTATTCGAAAAGTTGCTTTATTTTTTTCCCAACTTGCAGGGTCCAGAAAAACCGAATGGTCAAATTATATGGGAATGGCTCACCTGCTTTGGTCCCTCTCACAAATACTCCATTGCATCCACTCAAGAATCCATGTATGATAAATACAGTTTCCTTCCTTGGATCGAGGTTTTCTTCTAAAGAACTTGTGTCTCCAACTTTCATTTGAATTCCGTGATCATTTGCGCTGAAAAACAAGAAAATGTTTTTTTTTCTGCAAAATATGCTCACTATTTAACGTATTTGAGTATGTAGAGTTCTAGGGGTAGTCTTTTAAGTTACCTTCCATAGAATATGAATTTCGTCGGATAGTTTTTATGAACGGTCTCACAGTTTCCCACAAATAATTGTGTCACGTGTTCCTCCAGTTTTGAAACTAAGCCAAATAGTCCGTTAAATATATCTGAAAGTGAACAACCAAATTTTAAGTGATAGATATGCACAACATTATGTTATAAGGTTTGGTGAGGAGCACGGTCGACACACTGGTGTCGTGCTGCGGCGAAGGTGAGTGCGGGGAACGTATCTCACCGACGGTAACGCTGTTGCTACAGCAAGGACAGTTCTACACCCATGTACATAAATTCTGTAAGCAAGTTTATTGTGGGAAACAAAGCAGGTTTTCACGATCTCTCTGTCCCTCTCTCTCTCTGTCGCTCTCACACTCTCATCTCCAAGTACTATGAAATGGAGAAGAGACGTTCAGCTTCGTGATTCATATCAGTTTACAGGTAGACAGATCTGAAGAACCTTGTAATTTTCTTGAGGAATTTAAAAACCACTCCTCTGTTGTCGCCGTGATTCCATGTCTTGTTAATTCGACAACTACTTGGGCCTACGTCTGCCAGCAGGTCATCAGTTACCTCCATCATGTTCGTCACATCATTCTTCGTGCACTCACACGTACTATGTCGCAATGTATTAGCTAGATCCAATTAAAATGTTTCCATCACGACTGATACCAACCGATTCAATTCGATTACAGCACGAGCCACATTTTCACACCAAATTATATTTTGGAAGGAACTATAATAAAAGAAACTAAACTTTCTGAGGTAAACTCGAGTTTTGGGAACCATAACCCGCGAAATTTTGGCACTTTTGGCAATTTTGGTTTATAATCTTCTATAATAAACCATTGGAATCACCCAAGAACAGAAAAAAATTTCCACCCATCAACATTTGAGGGTTTACGTTTCAAGATACGTAGATTCCTAAAACCGTATGAAAACATTCTTGACACAACGTCTTTTTTGTGCAGATCACACCCCTGCATGGATCACTAAATGATTGAACATAGGTAATTATTATTATGGATCAGATAGATAGATAGATAGATTTATTTGCGTAAACCAAAGTCATCGCAAGATTGGCATCATATTATGCAAGGTACAAATATGGTAATATACATTCTAATAAGTAATTTAAATAAATTATTAAAAACATAACATCCTCCACAGTGCCATTCACTATAAGAAAAAAAAAAAACAAAAACAAAGTTTGCTACTGGCAAATTAAATAATTAAATATAGCCTTTATTTAAAATAAAGGTTCTTAGCCTCATGGCCGTCAGGGGGAACTTATACATATAAAGGACGGGTCTCACCCAAATTTGCGGGGTTCAATACACCCAAAAACTGATAATACGATATCTGAGCATCGTCAACATAAAAAACTCCCCCCCCCCCCCCCCGAAAGACTGGGCAGACACAAACAAAATGGAAATTTATTATTATGGATTATCATTAATTATTAATAATAAATATGAAGTAGTGTAAATGATTAATAATTTTTAATAATGATTATTAATTATTAGTGATATACTCGATATCTAAAAACCAAGTGCGGTTTTCACTGGTGAATTTTGAAGCTGATTTTTGAAGAATCAATTTTTTTAGAGTTGAAGCGTTTTTCCTTAACAGGGTAGAATGGTAATATAAGCCATATAGATACCTTTTCAATTCCTAGCAAATACATACAAGAAGCTTCGCAAATAAAACTTTTTTTTCTTGATGTTGAAAACACCGTGTTTTTTGCTTGTGTTTTAAACACTGTTGGTAACCTTGCAATATACCTTGATTGTTTATATTTTATTCGTTTTAACTTTAATTATCACAAATATGTTATCCAGTACCGTACCATAGTGTTCAGCGTAAAGTAACCTTCAAAATGAGGATTTATGATTATCTACGAACTCATCCTTTCGATGTGTAGGAAAGATTGTTTGTGCAAATTCGAACTTTTTATCCCACTTTTATCGAGAGTTATCGTCTGGAGTGACACATACATAAACATATTGTGTTGATGGGATTGACTAGTGTGAAGAAGCAGGTTGTATTCAAATGACCAAGCTAGGTAGTCTTTTTTCCGTGTTTATTTTTTCACGACGTTTCGGCAATGGAACAAAGCCCTATTCATGTGAGATTACCTTCCACGTATATTGGTGAAACCAGACAGCTAGGTACAGAAAGAATGAAAGGCCATAAGTATGACAACAAAAAAGCGATACTTAAAAGCAGTCAAAATCCTGATGATGATTCCTACGCAACAGCATTGGCGAAACATGTAGTTGTGACAAAACACAACCCTGAAATAAAACAGTGGGAAATATGTTGCATAGAGCCAAACTTCCAGAAAAGAAAAATTAAAGAAATGGCATATATCTTGAAAAACCAAAACAATAACAACATAAATTTTAAAAAAGATGTGAAAGGACTTTCTACAACATACCACAGACTCATAAAATAAAACTCACTAACCTTTAACACAACATTCCAACATGCCCACCATTGTTTTTTCCTACCCCATTTTAAATTATAGCCGTATGTCATTAAAGCCATAATCCTTCTACCACTTGCAATCATTCTACAAATTATAATTAATCATAAACACTTTCATCTGCAATCACTACGATTATCTACAATTGTACGTCATTTTGTTTCCTTTCTGTTGTTGTTTTCTTGTTGTTATTCATTCACAATTGCAATCTGTTATCAATTTCTTATTGCTGTTGTTTTCTTGTTGTTATTTTTGTTCATGTTATTTTTTAATTACGATTATCTACAATTGCACGTCACTTCATTTCCTTTCTGTTGTTGTTCACAATTGCAATCTGTTATTATTTTCCTATTGCTGTTGTTTTTCTTGTTGTTATTTTTGTTCATGTTATATATTTTTTTAATCTACGTTCACTGTCACTTCATAGTTCATAGTAATTATTCTAAGTTCCTGTCCATATTCATCATGTCTCAGTAGATTTCATCCTCCACCACACACAAACTAATGTACCCCTTCCTCATAGAATCACTTCCACACAGCAGTTAGTCAGTTCCATCTTTATATTATCCACAAACTGATCCACCTCCCTTTCTTCACTTCTCTACAATAGTTCGTTAGTTTAATGTAAGACATTTTCACTTCTACATGTAAGTAGCATTCCCAACGTATCATATAAATAATATTCCTAACATTCATGTAACTATTAATTCTGTTCTGATCTTATTGTAGGTAATCTCACATGAATAGGGCTTTGTTCCATTGCCGAAACGTCGTGAAAAAATAAACACGGAAAAAAAAGACTAGCTTGGTCATTTGAATACAACCTGCTTCTTCACACCAGTCAACCCCATCAACATAAATAAAGAAATATAAGTATATTCAATTTGGAAAAGCTATATACATACATAATTTTTTTTTGTCTTTCGGCAGTGGATTCAGAATGGTCTGGAACGAATTTTGGTATGAAAATGTTTCGGAAATTCGAGTTTTCACCGAAAAGGAAATTCCAATTTGAAACAATGAAAACATCCCACCTCCACAAAGCCAACGTTGTGTACATACTTGTGCACTTTTCAAGACGCCGCTGAGTGGTAAATCCGCCGTCTGATCCCCTGATCTGTCGTGGACAGATCGGGAGTGGCAGGTTCACCTCAGTCACGAACGAATCAAATCTGCCGACGGATGTGTTGACGGATATTCTCGCGGATCGATCAGCTCGTGTGAGGGCAACGACAAACCTGAGATCGGCGGATGGGATTGGTGAGAATTTCGGCGGATGGGATCAGTGAGAATTTCGGCGGATGGGATCGGTGAGAATTTCGGCGGATGGGATCAGTGAGAATTTCGGCGGATGGGATCGGTGAGAATTTCGGCGGATGGGATCATCGAGAATTTCGGCGGATGGGATCAGTGAGAATTTGGGCGGATGGGATATAATCACACTTGATAGAGAAGAGGGTGGTGGGAGGAGCGTAGTGGGAGGAGGGCGGTGGGAGGGAGGAGTGTGATGGGATGTGGGCAGTGGGAGGGAGGGAGTCGTGGGGTGGTAAGGTGGGGGGAGGGCGGCGAGTGGCTTGCGAGGGGGAGGGGGGGGGGGGAATGTGGACGGTCGACCACTCATTGCCATCCAGTTCTGACTTCTATTCAAAATTTCAAGTTTATTGCTCCTTGAAATTTAGAAAGCTCGGGAACTTTGAAAAAAGGAAGTAGGTACCTACGTATTACTTTTTTAATAATAATAATTATTAATAATGATTGTTGATTATTATAAATTAACTCGATATCCGAAAACCATGTGCTGTTCGAATCAGCTGGGCCGGTATGAACATGTGGACCCGAAGTGCTGCACGATTCACTCTCATGTTGAAGACTTTCGATCTGCTCCAACTTTGAGCCCTCATTCTGAACGAACGGCTGGGAGTGCAAATTGGACGGTATAGTTTTTAGTTCTCATTTAGTCAGAGTTTATTTTTTAAACATTTTTAAGAACATCCACAGCTGTGCACGACCAGCCGTTCGTTCACAACGAGGGCTCAAAGTTGGAGCAGATCGAAAATCGTCAACATGAGAGTGAATTGAGAGGCAGCCTGTCGGGTCAATGTTCATTCTGGCCCAGCTGATTCGAACATCACATGGTTTTCAGATATCGAGTTAATAAATAATAATTACTAACAACTAACAATAATTATTGATCATTAAATAATCTAACATAAGGGTGATCCAAAGGGTGATCTGCACAAATAATAAATAAATAATAAACCGTTGTGTCAAGAATTTTCTGAGTTTTTTGGTCTGATTTGAGTGGGCTACTACGGAGTCATTTACACATTTTGAATTTTGATGTAATGTATGACTGGGCTTGTTATTCTTTTAATTGATGCAAGCTCAGACTAGTTAGTAGCAATCCGTCCACAAGTAATTCACGAGCGGAAATTCAAACGATACCATTCAGTAAACTACATATTAGCAGGAATGTCAGGACCAATAAATTTAAATGATAAAACCGGTAGAGTGTTTTAAACAACGGACTATTTTCAGGGCGAATTCACAAAGTAGGCTACTGAGTAAAATAAACTTCTTGAGCTAATGTACGTTTCATACCAACATCGTATTATGAAGAAAGGGACTCACTGTAGTTGTCTGTCGTACCGTGTGATACAAGGAAAATCATCCCCGTGAGAAGCAGATGAAGCGGGTACAGTTGCATGATGGTGATTGACTCTTTCGTTCTACGAGTACACACCTCAATATAAGCGTAGGTTCGAATAAGATTTGTTCGTTGGACGTAGGTTGTAACCCCAGTCTGCATGACTAAGAGCAGTTCGTAAATAATATCCAAGCGATAGCTCCCGATAAGTGTGTTCAGGTATAACACGAACGATTGTCATATTGCGAATGATATTCAACCAATAATGATTATTCAACCAATAATCGTTCCTACTTTTTGAAAATAAAATCAGAGCAGCAAAGGATCATCCTAGCTTTTCCAGTCAGCCGAGACATTTTGGGAACAGTGCTCAGCCAACCGCTACTTCAAGTGGAAATCAGAAGAGCCCAGATCAAAGGGGAACTACTAAAAAGGTGAAATTTACTCCTAAAACCCCGATCTTAAGTGTAAATCGCTACTTTGGGCACACAAAATCATATGCGCAGGCAACAAAATCCGGCAGTGCTCAGCCAGTATCTCAACAGCCAGCGAAATCCATGGAGAGCATGTTGCAGACTCTGGTCACTCAGTTTGGTCAAATGCAACAGCAAATGCTCTCCTTGAGTCAGAAAATAGAGGCTTTGGAGAGCAAGTCAAAGCCTAGCCGTTCTTCCAAGCAATCACAATGAATAGCCTCAGAATCATGGCTTGGAATGCTAACGGGCTTAATGGGCGGAAGCTAGAGCTTGAGTTGGTTCTGAACTTCAGTAATATAGATATTTGTTTAATTTCAGAGACGCACTTCACAAAAGAGTCATATTTTAAAATAAAAGGATACAAATGTTATAATGCCCTCCACCCTAGCAATAAAGCACGAGGGGGCAGCGCTATATTGATCCGTGAAAATTTGAAACATTATGAATGTGCAAAGATTGAGACGCAGATGTTTCAGATATGTGCAATTTCCATTAAAACCAAGTCTTATGAGACTTCGATAGCAAGTATTTACTGTCCTCCAAAGCACAATATCAAACAAGAAGACTACACTGATGCATTCGAACTCTTAGGAAATCGATTCATTATTGGTGGAGACTTCAACGCGAAAAACACATGTTGGGGCTCTCGTGTCACTACGGCAAAAGGACGGGAGTTGTCCCAATATATGGCCAGCCACAATTGTGAACCATACTCAACTGGAACGCCAACATACTGGCCCACCGACATAAATAAAAAACCTGACCTAATTGACTTCTTCATTATGAGAAATATCTCGGCTAACTACGCTCTTGTGGATGAGTGCTTTGATCTCAGCTCAGATCATTCACCAATCATCCTAACACTGAGCGAACGAATCATTCAGAAACCAAACAATCCAGTACTTGTCAATAAAAAGACGGATTGGGGTACATTCAAAATAGACATCAACCAGCACATCTATCTGAATGATGTCCTTGAATGTCCTGCAGACATCGATCGGGAACTTGAACAACTCGTATATAACATCCAAACGGTCGCGTGGGAAAACACCCCTGAGGTGGTCAAGAAACTCAAAGGGTTCAACTACCCATGTGAAGTTCTTACCATGATCAAGAAGAAGCGCAGAGCTAGGCGTAAATGGCAGCAAACGCGTATTCCAGACGACAAGGCAATATGGTATCTATATGCCAGTGAACTTCGTGATATGATTAAAGAGATCAAAGAGGAAACGCAAGAAGAATTCATCACTTCCCTTGCCATCAATCGTGACGCTGATTATTCCCTGTGGAGAGCTACTAAGCATCTCAAACGTCCTATCGTCCAAGCACCACCAATTAAAGATGAAACTATCGGGAAGTGGATCAAGTCCAACCAAGAGAAGGCTGATGCATTTGCCCGTTATCTGGCCGACATCTTCAGACCAAATCCTGGAGACCCAGATGAGGAACCACTGGAAGAGGTTATTGTAACAGATCATGAAATCGAAATACCCCCAGTGACGGTTAAAGAAGTTCAAGAAACCATCCTTAATGAAATCAATCCAAAAAAGGCTCCTGGGTACGACCTGATCACGGGGCATATCCTTAAAAACCTCCCACGCAAGGTCCTAATGAAAATCACCAAAATAATCAATGCCGCTATGAAACTTCGTTATGTACCTCAATTGTGGAAATTAGCTGAAGTGATCATGATTCAGAAACCAGCCGAAAAATTAACATCCTACCGGCCAATATCCCTTCTTCCAGTGTTATCAAAACTATTTGAGAAGCTCATCCACAAGCGGCTGATGTCAGTCGTAGAAGAACGCAATCTGGTCCCTTCTCATCAATTTGGTTTCCGACAAAAGCACTCTACCATTGACCAGGTGCATCGAATTACGAGTGTGATTGAGGAGGCACTAGAAAACAAGCAAGTTTGCTCGGCCATCTTTCTCGACGTAACCCAAGCGTTTGACGAAGTTTGGCACGATGGACTAAACCACAAGCTCCGAAGAATGTTGCCAGCAAAATATGCTGAATTATTGCAATCCTATCTATCAGATCGATTCTTCAGGGTAAAGCATGAAGATGCCTACTCAGAAGTGCACCGAATACACGCTGGAGTTCCCCAAGGAAGTGTACTTGGCCCACTCCTGTACGTCCTGTTCACCAGCGATATGCCAGAACGAGAGGAGAATACAATAGCAACGTTTGCAGATGACACAGCTGTCCTTGCAGTTGGTGAAACAAATCACGTGACGATTCCCAAGCTCAGAAGATCTATTAAGAAACTCCAAGAATGGACATCAAAATGGAGGATTAAGATGAATGAAGCGAAATCAGTTCATGTCGACTTTACCAATCGTAAGCTCGACTATTTCCCCCTTCATCTCAACGGCAAGACTATACCGCACGCCAATGAAGCTAAATACCTGGGCATGACCCTGGATGCTAAATTGCGCTGGAAGGCGCATGTCAAGAAGAAAAAAGAAGAACTGGTGCTTAAGTTCAGGAAAATGTACTGGTTAATGGGCCGACGCTCAAAAATGTCGATCCAGAACAAATTAACCCTGTACAATCAAGTCCTCAAGCCTGTCTGGACTTACGGAGTGCAGTTGTGGGGCTGCACCGCTCAAAGTAACCGCGATATTATCCAACGTTTCCAAAACAATGTGCTGAGATGTTGTGTGGACGCCTACCGGTACACCAGAAATGTCCGGCTACACAAAGAACTTCGCATACCAACTGTCAATGAAGTCATCAAGGTTCAAGCCATAGCCCATCACAAGCGGTTACAAGTACACGTCAATGAAGAAGCTGTCCAGCTGCTCGACGTTGACGACCTACTCAGACGTCTCAAGAGAAAGAAGCCTCATGACCTGTGGAAGTGAGTGAAGGTGTTCTCGCGATAAGTCCGTTCAGTGAAATCAGTGATCGGTTTAAGTGCACAAAATTGCACTCCTAACTTTCAAAACTATAAGCGGCTTAGTTAAGTATCTAAGTTGTACTACAACCAATTCACATATATGTCAAAAATATGTTGCTAATAAGTTGTTACTTGGTGCAATAAATCATTTGAAAGAAAAAAAAAAAAAAAAAAACTTTTTGAAAAAAATATACTCAGTATGCTGGTACAGCCATTCTCCAATATGTCTCATCATGCGAAAAAGCTGTTATCTTATCTACCTCTAGTCAAACTTTTTATCTTATCAAATTCCTAGGTTTAGTACTCACCTCAAGATAAGGTCCCATTAGGGTTGCCAACCGTACTTTTGGTTTATTATCTTCGATAATGAAGCTTCGTAATCGACAAAGAAAAAAAAACAACGCTGGTTTATCATCTTCTTGATGCAGAAACTAAATGGTAGAGATGATGAATTATTTACAAATAAAATGTACCTACCTATATAATTCTGGGGTTTTAAAATCCACCGACCTACGTCGGCAATCATTTCGGACGCATCCTAGAAGAGGGGTACAAGTCCGAAAAATTTAGTCAAAGCCCCCCCCCCCCACCACTTTCTACTTTAAAAAAAGAATATTTTTGTCCTATGAGCTGTTGGAGCATTAGTGTGGGGAACGATTTCCGCAAAGATCACTAATATCAGGCATGTTGCTATGGAAACACAGCCTTTTATGTAAGAGAGAAATTTGAAACGCGATTCGTGGAACTCACATTTTTGGACTTGTACTCCTCTTCTAGGATACGTGCGATTTGTCTATAAAAGAAGTACCTACCAACAAACATTCGAAATTACCTTCATTCCGTAGCATGAAAACTACCTAAGAACAAAGAAAATCTACATCACAAAAACCATGTGATGTTACAACCAGCAGTTCCCCGAGTTCATTTCGACCGAGTTCATATCGGCTCGACCTTTGAGCCCTCATTGTGAACGAACGACTGGTCGTACAGAGCTACGGATGGTCTCAAAAAATTCTAAACAATAATCTGCTTTGTACAGATCACCCTTCTTCCTAGATTACTGAATGACAGATCAATTATTACTATGAATTATCATTAACGATCATTAATTATTAATAATTATTATCAAGTAGTGTAAATGATTAATATTCATTGTTGGTTATTAATAATTGTTATGCTTCATTATTATTAATTATTATTAAATATTGTTTATTAACTCGATATTTGAAAACCATGTGATGTTTGAATCAGCTGGGCCAGTTTGAAAATGGACCCTACGGGCTGCCTCTCGATTCACTCTCATGTTGACGATTTTCGATCTGCTCCAACTTTGAGCCGTCATTGTGAACGAACGGCTGGTCGTACAAAGCTGTGGATGGTCTTAAAAAATTCTAAAAAATAAACTCTATCTAAATATTTTTTTTTCCCCTTTAAAACATTCTTTATTACACCAAGTTTACAACTTATTAGCAATTTAATTTTGATCTTATTTACTACGTGTAGCAATCGAAACAAGATACAGAACTTGTTAATTGTTGAGTCAGATAACTGTTGAACTATTCATTACTTCACATTCACTGTGTTAGTTCGTGAGGCTTCCTTCTTTTCAATCTTCTCAGTAGGTCACTTACATCCAGCAAATGGACAGCTTCGATGTTGACATGACCCCTTAGTCGCTCTTGGTGGGCGATGGCAATTTTCTTGATAGTTTCATCGATAGATTCCACCTCTAGATCATGGTGAAGTCTATCATTCTGAATGTACCAGGGTGCATTAACTATGCTCCTGAGCACACTGTTTTGAAAGAGCTGAATAATTTTCCGATTGCTCTGAGCTGTGCAGCCCCACAGCTGCGCTCCATAAGTCCATACTGGTTTTAGGACTTGGTTGTACAGGGTTAGTTTATTTTGCACAGACAGTTTTGATCGCCTGCCCATTAACCACGACATTTTTCTGAGTTTAAGAGTCAGTTCGGTTTTTTTCTTCTTTACGTGCGATTTCCATCGCAGCTTCGCATCTAACGTCATCCCAAGATATTTCGCTTCGTTAGCGTAAGGGATGACTTTGCCATTGAGGTAAGCGGGCAAGTAGCTGATTTTGCGGTTCGTGAAATTAACGTGGACCGACTTTGCCTCATTCATCCGTATTCTCCATTTAGCAGTCCATTTTTGGATTTGTGTAATAGATTGGTTGAGCTTGCTCATAGAAGCGTCAATGCTCTCCCCCACAGCTAACACTGCGGTATCATCTGCAAAAGTGGCGGTTGTTATACTACTGATTTCAGGTAGGTCACTGGTGAAGAGTAGGTACAGGAGTACAAAGCTGCGGATGGTCTTAAAAAATGCTACGGAACAAACTCTATCTAAATATGAACTAAAAAATACACCGTTACACCTGACTTTTTCGAGTTTTGAAATTTTCAAAATTTCAAAATTCGTTTTGAACCCCTTCCCCTTGACCTAGGGTTATGAACAATTTTGAGGATCATTGTGGGTTGGTTGTGGGTTTCTGAATCGGAACCCGTAAACAAAATTCGAAATTTTAGCTCAACGCTAACTGGGTAAAGTGCCGCGGACGGCGTACGGACGGAATTTTTTTTTATTCGATTTTCTGAATCTACGTATCTTGAAACGTAAACCAACAAAGTTTGAGGGGGAGTTGAACAATTTTTTTCTTTGGTTGATAATGGAGACAAAACGCAGCCAGAAAACTTTCAATGTTATTTGTAGCAAACATACGCACTTTGCATTTCTGAATTCGTGACTACGACTCACATTTTTCTGAATTCTTGATCATGTTACCAACTATAGTTTCTGAATTTAACTGAAACACGACTATTATTTCATGATCATGTTACGAATTTCTTTTATATCTCCATTTACCGATGCTAATATCACAAATGTTTTGTTTTTGGTTTATTATCTTCGATTGGAATCGCTTAAAGACAAAAATTTGTTAACCCCATGGTAAAATTTGTTGGTTTACGTTTCAAGATACGTAGATTCAGAAAATCGAATTAAAACAAATCCGTCCGTCCGCTGTACGCCGTCCGCGCCACTTTGCCCAGTTAGCGTTGAGTTAAAATTACGACATTTTTTTTATGGGTTCCGACCAGCCCCACAATGGTCCTCGAAACTTTTCATAACCCTAGGTCAAAAGAAAGGGGTTCAAAACGAATTTTGAAATTTTGAAAATTCCAAAACTCAAAAATTTCATACGAAACGGTGTATTTTTTATTTAATATTTAGATAGAGTTTATTCCTTAGCATTTTTTAAGACTATCCACAGTTTTGTACGACCAGCCGTTTGTTCACAATGAGGGATCAAAGGTGTAACCTGTCAACACGATCGTGAATCAAACGGTTGAAATACAGGTCAATGTTCATACTAAGGAGCTGTTTTGAACATCATATGGTTTTAGTGATGTCGAGTTTTTTGTTCTGGGGTACGTTTCGTGCTACGGAAATGAAGGTAATTTCGAATGTTTGTTGGTAGGTACTTCTTTTATAGAAAAATTATTGCCGACGTAGTATTAAAAACTCCAGAATTATATCGGTACATTTTATTTGTAATTAATTCATCTCCTCTATCATTCAGGTTCTGCTCAAAGGAACCCAGTCGATTCCAACAGCCGGATATCATAATATGATAATAATATGATATAATATCATATTATGAATTAATCATAATTAATAATATTTATTATTAATAATAAATACAAATTATTAATACGTAACAATAAATTATGATAATTTTCACTAGGTAGGTACTTGATAAGATTATTAATAATTAGTGATAATTCATAATAATATTTAATCTCACATTTAGGATCTAGACATTTAGACCTAGCGATCTAGACAGAAGGGTGATCTGTACAAAGAAGATAATGAACCGTTGTGTCAAGAATTTGCAGAGTTTTCATATGGGCGATTGAATTAGTAACTACATCGGTTGTCAAACGGTAGGACATATCAAAAGTTGAATGAGAATGTTCTTTCTTCAGACATAAAATTTGTACTGCACTTGCGATAGTGTGGTTGGGGATGAAAGTTAAAGAGTCAACGACGGAGCAGCCGTTTTACGTCGATTGATAAAATAATCTCTGTGCAACATGAATCGGGATAAATTCTTTTACGTCTCTGCATCTATCTCCCCCCTCTCACCAACCGTATTCATCTTGACGTAAAGCGAGCCCACAGATTGCTCGCCTGAACTCCATTTCTCTCCCCCCCCCCCTCTCTCTCTCTCTCTTTTCCAACGATAAGCGACCTGAAAAAAGACTCACGATGCATGTGACGTCTCGTTGAATGTGAAGGGATAGGCGGAATTTGCATACTATTCGTCTTCAGCAGCAGTGGCTTCCTTTCAACGTTGGAACGTAAAGTGTTCAATAATTCAGGAGTATGATTGAACGAAAATATTCAATGAAGTCCAGATTGAATAGATAGTAGTCGATTCACCGGTACATTAGGGTTATGATTCTCACGAATTTCACACTGTTTTTTCTCGATCACACCCGCAGCATACCTGAACTATTCAACATATGCTAGCTTTACTAGCATTTAATGCCCAATATTCCGTCATCTCCTCCTCCAATCTTCTATAAATGTTATGGATCCGTATTCCTTGTCTTATGCCAATGAAGTGGATCATCCCTCGTCATTCATCTTATAGAGAGAATCAAGTGGTGAGGAGGCCCCTAATCTATGATGAGGACACATCGTCTCGTCCCATTGGAGCACTCGTAACAGATGGAGGTTCTGTCAACGTCTTCGTTGGTTTCAAACCTACGTTACTGTCGCGGTTCCTCCAGAACTCACGTATGTGTACCAACTGCGCTAAGATTCGAGTTAGCATTTTGCGGGGTTGGAAAAGCTCGAATGTAATTCTCTAGGGTCTTGTGAGTTTACCCTATCGGTTTCAGGGCCAAGTAGGTATATTTATTCACATATTAATGTAGGTGTGTCATTCCAGACGATAACTCTCGACAGAATTTACTCTCTCCTTTTTCACCGATTGACTGGACATTTTGCAGAGAGCTTAGCTATTGCTTGAGACAGAGCCTTTTGAAAGATTTAACCCATCATCTTCGGTTTTCTTGTCGGGCGGGACGCTCCCGCGTCCCTGGATATCAATGTTCCTTCGAGTATTGTTCGATTTTTGGTTTATTATTTTCGATAGTAAACCATTGGAATCGACCTTTAAAAAACATATTTCACCCCCCCCCCCCAAAATAATTAAAGTCTGTGTAAGACAAACTTGTCGCAAAGACGCGGTTGCCCTGGTTTACTTCATCTGATATTGATCACTTTGGTTCTCAAAAAAATAAATCAGTTTCACTCTCATCTCGAAAATGAAATTGCCGTGGGATCAATAACTATCATTGTACGATAGTCTCGGGATTATTCACAAAACAATTGCGTCGGTAAATCGGTAGTTTATTTGGAATTATAACTGGAAAATATCGGTAATTGGGGAGCACGAAATAACACTGGTAAGGCGATTAGACTGACTGATGAAACAGGCGTTCGGGGGGAGAAAGATGGCGTCACATGACGACATTGATATTTGGAAATATAATTGGTATATTCAAGTGTTGCCCTTTTTCTCAGCATGTTACCCCAACTGGCATTTATGATTTAGTAAATAATATTCGGAAATTATTGTGTGTCGGGGAAATCGTGTAATTGTCTTTATTCGGTAAATATTTGCAAGTGAAGGTAAGTGTTATGGAGTCGGTGTGCAGGAATTTCGGTATGGAGGAAGTTGTGTGGAGTGAGATGAAGAAACTGGAAAATATAGGAAGAAATATGGAAAGACGCTAGTAGCGGGAATAATGGGAACTAGGGCTGAGGTCTCTGAACTATGGGCCTGAGGTCTGGGCTCTGGGGGCCGAACAATCATCAATCTAGTGGTTTTCGTTTGTCTACCCGGTTTTATTTCGATAGATGAATCGAAATCCTCGAAATAATATTATGTCAGTATTACTATTGTACATTCTCTCATTCAGTATTTATTAGCTACTACAACATATTATAAACAATATGCTTTCTTTCCGAAGTCTCAATTCCAGCCTCCAAGTCCTTGCACAAACTCTACCCCTCCCTACTACCGCATGTGCCATAATCGATAAAGGGACAACACACGGTATGGTGACCGACGCTGAGGGAGGGGGGAGTAAAAAGGAAATGTCCTGGAAAATTAATGGAATATATGTGTCGAGTAATAATTTCAACGGGACCTCCTATTGAAAGCTGGATAAACGAGCAGGGCCAGAAAGGTTCCGGAACAGTCGGTTGGAGGTAGGTGCTATTAGCTCTGTGCCAAACTGAGACTATAAAAAAAAATCGCTGTAGCCGACAGGGGTCCAGGAGTGATCTTGTATGGGGGTGGAAAGGGTTTCCCCATATAAATTATAAGAGCCAAGAGCCCCCTTTTTGTTTAGACGAAAACACGTGAGGTTGGTCCAATTCCAAATCCCATTTTTGCCTTTTTCTGAAACAATAATGTTTTTGAAAGGGTCTCGTCTCTTTGACAAACTCGACGTTATTCTGTGACGGGTTTCTTTTGCTCTCCCCAACTTCCGTTTTCCGGAGCGAGTGAGTTCCACTTTCCTGGAACGAGCAAGGGCGAAGGCGTTCCTGAGTCACAAGCCTCAAATAATTCCAGCAAACAAACTAGTTGATGATTTTCAAGAGATCACATCAAACAAAAACAAATTTTCCACAACGGTTTATTAAATTCCGTACGAAACACCCTCCTGTCTAGATTCTGCATAATATCCCGGTAGTTCTGCATAATAATAATTATCCCGGGTAGTTCTGGGACCCACGAGGACGATATATTATATTTTTATAAATATTTATTTATAAAATATTATTTATTTATTTATAAAATATATTTTTATAAAATATATTATAAAATAAAATATTTATAATAAATTAAATCAATTAAAATAAATTAATAAATTAAATAAAATAAAATATATTATTTATAATATTAGAATTTTGGTTCAAGTTCAAAACTTATTAGTTTATCCCTGGTAGTAAATCTCATATGATTTAGTCACGTGTGTTTATGTTGAATATAAATCTGTGCCTTTTCCGTTCTGAAACTCTAACGAGTAATTTCATTTCTCAATATAATTATAATAGGTTATTTTGCCCAGCGAAAATTTTGATCGAGTATCAAAATTAATAACGATGAACAGCTCTGTCAAGATAGAACCTTTAGGACGAAACAATTTCGACACATGGAGGATCCATATGGAGGCACTCTTAATCAAGACCGGTGGATGGGACTACGTGACCGGACAAATCAAGAAACCAACCGAGGCTGAAGCGGTCGCCGGAACCGTTGGAGATGCTGATGGGTCTGCAGCAGCAGCCAAGCAATGGTCAGCTGAGGATCTCAAAGCCAGGTCTGATTTGATTTTATCCATAAGTCCATCCGAGTTAAAGTTGATTAAGGGATGCCGGACATCCAACGAAGTATAGACGAAACTCCACGAAGTGTTCCAGTCCAAAGGGCCTGCTAGAAAAGCGACACTTTTGAAGAGACTGATTTTGCATAGGATGAGAATCGGGGACGCTGTTAGAGATCACGTGTCAACATTTTTCGAAACTGTCGACAAATTGAATGATATGGACATTAACATTAATGGTGATCTATTGTCGATAATGCTTTTGTATAGCTTGCCCGATGAGTACGAAAATTTCCGATGTGCGATTGAGTCCAGAGATGCCCTCCCGAAACCTGATACTCTCAGGACGAAGATATTGGAAGAGTCGGACGCACGGAAGAACAAAGTCGGAAATTACGATTCGGATGCAATGGTGGCGAAAAACAAGAAGTACGTTAAGCCTAAGTCAAAAACTTCTGCTCAAGTAGTTAAATTCAAATGCTATAAATGTAAGGAATTGGGACATAAAGCCTCACAGTGTCCTCAAAAAACTGAAAAAGCTGGAACGGCTGATGAACTTTCATACCATTTTGCATTGAAGGCTGATGGCAATGCTGGCAATTCTGAATGGTGCTTGGATAGCGGTTGCAGTAGCCATATGTGTAGCGATAGGGGTAAGTTCAAGGAACTGGTACCTACTAGTAATATGACACTGAAGCTAGCCAACAAATCCAGCACAGAAATAAAAGCCAAAGGATCGGTACAGTTTAGAGCTCGAGGAGGCGATATGTTGAGTTCAATTCACCTGAAAGATACCTTGTACGTTCCAGATTTGAGAATGGGCCTATTGTCTGTGTCCAAATTTACAGATAATGGATTCAAGGTCTTATTCACAAAAAACAAGGCATCTGTGTACGACAAGAACGAGAGAGAGATTCTTACAGCGAAAAGGGTGAATGGACTTTACTACCTGAAGGAAGCAGACGAGGTGGCGAGTAACACCGAAGAACGTCACGGGAAAATGTCGAAGTTGATGATGTGGCACAACCGATTCGGACATTTGAACGAAAACGACCTCAAGAAGATTGTCAAATCAAGAAAGGTAATTGGAGTGAACTTCAATGAGAAGGAAAAATTGCAAACTTGCGAGACGTGTCTGAAAGGTAAAATGACACAAACTCCTTTTCCTAAAGGTGCGTTTCCACCGGCCGAACGAACGAACATATCCGAACGAACAAATGTTTGTGCGTTCACTGCGTTGGGCAACGCAGGTTAACAACCGTTTCCACCGGCCGAGCGAACGAACATATCCGAACGAACAAATGTTTGTTTGTTCACTCAGTTCGGCAACGCACGTTGGTAACCGTTTCCACCGGCCGTGCAAACGTTTCCACTGGCCGTGCCCGAACGAAGAAATGATGACGCCGAACAAACATTCGTTCGCTTCGGTGGAAACAGCTCATTTTGTTCGTGTCGTTCTTCCACATTTCTCATTTCAATTTCCACGTTTTCCACATTAATCATTTCAATCCTAGGAAATTTCAATTCATTTCAATTCTAGATGGACGAAGATTTAGTTTGTATTTCGGCCGCTTTTGTTGTAATCTCTTTGTTGACTAAAAAGAAGAGGAAAAAACCATGCCTGTGGGTTTCAAAATTTATCCAGAAGAGGGTGAAAATCAATATTGACACTCTCCTTCAAGAATTGAACCACGAGCCGGTGTAGGCGGACGGAAGTACCCACCTACCCTGGGTAGTTCTATCCTAGGACAAATGTACCCACCTACATTGGGGTAGGGTACTTCTGTCCTAGGACACAAGTACCCACCTACACTGGGTAGTTCTGTCCTAGGCCAAATGTACCCACCTACATTGGGGTAGGGTACTTCTGTCCTAGGACAAATGTACCCACCTACACTGGGTAGTTCTGTCCTAGGCCAAATGTACCCACCTACATTGGGGTAGGGTACTTCTGTCCTAGGACAAATGTACCCACCTACACTGGGTAGTTCTGTCCTAGGCCAAATGTACCCACCTACATTGGGGTAGGGTACTTCTGTCCTAGGACAAATGTACCCACCTACATTGGGTAGTTCTGTCCTAGGCCAAATGTACCCACCTACATTGGGGTAGGGTACTTCTGTCCTAGGACAAAAGTACCCGCCTACACTGGGTAGTTCTGTCCTAGGCCAAATGTACCCACCTACATTGGGGTAGGGTACTTCTGTCCTAGGACAGAAGTACCCACCTACACTGGGTAGTTTCTTCCCTTTATCTGCCCTAAAAATTACTTTTCATGCATTCGTGTACTCTGAGCTACTTTTAGATCATTTGAGATGGCAATAAAGTCAGTATGCGACTTATATTTAGATCTAAATATCGAAGCCCTAGCAAACCTTTGTTTTTACCCGTGCTCAAAATTTATGTTCTGAGAACATGTCAATTTCTCAAAAAATAATTTTTTAAATTTTACAATTCTGAAATAAAAATTATAAAAAATTTACAATTCTAATTATAAAAATTTTACAATTCTGAAAAATAATTACAATAATTGTAAAATTTTTCAGAATTTTTCTGAAATAAAAATTATTGAAATGAGCGATTCCCTTGGAAAATAGGTAATTATTAATTTCGACCCTCTGGAAAAAACCATGCCGATGGGTTTCGAAAATGAAAATGATGAAAATGAATGTTGACAGTCTCCTTCAAGAGTTGAAAGAGTTTCGAAATTTTTTCCGGATGGAATCACGGAACATTTTTCACGGTTTTATTAGCTCCAGAATTAAATTCATTGGTCCACTCCATAGCAAAATATAACGAATGAAAAAGTAATGAAAAAGTCGAGAAACCCGAACTAGAAAACCGAAATCAACAACCGAGCGAACGATAAAAAGATCGGCCTGGGCCGATCGCTGAAAATGGTTGACGAACGAACGTTTGTTCGCATGTTTGAAGGATCACCTGTTTCCACTGGCCGAACACGCCGAACGAAGATTCGCTCGGTCACCTAGTGAACAAACGAACATTCGCTCGTCAGGTGTTTCCACCAACCGAACGCCGAACGAAGATTCGCTCGGCCACCTAGTGATGACGAGTGAACAAACGAACATTCGCTCGTCTGCTGTTTCCACCAACCGAACGAACACACATTTCTTCGTTCGCCGGTGTTCGTTCGGCCGGTGGAAACGCACCTTAAGAAATCTTTGAAAACGGTCGCACCACTCGAAATTATACATACTGATGTCTGGGGACCAGTAAGAACAAAATCGAATGGTGGGTCTCAGTATTATGTGACGTTTATTGATGAAGCCACTAGATTTTGCGTTGTTACATTTTTAAAAGCAAAAAGTGAAACGCTGAATGCATTTAAGGCATACAAATCATTTATAGAAAATCAAAAAGGAACGAAAATTAAGTATCTACAATCCGATAATGGCGGCGAATATGAAAGTAGGGAATTCAATGAATACCTCAAAAGCTGTGGGATAGGACGTAGACTGTCAGTTCCTGGTACCCCTCAGCAGAATGGAATTTCTGAAAGGTGTCATAGAACTATTTTGAACATAGTTAGATGTATGCTCGTGGATTCTAAATTACCGCATAGTTTCTGGGCAGAGGCTGTAGGGACGGCGGTTTATATCCGAAATAGGTGTCCATCTTCTGGAATTGACGGGAAGATTCCATACGAGATGTGGTTCGGAAAAACTCCAGTAGTTTCATACTTCCGTACATTTGGAAGTAGAGCCTACATGCTCGATAAGTCGTTCAAGGGGAAGTTGGAACCTAGATCGAATGAATGTATTTTCGTCGGATATTCGGAAATGTCAAAAGCCTATAGGGTTTGGGATCCGAAGAAAAGGAAAATAGTCGTGACAAGGGACCTGAAATTCGTTGACGAAATGGAACCGAAGAAATTGGAGCCAAGAGATGTCGACGAACTCGAAATGTTTGATGTCGAGGAAAGGCGTCCACCACAGCATAGCCAACAGCCCGAGCAAATTGAAGTAGAATTTCAACAAGAAACTGGGAATGTGGGAAATAGAATGGAGCAAACAGACAGTAGAAATGAGATAGAAATAACTCATGAAACGGAAACAACACCCGATCATCGAGAAATCAAAGAAATCACGATGAGAAGACGCGAAGAGGAGGATGAGGAGAGTATCACATTGGTCAGGGGAAGGGGAAGGCCAAAATTGGTGAAGACAGGTCGCGGAAGACCGAGAAAAGTCTACAACATGGTTCCTCAACCTAAAATGATCCCCAGAGCAAATGTGACTCCACCTCCGCGTTTAGTTGAGACAAGTCATCACGATATTATCGACAACGACACTACTTCAGCAGCAGCAATGCTGGAAATTGCCTGCGCAACGGAGATTTCGCCAAAAGAGGCACTATACTTGAGAAGATTGCTTGACGACATGGGATTTCCAATAACTGGGCCGATGACTCTGTACAATGACAGCCAGGGGGCGCAAACGCTGATTGACAACCCTGTCTACCATTCAAGGACCAAACATATTGACATTCGGAACCAGTTTATTAAACATCAAGTGGATGAAGGACTTGTCGAAATCAAATACCTCAAGACAGAAGAGATGCCTGCAGATTTCTTAACGAAACCCCTAAACAGAAAGAAACTACTGCTGTGTTCTCTGAAGTCTGGAGTGGAGCCCTGATAAGTTTTGTCTTGAGAGGGCGTATTAGAATTTTGGTTCAAGTTCAAAACTTATTAGTTTATCCCTGGTAGTAAATCTCATATGATTTAGTCACGTGTGTTTATGTTGAATATAAATCTGTGCCTTTTCCGTTCTGAAACTCTAACGAGTAATTTCATTTCTCAATATAATTATAATATATAAAATATATTTATTTATATAAATATTTATATAAATAACGGTTTATTAGCTTCCGTACGAAACACCCTCCTGTCTAGATTCTGCATAATATCCCAGAACTACCCGGGATAATCGGAAATTTTAGTGAGATTTTTTTTTTTTTTTTTTCGTTCGATAAGGAAACCCGGTGATTATCACCGAGTAAAAGGGGAGTTGGTGATTAGCTCAGTGATCAAGTTCTTGGTCTCATGAGTACTCTAACCAAACTCCGGGTAGACCTGATAAGAGTTTATTAAGTAAAACTATCCTTTATAAATATAAATTATAATTATTATTATCATTTATATTCATTTTTTAATAAATTGTTTATACATACAATTTACTTAGTAGTATGTACTGATAATATGAGTATTTATCTACTTACCTCGGCAATACATTATTACAAGTACCTTCCAGCAAATAATCTGAATTACCTTCTTTCCGTGGAAAGAAAAAGTATCTCAAAAGAACTTTGATAGACACTTGATATCACAAAATTACGTGGTGTTTGAATCCACACTTCCCCACTATGAAAATCGGCCTGAGGTTTCACCGATCAAATGCAGACGATGTTTTTTTTCTATTTTTTTTATTTTACGCTTGATATCTCGTTTTCAACGAACAGCTGATCGTCCAACCTTTTCTATTAACCATGGGTTGTGAACTGTTCAAAGGATTCCACGTATCTTGAACGTACGAGTAAATCAAACGGTTTCGTGGGAAGGATTAACATTTTTTTCTTCCATTTTCTTGTTATTGAAAGTAATAACCAAAAACGAATTTGTCCCATTTGTCACCTTCAATAGGTTATATTAATTTTATGGTTTTCAATAACACTTTTTCGCGGAATATGTAGTTGCTAACCCGACCAACTAATATTCATCCAATGACAGGCAATGTCCCGATGCTGACGTCCCTATAAATTCACATATACGAGTACATTCACTCGTACCTCATGAACTGCCAAGAGGAGTAGGTATGTTCCTGTGAATGTATCAACCATCAATATTTGCAATGCCCTCCGTTAGTTGGAGTCTCGAACTATTTTGGATGTCTATTAAAATTGAGCAAGAAAGTTGTTTTCTATACTCAGGTTGACTGCCTATTAACTACGCTGGAGGCGAGGGCCGCTTGTTCAATCACTACAAGATCAACGAGGATCTTCCAGGTATCGATTGTATCTTATCAGTTTATTCCAAGTTTATGATTTTTATCTTAAAGAATATATTGCTTTTGAATTCACCTGTATCCTTTTTGGCCCATACTTTTGTGAAATTTGATCTTGCTCTCTCACAAGTTTACAAAGCTTTTCGGTGGGCAAGCAATATAACAAATCATAATAAAACTCCTCCCATAATACTCGTAATAGTCCTAAAATTCAACATTAAAAAAATTAAGCCATGGATTACTACCGGATTGGTTACTGTCATTAACAAAAGGGATATTCTTCCCAAAAAATGTAGAAAGCATCCATTTAACACCCAGATGAAATCATATCTTATTACTCGTAAATACAGGTCTAAGTTGAGGAATCTAGTTCAAACAGTCTTATTATAGAAATAGAATTAAAGAAGCAGGTAGCTGTCCGCGAAAAGTTCGGAGGATTACACATAAATTCCCAAGAAGAAAGCTTCTGACAAGTTTTTTTTCAAATGCTGAATAAGAAGGTGTAATCAGTATTGCGATATCTTATTCCGTTCTCAAACTGAAGCACATCGAAGATGAAGAAACGTGTTGGACAGTTGGGTTGATGACTTGAGATGTTCTTCATACGTTTCCCCTATAATGAAGACTCCGCGCCCCTTTATCTCCCAATTCGTAACGGAGGACCGCACCCACGTTTTTCACGTTTCAACATCTTCCGATTACTTTCAGATGCAATATAAACATGTAACCTAATTTTTCCCGGAACTAAAATGAATAAATATGCAAAATATGATTTAATTTAATTTATTTTATTTAATTTAATTGATTCTGATTTAATCAGAACCTTTTTGTAATTTTAATTGACAAACTCTGAACCCAAGAACAATTTTTAAATGCACATAGAAAAATCTCTTTTGAGAATGAAAATGCAGACAAATCACTTGCACTCCGAAGAAATCACGGCTGTTTTATTATTTTTGTGTTTTTCGTATTCATGGCAATAGCCTTTTGGGGCTAATTTCTAGTAATTTTCTACAGGTCGCTTGATTGTTGGGAGAAACTCAAATGGGATTTCAACTTTATTTTCAGTACGAATTAGATCACTCGCGACGAGGTTGTAGAAACCCATTTCAATAAAAAACGGAGGTATAGAGTGAGAGAGTCTATTTCTACGAAAATAATGAGTACAATTGTTAAATCGATTTCGACGATTAGGTCATCATCAGTAACAAACATGAACTGAAGGTACATCATGAAATACAGCTTATATAGTAGCAGAAGTGAAAGGTATCATCCAATCGGATTGAAGCAGGTTACAGTGAAGGGAGAACTTAAATCCTATTGGCTCAAATGTATGTATAAACCAAGCCTTGTAGAAATGAACCCACATGCTCCTAGGTTATCTTGTCTTCCCAAAATTCATAAAGTAGGTGCACCGATGAGACCAGTTGTGTCTTATTTGGGGCCCCTGCTTACAAATTAGCCAAAAAACTAAATTCTTTGTTTAGGAATAGGATCAATTTTCGGCCAAAAAATACCGTTCTAAATTCATACGATTTGGTTTCTAGAATTAGCGAGATTCAAGTGCCTCCGAATGCCAAACTTGCTTCCTTTGACATGGTTAGTTTGTTCACCAATATCGATGTGGCTTGCTGCAAAGATGTGGTTAATAGACTTATCCATGAGTCCAATCTTGATATTTTTGAAAAAGATGAACTGTGTAATTTGATGTCTGTTTGCATGGATCAGAACTATTTTCTGTTTGAAGGCAAATATTACACTCAGCCGGGGGTGGCTATGGGTTCTCCTTTGTCTCCTTTGCTTGCGGATATTTACATGGATTATCTTGAAAAACAAATTTTTGAAAAATATAAATCAAATAACCTTTTGTATTGGTACAGCTACGTAGATGATATAATAATTTTATGGACAGGAACTGAAAGACTTCTAAATTCTTTTCATGAAAAAATCAATACATTAGATCCATTTATTAAATTCACACTTGAATAAGGTGGAAATAAGCTAAATTTTCTTGACCTGTCCATCTCATTAATTAATAAAAAGCATGAGTTCTCCATTTATAGAAAAGATACTTACAGTGATATCACTATTCATAGTTCATCAAATCACCCTTTAGTTCATAAACATGCTGCTTTCCATAGTATGATCAATAGAGCTTTGTCAATACCAATGAATGATCAAAATTTAGCAAAAGAAAAATCAGTTATTAAAAGTATAGCCGCGGGTAATGGATATGAGGGCGCTCTCATAGATTCCATATGGAATAAGGTTCTTAGGAAAAAATGTAGGGAAGGGGTATCAAATTCGGATAGGGAAATTGTTTTAGAAGAGAAAAAACTCTGCAAATTCTTGACACAACGGTTTATTATCTTCCTTGTGCAGATCACCCTTCTGTCTATACCAGACTGTATTGCAAATCGGCACCATACCATATTCTCAACGTACTCATACCATACCATACGAATTTCTTTCCTATCATACCATACTGTATTATACCAAATCATACATACAATAATATACCATACCATACTCATACCATGTCATACAAACCGAGTGAATATTGAAATGTCATCCATTTCTGACCTATATTTAAAATTTTAAGTATCTAGCTCATCGTCAACATTTAATTTGTTTAAACAAATAGGTATTATTTAAACAATTTTACAGACAATAAACCGAATGAATATTGCATTGTGATCCAGTTCTGACCTATTTTTAAAATTTCAAGTCCATAGCTCATCATCAAAATTTAATTTGTATTATTACAAAAAGGTATTATTTAAACAATTTTACAGATGATAAACCGAGTGAATATTGCAATGTGGTCTATCCCCGACTCACGGTTAAAATTTCTAGACTGTAGTTTACCGGGAAGATGTAAAAAGGTAGTTTTATTCTGGGCGTCTGGTGGTTGGGTCACATAACGGCCGTTTTCGACGCGAAAGTTTAGTGTTTTTCCTAAAACTTTGCGCGGTCACTGTGAACGAACGGCTGGTCGCACAAAAATCCAATTGGTCTTAAAAGATTCGTAATTTTTCAGGTCATTCGAAGGTGAACTAAAATTTACACGGTTCAGTTAAATATTTGGAGATAAGACATCGTCGAAATTTTAAATTTCGTTTTGAACCCCTTCCCCTTGACCTAGGGTTATGAAAAGTTTCGAGGATCATTGTGGGGCTGGTCCAAACCCAGAAACCAAATTTTGTAATTTTAGCTCAACGCTAACTGGGCAAAACGGCGTGGACGGCGGACGGCGGACGGCGTACGGCGTACGGGGGACGGCGTACGGCGGACGGACGGATTTTTTTTTATTCGATTTTCTGAATCTACGTATCTTGAAACGTAAACCAACAAATTTTGAGGGGGGGTTAAAAAAATTTTTTCTTTGGGCGATTCCAATGGTTCATTATCGAAGATAATAAACCAAAATGGATAAGTATACCTTATTATGGAAAGATTTCGGATAAAATTGGAAAAATGTTATCGTCTAGAGGTTTCAAAGTAGGGTTTAAAAATTAAAATAATCTCAAAGCTTTGTTGGGTTCTGTTAAAGATAAGATTAGTGTTCAGGATAAAAGTGGGGTTTATAAGCTGAAATGTTCTTGTACTGTGGTCAAACTGGTAGGAAATTTAGGGAAAGAATAAAAGAACATGAAAAAGACTTCAGGGATAACAAGGGTGATTCTGCTTTTGCAAGTCACCTAAGCGAATCTAATCATGATTTTAGTTTTGATCTAACAAATAGACAGTATGTAGAATTCCCTCATTTTTGCCCAAAGGGAGGTATGTTGGATGTACTTGAAAATTCGAAATTCTTAAGAGTGATAGGTCTGGTAAATGTCTAAATGAGGTGATCCCTCAACATATTTCACCGTTAATAGGTTCATTCCTGCAATAGCTTGGTACCCCCCCCCCCCCCCCACAATGTTACCCTCACCATTGTTTAAGCTCCCTTTCACTTTGTCTGCCTTAATTGGCATTTGTTGATCCGCCCCTTCCCTTCTCTGAGCCAATAGGATTTAAGTTCTCCCTTCACTGTAACCTGCTTCAATCCGATTGGATGATACCTTTCACTTCTGCTACTATATAAGCTGTATTTCATGATGTACCTTCAGTTCATGTTTGTTACTGATGATGACCTAATCGTCGAAATCGATTTAACAATTGTACTCATTATTTTCGTAGAAATAGACTCTCTCACTCTATACCTCCGTTTTTAATTTTATTTTCAGTGTTCATGTAGTAGTGAGCCCAATCTGGTGCAAATACTCTGCCAAAGGAATGCTGTAGTAGTGTAGTAATTGTAGTCAGCAGTGACAATTGGAGTGTTTTATGAGCTCAATTAGCCTTTTCATCACATCCATTGGCTCGTTGGATATAGCAAAAGGACCATCTGTCTGCTTGCCTATACATATTTCGAAATTACTTCTTACTTTCAGATATAGTGGGGAAAAACTATTCCAAGGTTAAAAGGGGGGCGATTTGAGTTGTTTCCCTCGCGCGGTCCTGCAGTCCAAGACGTCCCCGCTCGCGGCCCAGAGTACCGCAAATTGACACCTGTCACTTTGAACTGTCGCAACACACTGACCTTGAGTTCGCGAATTATGTGAAGGGGTTAATTAGCCCCAGGATATAGCAAGTGTGCATCGAACTAACGGAAAATGCGGTCCTCAGGACCGCCGCACGGAGTCTGCCAAATTTGATAACGGAATGAGATATTGCCATTCTGACTGAACCATCGTGTTCAGGGTTAAAATAATGAAATAAGCCTTGGGGGGATTTTTTTTTTTTTAATGAATTCTAATTAACTCTGAATATTTCAACAAAAACTATTGCCTTCGAGTATATTTCATTGTCTGTTCACAACATGACAGGCCTCCAGTCGAAATATTGGTAATGTTTAAAATAAAATGAATAAACGGTCTGGAAGAAACCTCATTTGAGTCATAAAGACCGGGAGAGGGCTCTTCCTGTTGAGCAAGGGAATGCAAATCATTTTCAGATTTCCCATCCTCTAATAATAAGGTTAAGAACCCATCTTGCAGCCGTTCTGAACCAAACCTTGGCAATACGGTTGAATCGTATTTGCTCCAATTGGAGCAGCCTTCCGCTTCTTATTTCTCAACCCCCCTTTCGCATTTCCTAGACATCTCCATGGTTCCGCAGCCTTGAGAATACTTCAGTTTAAGCCCCATCACATTTCTCCTACTTTAGTTCACATGACGATAGTCAGCCATCGATTGAGTTGCTCGAGCCAAATGCAATATTCAACGTGATGCTGGATTATTGCTGAAATATTGTTGGGGTACCGCTGGAAAACATCACGAAAGTGGTCCGTAGAAGATTTGAATAGCAAACCTCGAAACGACGACTCTTAATCGTTCGCCAGAAGTGATGAACCAACTAAACTACCAACAACTAAACAGTGGAAACCAACTAAATTATTGCGTTTGTTCAAAGATATACCATGTCTTGATTACGTTTTAGTATTTGGGTTACATAATATAGAGAGAGTTCCGTTGCATTGAGGGTCGCTGTTCAATTTAGGAAGCTGATGTGCTAATGTTGACTCAAACCTGGAGATTAAGTTAACCGCCGGAGAGGACGCTCGAATTCAACTCAAACCGATGCACCGATGATGCATTATACAACTCGACTAGACCACGTCCAAACATGAGCCTCCAAACTTCCAGCATAGACAACGAATATGAATACATTTCCAAGCATAATCGGTAAAATGTCAACTATAACGAGGCCCTTAAATGTTACTATTTTTCTCTCAAAATGCAATGTAAAACTCAATCAACCCTCCATGTATTTCCGACAGGAAGCTAGCGATTTCCAACTGACTATGTCCGCCCTATTGCATTAATCTGTGAACCTAATCTTCTCAGACCGCTAGGTAGGCTCAGGTTGCTAGTGCAGAGCTGGAAGGCTTGTTTAGGTGTAACCACGCACCCCACCACATTGGCTAAAACCCACCCGAGGCCGCACTGCAGGAAGGTTGGTAGGATGGTGGATGGTAGTTACCTGCCTGGCGACCATCCAGCTATTTATAAACGTGAGTAACGGCGTAGTGATCTACCCAACTTTCATGGCTTCATTTGCAACGATCATCTTACGAGGGTGGATCAAATATAAACGGGACTTTTTTTTTGTGTAATTTATTTTTATTTTTAACGTAAAAAAGAATATAGTTTATTTTTCTACATAATATCCAGATTTGGAAACACATTTTTCCCAGCGGAAAGGCAGCTTTCCAATTCCTTCCACGTAGAAAGATGCAGGTCGTGTCTGCAGCCAATTGCGCACGTAGGCTTCAACTTCAGCATTACTGTCGAATCTTTGGCATCCCAAAGCTTTCTTGAGAGGGTCAAACACATGGAAGTCACAGGGTGACAGGTCTGGACTGTAAGGAGGGTGTTCCAAAGTTTCCCAACCCAGTTGCTCCAATTTTTCTTTAGTCAAGGCTGCTGTATGGGCGCGAGCATTGTCATGGAGAAGAACCTCCACCTGGCGCACACCTCATGGTACCCTAGCTCCTCTGTGAGTATGGAGTAAGTGCTCCCATAACTTATCCCAACCTCACTTGCAATTTCAGAAGTGGTACGACGTCTGTCATCTTCAATAAGCCGTCGAACACTGCTGATGTTGTCCGCTGGTGCGAGGTCTGCGGTCATGGCTCTAATTTTCAACACAATCACGACCCTCCACGAACTGTTCATGCCATGCAAACACTCTGGCTCGCGACAGTGTCTCTTCCCCAAACTGGGCAGTCAATCTCCTCAACATTTCGGCCGGTTTTACGCCTTCTGGGGTGAGAAACTTGATTATAACGAGTTGCGCAATTGACGGAGGTACCTCTTGCTATGACATCGTCACTGTGGACACTGAGGGGGTCGAGGAGGCGAGCCCACGTGCTTCCCCTACTCCTGACAAACGTACCCAACAACAAACAAAGCGGGAACGTTCTCCCTCCACTATTGTGCCTGAAGGGCGAAAAGTCCCGTTTATATTTGATTCACCCTCGTATATATACTTGAAAATGTTTGTCCACTGTTATATTATTGAAGGGGCTTATTTGGTAAATGGAAATGCTCCGCAGTTGCTTGTTCATAAATCTAAATTCAGTGACGGCCCCATGAACCCTTTTGGCAGAGCAATTCTAGGCTGGAACTCCTGGAAAGATCGGGAGGCCTAGGATTTTAGTGACTGACGCATTCTTACGAAAAAGCCTCTCAGTCGCTTACGTTGCCTCCAAAACAATTCGATAGTTTCGACCTGTCAGCAGCTCAATTGATGACTGACTAATTTTGAGATATGGGGAAGTGATTTGGTGGGACTGCCCAACTGTTGTGATGCATGCTACATTTGAGACTCTGAATTGTGAGAAACAATGCACAATTTTCCTTAACTGACCATTATTTTCTGTATAGATCACAATGTCCTTCCAAGAGCCATGACAATACAAGTAACAGGAGTAATGAGGTGAAATATTGTGTTTTCCTTCAAACAGAAGACCAGGTGGCGCTTTCCGCCTGGGCGGTAGTCGGCAACTAGCTCAGTGATGATCTCGGCAGTGTTCCAACTAAGTTCCTGGTCGACTTGGGATATTAATTGTACCCAAAACCAATATGGAATTACTGATATCACAAAACCATGAGCTGTTTGAAACGGTTGTTTCCTGCGATGAATGTTGGCCAATGTTTTACCATTCGAATGATAATGAAATTGTTGATTTTTTGTTGGTCGCATAACGCTCCGACACATACTCTAAGACAAATACTCCAAGTCAACATGTATTCAAATTTTTATTAGGAATCCAAACAGATTAATTTTGAAAGTGCCAGGGGACGGCGGACGGATCTGTTTAAAATTGAACGTAAACCCACCAAATTTGACGGGGAAGTTTGGGGAAGAAAAATTATTTCACGATCGATTCCAATGTTTCGTTATTCAAAATAATGGACTAAAAGGGTAAAGTAAGTTTGTGACGGAGTTTGGGACGAAACTGCATGTTTGGTGGCTCTGGAATATGATGGAGTGACGACTGAGCGTATTGAGCGGGAACCAAGAGCCACACGCACTCTTTGCGGCTGCTTTTCCAAAAAATTTAACCTTACATGAACATTACTTTTAATGTTCATTGGTCCGAAAAGCGGACGCGTCTTCATATGTACCATAGAATAAAATAGAAGCCGCACAGATTTTTGGTTTATTACCTACGATAATGAAACATTGGAATCGACCAGGAAACCGGAATTGGTACCGGCCAAAGACATTGTCACCGACAACTGTTTCAAGGCTTATCTAATCCTATCCGCCAGCCCTTGTAGCTGTTCCTAATGATCACTCATTCAAAACCATATTTGTTAACTATGAGCGTTTTCTAAGTCAGTTGCTCATCTGACTAAGTGAACCTCTGCTAGGCTGACCCATCTTTACTGATAGCTGATATATCACGTGATGACTAGGAAATGGCCCTTTTCGTTGACCAATTCATGGACTTCCTACTTCATGTTTTAATACCGTTGCTCTTATTGAACATCAGGACATAAAAAGTGGCTCTTTTGAATTCGGCGTTTCATTGAACCCTACGGAATGACGATATAAAAGTTTGGACAGGTTGAGGAATGTTAGTTAGAGCAGGCCCGGCTGGGAGAAAGAATTTCTCCTTATTACACCACGGGAATGCGAAATATCTCTTCTGATGGAAGTCGAGCGCTTAAAGAAAATAACCTGCATCCAAACCGCTTGAGTTCTCTGCGTTTTCATCCCTGCATACGAGAACCTTGTTTGGATTTATAGCAGTAACTTTGAAATTACATAGATACATGGTTCATACATGGTTACATAGTTACAAGGTTCTTCATGGTTCATCTGATAACGGAATGAGAAACCGCCATCCTGACTTCACCATCGTATTCAGCGTTGAAAAATCTATAAACTGAGTCGTTACTCGACCAAAAATGGGGACAAAATTTGTTGTAGAACCAGTGAAAGGGAGACATATCACATAAAACCAGTCATTTTTCCGAACATTTGCTTATAGTCATGTTTATTATATCATTAATTTCTTATTGTAAAGTCAGCACCTCTTCAACGTGGCTTGATCTTTATTTGGTATTTTATGTATAGTTATAAATGGATGGACAATTCTCTAGTTCTTCTCGTGTGAACCAACTAAACCGAGCTACCACCTCGGCAGGATATCTCCAAGCTATCGATCTAGGCCCGGCCAGCGCTGGCCAGTCACACTCAACCAGCAGGCAAATCACCCCATCGCGATCCAATGTACTGGATCAAAGATAACACATCCCGAACTCAGTCAGCACAGGGCAGACATACCAATATTGTATCAGATTATCATTTCCTTTCTCACTCTAAAACCTTTGTGGGATAACCTTAGTTTTCCTCGCCGGAGACAAGCGGTTTCAATCTGTAGTTCAGGAAGTGATATATAATACGAGAATATACTAACTATATACCTAACTCGTCTGTTTGATAACAGCAGATGATCTTCCTCGTGTTGTGTGCCATTTAGTTCTGTGACGAGATGGTGCTGAATGCCCAGGAATCTACAAACAGGACCATCTCGTCACAGAACTAAATGGCACACAACACGAGGAAGTTCATCTACTGTTTTCACATAGACGAGTTCAAATCTTCGAATCAACAGACCAGCTGGTCCTCGACCGCCTCCATGGCCATCACAAGAGGAAATCAGTATCCGAGTGTTCCCATCATGCACGTACTTGCATACCGCATTCAGCTTGAACGCAAATAAAGATTAAGCCCCTGTCTCCATAATATGGAGACTTGTAAGATTCAGTTTTATGTACTTCAATTGATTCATTCTAGCAGTGTTCTACGGTATATTTCTACCCATGACCAGCTGTCGATCCCCCAGATACACTCTCCGGGTCGCTTCAGCGATAACTTATGGAAATGATTTTGATCTTGTTGCTGAATCAGCTGCTTCATCATTAGGAGTGACTGTGCCAACCGAGAGGCGCTCGAGTGTCATCATGAAGAAACGATCCCTGCACAAACGGGGAGAACCGTGAAAAGCATGCGGGACGAGCACCACTGGACTAACCGAGTGATTCTTGTCGGTTGACGGAGGGACAAAAGTGGGCTCTCGAGTTGTTGAGTGCGAATACCTCGAGGCGATCGTCTCTTCAAAGACACCTTATCCAAGGAATCCTTCCATCATATCTCAACGATGCGACGGTCAGCCCACAAGGAAATTATTCATTTAGTTAATTTTTGTTTGGATTGATTTTTGTCGAATGAGATCTATAAGTGGACCCGCCCCCCTAACACGTGCATGGCCTATATAGGGGATTAGCTATGTAACTTATATATTCTTTTTTGTACAGTTTTGGAAATAAACATATTTCATTCATTCAGTTAAGTCCCAAGGTGTCAATTGGAATCTACGAGTAGTTTAGAGATGAGGAAAATAATGGTAATAATAATTTTACTGCTCACTTATCATCATTAACGAAAATCATTAGCCTTGGTAATGACCTTTGGTAATCAGCAGAATAAAAACGTGTATTTTTCATAGGTATACATTTGTGGTTGACTTTCCAACGGACTTGAACAGAGTCTGTAGCTCGTACATTCATACGGCTGTTGATTTCATCCCTTCGAATCCAAGATTGGATTAGTTCCACAATACGATTGTGTGTTGCAAGACCAACCTCGCACGGGATAGTTTGAAGGCTTTGCATAACAAGAGCCAGAAGTTTGTGTGTTTAAATATCGCAAATTAAAGTGGAGTTGTAATAGTCCACTAGCAATACTTGTAAGATGAATTTGATTCGATTCTCCTGTATTTTGATTCCTTAACGTAAACCATTACACTTTCTCTCATGCTACGGTTGCCAACTCAATGCTAATCGACAACTCTCCTTTGTGAAACGAGACGATATGTATTTTTAATGCGAAACGGACACATGAACGTTTCGGAGAAGGAAAGAAAATAATGATGTAGGTAGATACTATTCGACGTCCGTATACCGAGCTCCTTCATGTAAACCGGCTCGCATCGGCATACCTCGGAGTCGAAGGGGCCGCAAAGTGAAACGGCAAAGAAACACAACGCGTAAAATTGTCTTGTTGTTATGATGTTGAAAAACTCTGCAAATTCTTGACACAACGGTTTATTATCTTCCTTGTGCAGATCACCCTTCTGTCTATACCAGACTGTATTGCAAATCGGCACCATACCATATTCTCACTGTACTCATACCATACCATACGAATTTCTTTCCTATCATACCATACTGTATTATACCAAATCATACATACAATAATATACCATACCATACTCATACCATGTCATACAAACCGAGTGAATATTGAAATGTCATCCATTTCTGACCTATATTTAAAATTTCAAGTATCTAGCTCATCATCAAAATTTAATTTGTTTAAACAAATAGGTATTATTTAAACAATTTTACAGACAATAAACCGAGTGAATATTGCATTGTTATCCAGTTCTGACCTATTTGTAAAATTTCAAGTCAATAGCTCATCATCAAAATTTAATTTGTATTATTACAAAAAGGTATTATTTAAACAATTTTACAGATGATAAACCGAGTGAATATTGCAATGTGGTCTATCCCCGACTCACGGTTAAAATTTTTAGACTGTAGTTTACCGGGAAGATGAAAAACTCTGCAAATTCTTGACACAACGGTTTATTATCTTCCTTGTGCAGATCACCCTTCTGTCTGGTATACTGTGTTGCAAATCGGCACCATACCATATCCTCACCGTACTCATACCATACCATACGAATTTCTTTTCTATCTTACCATACTGTACTTAATCATACATACAATAATATACCTTACCATACTCATACCATGTCATACAAACCGAGTGAATATTGAAATGTCATCTATTTCTGACCTATATTTAAAATTTCAAGTATCTAGCTCATGATCAAAATTTAATTTGTTTAAACAATTTTACAGACAAGAAACCGAGTGAATCCAGTTCTGTGATCCAGTTCTGACCTATTTTTAAAATTTCAAGTCAATAGCTCATCATCAAAATTTAATTTGTATTATTACAAAAAGGTATTATTTAAACAATTTTACAGATGATAAACCGAGTGAATATTGCAATGTGGTCTATCCCCGACTCACGGTTAAAATTTCTAGACTGTAGTTTACCGGGAAGATGAAAAAAGGTAGTTTTATTCTGGGCGTCTGGGGGTTGGGTCACATAACGGCCGTTTTCGACGCGAAAGTTTAGTGTTTTTCCTAAACCTTTGCGCGGTCACTGTGAACGAACGGCTGGTCGCACAAAAATCCAATTGGTCTTAAAAGATTCGTAATTTTTCAGGTCATTCAAAAGTGAACTAAAAATTACACCGTTTCATGAGAAATTTTAGAGATATGACATTGTCGAAATTTCAAAGTTCGTTTTGAACCCCTTCCCCTTGACCTAGGGTTATGAAAAGTTTCGAGGATCATTGTGGGGCTGGTCCAAACCCAGAAACCAAATTTTGTAATTTTAGCTCAACGCTAACTGGGCAAAGTGGCGCGGACGGCGGACGGGGGACGGCGTACGGGTGACGGACGGATTTTTTGGTTTATTATCTTCGATAATGA
This sequence comes from Stenodema calcarata, assembly GCA_963920205.1. Classification (NCBI taxonomy): domain Eukaryota; kingdom Metazoa; phylum Arthropoda; class Insecta; order Hemiptera; family Miridae; genus Stenodema; species Stenodema calcarata. Next base: position 25,074,373 of record OY986057.1, on the reverse strand, counting down.
ACCATTGGAATCGCCCAAAGAAAAAAAAATTTTAACCCCCCTCAAAATTTGTTGGTTTACGTTTCAAGATACGTAGATTCAGAAAATCGAATAAAAAAAACTCTGCAAATTCTTGACACAACGGTTCATTATCTTCTTTGTACAGATCACCCTTCTGTCTAGATCACTAGGTCTAAATGTCTAGATCCTAAATGTTAGATTAATTATTATTATCAATTATCACTAATTATTAATAATTTTATCAAGTACCTAGTGAAAATTATTATAATTTATTGTTAGGTATTAATAATTCGTATTTACTATTAATAATAATTATTATTATTATGATAAATTAATACGATATAATTCTGGGGTTTTTAATACTACGTCGGTAATAATTTTTCTATAAAAGAAGTACCTACCAACAAACATTCGAAATTACCTTCATTTCCGTAGCACGAAACGCACCTCAGAACAACAAACTCGACATCACTTAAGCCATATGATGTTCCAAAGAGCTTGTTAGTATGAAAATGGACCTGTATTTCAACAGTTTGAGTCACGATCGGGTTGTGAGGCACAATCTTTGAGCCGTCATTGTGAACGAACGGCTGGTCGTACAAAGCTGCGGATGGTCTTAAAAAATTCTACGTAACAAACTCTATCTAAATATGAAATAAAAAACATACCGTTTGATGGGAATTTTTCGAGATATGGAATTTTCAAAATTTCAAAATTCGTTTTGAACCCCTTCCCCTTGACCTAGGGTTATGAAAAGTTTCGTGGATCATTGTGGGGCTGGTCCAAACCCAGAAACCAAATTTCGTAATTTTAACTCAACGCTAACTGGGCAAAGTGCCTCGGACGGCGTACGGCGGACGGACGGATTTTTTTTTATTCGATTTTCTGAATCTACGTATCTTGAAACGTAAACCGAAAAATTTTGAGGGGGGGTTAAAATTTTTTTTTTCTTTGGGCGATTCCAATGGTTCATTATCGAAGATAATAAACCAAAATCCGTCCGTACGCCGTACGCCGTCCCCCGTACGCCGTACGCCGTCCGCGGCACTTTGCCCAGTTAGCGTTGAGATAAAATTACGAAATTCGGTTTCTGGGTTTGGACCAGCCCCACAATGGTTCGAAACTTTTCATAACCCTAGGTCAAGTCGAAGGGGTTCAAAATGAAATTCAAAATTTTGACAATGTCATATCTCAAAATATTCAACTGAACCGTGCAATGTATAGTTCACTTTTGAATGACCTGAGAAATTACGAATCTTTTAAGACCAATTGGATTTTTGCGCGACCAGCCGTTCGTTCACAGTGACCGCGCAAAGGTTTAGGAAAAACACTAAACTTTCGCGTCGAAAACGGCCGCTACGTGGGCCAACCGCCCAGACGCCCAGAATAAAACTACCTTTTTTCATCTTCCCGGTAAACTACAGTCTAGAGATTTTAACCATGAGTCGGGGATAGACCACATTGCAATATTCACCCGGTTTCTCATCAGTAAAATTGTTTAAATAATACCTATTTGTTTAAACAAATTAAATTTTGATGATGAGCTAGATACTTGAAATTTTAAATATAGGTCAGAAATGGATCACAATGCAATATTCACTCGGTTTCTTGTCTGTAAAATTGTTTAAATAATACCTATTTGTTTAAACAAATTAAATTTTGATGATGAGCTAGATACTTGAAATTTTAAATATAGGTCAGAAATGGATGACATTTCAATATTCACTCGGTTTGTATGACATGGTATGAGTATGGTAAGGTATATTATTGTATGTATGATTTAGTACAGTATGATAAGATAGAAAAGAAATTCGTATGGTATGGTATGAGTACGGTGAGAATATGGTATGGTGCCGATTTGCAACACAGTCTGGTATAGACAGAAGGGTGATCTGCACAAGGAAGATAATAAACCGTTGTGTCAAGAATTTGCAGAGTTTTTTATTCGATTTTCTGAATCTACGTATCTTGAAACGTAAACCAACAAATTTTGAGGGGGGGTTAAAAAATTTTCTTCTTTGGGCGATTCCAATGGTTCATTATCGAAGATAATAAACCAAAATCTAATTGTGCAGTGAGCTTTTTAGACTAGTAAATAAATCATTTAATATCATGTTTTTGTTCTTAAATGTTGGTACCCGTTGTGAACATTCTTAACCATGATTTAAAAACTCTGAAAATTCTTGACACAACGGTTTATTATTTCCTTTGTACAGTTCACCCTTCTGTGTAGATCATTGAATGATAGAGATATACATTAGTGGTTATTATCAAGTAGTGTAAATCATTATTATTTGCGGTTAGAGATAATTATTTATACTAATGAAATAATGTAATAAAAAATGTATTACAAAATTTATTTATTGCAATAATCATTAATTATTGTTGATGATAAATAATTACGGTTAGTTATTAGCAATTAGTATTAATTATTAATAATTATCGTTAATAATCATGGTTATGCCCCAGTATCCTAGTTATAAGAATTAAATAATACGAGTAATAAGCTAAATAAATATGAGACGTGAGAGGGAGAGGATTCAGCACAAGTAGGAAAAGCCCCCAATCCACAAACAGGGCGGCCCTTTCGCCTTTCGGACCGCTCTCCCTACTCTAACTGGGAGAACGGGAAGCGTAGGAGAGGGCAATAAAAACAACTCTGCAAATTCTTGACACAACGGTTTATTACTTTCTGTCTAGATTACCGAATGATAGATTAATTATTATTATGAATCATCATTAATTATTAATCATTATTATCAAGAAGTGTAAATTATTAATATTTATTTTAGGTTATTAATAACGTTTATGCTTCATTATTAATAATTATTATGAAATATTATTTATTAACTCGATTTTTGAAAACCATGTGATGTTTGAATCAGCTGGGCCAGTATAAAAATGGACCCGACCGGCTGCCTTCCGATTCACTCTCATGTTGACGATTTTCGATCTGCTCCAACTTTGAGCCGTCATTGTGAACGAACGGCTGGTCGTACAAAGCTGTGTATGGTCTTAAAAAATTGTAAAAAATAAACTCTATCTAAACATGAAATAAAACATATACCGTTTCATGTGAATTTTTCGAGTTTTGGAATTTTCAAAATTTCAAAATTCGTTGCGACCTCTTCCCCTTGACCTAGGGTTATCAAAAGTTTCGAGGAACATTGTGGGGTTGGTCCGAATCCGTAACAAAAATTTCGTAATTTTAGCTCAACGCTAACTGGGCAAAGTAGCGCGTACGGCGTACGACGTAAAGTGTATGGCGTACGGTTTACGGCGGACGAACGGATTTTTTTTTATTCGATTTTCTGAATCAACGTATCTTGAAACGTAAACCAACAAATTTTGAGGTGGGGTTAAAAAATTTTTTTCTTTGGGCGATTCCAATGGTTCATTATCGAAGATAATAAACCAAAACCGAACCCTCAGGAAAAATGTCATTACTTTCTCAGCCCTCAAACAGTTTGGAACCCTCCCTCTCCACGTTATGAGTTCAACCCACAAAGTGTTGTCATCTACTCCTCAACCTTCATAACCCCATTTTCTCCGGAGATCAGGAAAGCCTTAGGGTCTTATTTTGTGAAACTAAACTACGGATAATATGAACTTTTTGGAGATATAAACCTCAGAGAGACCAGGGTATAGCACGCCTGTTAGGGTTGGCATGCGTAGCTAACATTGAGTGATCGTTGAGTTCTTTGTAAAAAAATAAGGGGACGTTACTTCTATGAGTTTTTCGCTGTCTCTCGAAATATCAAAATAAAAAGGGTGAGACGTTCTTCAAGAACCACCCTGTATACATATAAATAGTTTTAGGTTTAAATAATTTTAAAATGATTTAAATTAAATCACATAAAAAGTTTGCTTTTTAACGTTTTGTCATTAACAAAAAATTTTTTAAAATTTTGTCTTAGGGTGTTATTTTCGGAAACGAAACTACGGATGATAGGTATGAACTTTTCGGAGATATAAACCTCAGAGAGACCAGGGTATAGCACGCCTGTTAGGGTGTCTTCCAGCTCGTCTGCCAGGGTGCCTTTACCTAGCGATTGGTTCTACATAGCGGATTTACCAATTGATACGCGTCGTATTGATGCCTCAATTAAGAAAGGAATTTTTTAGCGCGTCGTAACAGATGCCTTAAAGAACAACCGATATGCAATCCAGTACGAGGTCATTTGAGAGGACTATTCCGGAATAGCGCGCCAAATGACTCAGTAGAGAGTACCTAAAACAAATAAAACGAAAAGAAAACAGGAGCCACAAGAGGCTGTATGGCTCAGTTATTATCTCAATCTTCATCTCAATAACGAATTTGGAGCCAATAATTTTGATCGTACAAAATCGTCCACTACTCGTTGGAGAGCTCTCGATTTAACACACATTGTCCTGTTAGCAATGTGGGGCATAACAGTTTTCATTTTTTTTTTTTTTTCTTTTTCTTTTTTTTTTTTTTTTTTTTTACAAACTTTGGTATGTAAATACTTTATAGAAGATAATCCTATTCCCGTGGTGTCAGAAACTTGAAATTTGGCATGTAGCCTCCTCATGACTTTCACTTTAAGCAGCATAGGGCCGGGATCAGCTGAGTGGCTCCTAAAGCTAATTCCTATGGTATTCACACTATGAAGCTACAGTTTGGCACGTAGCCTCATAAGGACTTGCACTATAAGCAGCATAGGGCGGGGACTAGCTGAGTGGCTCCTAAAGCGAATTTCTATGCTATTCACACTATGATATTGAATTTCTATGCTTCATGGATATTGACAGAGTACGGTACTACCAAGAATTCCTGAGAAGCACCACAAACATGACCCACGAACTGCAGTAATTGTTTTGGCGCAGTCAGTAGCTCCATCTTTTTCACAGGGTCGTAATTTATCGACATAACTCGGCCGGGAGTTAATTGTTCAAACAAATCTCATGTTCCCCTTCCAATAATCTCTCTCACGCTCTCTCTCTCAAATTAATTTGTGTATTGTGCCATATTTTCAACTTCTCTATTCAGAATTGTGTATATCCTAAAAAATGGAAGGAAGCATATGTTTTACCTTTAGTTAAAAAAAATCCTCCTACAGATTTCTCCTGTTTTCGGCCAATTAATTTAATTTGTGTTTTCAGAAAGATTTTTGATAAAGTGATTTATGGTAAACTAATAACTTACATAGAAGAGCACAGTATTATAGACAAGTACCTATCAGTCAGGATATCGAAAAGGACATAGTACGCAAACTGCGCTGATCTAGGAACGCGGTAGCGTTCCGCCCCGCCAAGCAAAGAAGTTGTGAAAACGAACGGTGCCGAGTGCATGTTTACCGGACGTCACGAAACGCGTTTTCGAGGTATCCATATCTCCGCTCCTATTTGACCGATCAACTTGAAAATTAGTTTGGGTCTTCTTTGAGTGGATATTAGAAAGCCCTGAAAGTTTCAAATCGATAGGTCTAAAGGGAGCCGAGCTACATAACTTCAAAAACCCGGTTTTTCGGCCTTAGATTGTTCTTCTCCTTCTCCTTCTTCTTCTCCTTGTTCAGACAGGCAAGGCTGGAGCCTCTCCACGTTCACCGATTGACTTGAAGTTTTGCACAGAGCTTCATTTAACCTTGAGACAGAGCCTTGTATAAAATTTAACCCATTATCTCAACCCAAAAAAGTTTTAGAAACAAAAAACCAGAAACTTTAGGAAAATTCTGTCCACTTTGACGAGTCTACAGCCTGGGTAAAAGGACCAATCGACTTGAATTTTTTTGCATACCTTCTTTATAGCATGTCTCAGTGCCATTTGAACGAAATAACCCATTATCTCAACCAAAAAATAAAAATTAGGGACAAAAAACTAAAATTTAGGGTAATTTAGGCTAATTTTGGCCATATCTCGGCTCCTAGTTGACCGATCAACTTGAAATTTCGTTTGGATCTTTTTGGTGTGGATAAGAGAAAGCCCTGAAAGTTTCAAGTCGCTAGGTCTGAAGGGAGCCGGGTTATATAACTTCAAAAACCAATTACCATGTTTTTCTACTTTCTTCAGTCGGTCAAAGCTACAGCCTCTCCACCTTCGCCGATTGACTTGAAATTTTGCACGGAGCTTCGTTTCAAGTGTAGCAAGTGCCTTTTGAAAGATTCAAGTCGATATCTTTAAAGGGAGCCGAGTTATATAACTTCAAAAACCCGGTTTTTCACCCTTACCTGTTCTTCTTCTCCTTAATCAGTTAGGCCTTTCCACCTTCACGGATTGACTTGAAATTTTGCACAGAGCTTCGTTTCGACATCAGCCAGTGCCTTTTGAAAGTTTAACCCATTATCTCAACCCAAAAAACTTTTAGGAACAAAAAACCTGAAATTTAGGCTAATTTTGGCAACTTTGACGAGTCTACAGTCTGGGTAAAAGGACCAATCGACTTGACATTTCGCATAGACCTTCTTTATAACATGACCCACTTCAACAACAAAAAGATGTGATATCCCCCCAAAAAACACTCCGTGTAAAAATCACCCCGCCTCGCAAATATCATTCTTCAGAGGCCGGAAAAAGTTATGATATCCACTTTCCCCGCCCGCCCTTTTCCTCATTAAGGAGCTAAGTATAATGAAAAGGTTAACCACTTCACAAGCACCGTACCCCTTTCGAAATCTCCCCTTGGCGCTATTGCGAGACGGTTTTATTACTTCCACAAGCAACTAATACTTGTATAAAACGTTAACCACCATCAAGTATTAGTTGCTTGAGGAAGTAATAAAAACGTCTCGCAATAGCGCCAAGGGGAGATTTCGAAAGGGGTACGGTGCTTGTGAAGTGGTTAAGCTTTTCATTATACTTAGCTCCTTAATGAGGAAAAGGGCGGGCGGGGAAAGTGGATATCATAACTTTTTCCGGCCTCTGTAGAATGATATTTGCGATGATGATTTTTACACGGAGTGTTTTTTGGGGGGATCAATATTACGGATGATGTCAAGGAGGGTATGGATAGAAGTGAGTTAACTTTGTTTGCAGGCATTGATTTGAGTCATGCTTTCAATAGTGTGGACCACAAGTTGATTTTAGCCATGTTTCGTAGTATTGGATTAAGAGATGACGCAGTGAGCTGGTTCGGTTCATATTTCTCTGCACGAATGCAACGTGTACGTACACACAAGGGTACTTTATCATCTTGGAATGTTGCTTCTAAGGGGACGCCGCAAGGATCGACCTTGTCTGGATTGGTTTTTGCTATATATATAAATGAACTATCGGGTGCAATAAAGTTTTGAAAAAGAAGTATTTATGCGGACGATGTGAATTTGTATCTTAGAACAAACAAACAGGATTTAGAAAATAATATTCAGTAGGTTAATGAAGATCTACGGGATTTATCTATATGGTTTAAGAGACATGGGTTAGTGATGAATCCTAAGAAGTGTACAAGCATGGTTATGGGACATTCAAGGTTATTGTCAAGTATTCAGGTGACTGATTGCTCTAGAATTGCAGTAAATGGAGTCATTGTAGAGTATTCTCGCAGTGTAAAATGCCTTGGGATTATCATACGAAACAATTTGTCTTGGACTGAACAGATTACCTGTTGTATAGCTTACCAGTCATGTGTGATTTGAACTATGAAGGATGTATGGCACTGCAAAGAGAATTAAATGAAAGTGTAAGATGTATGATGAATCTGCAGTATGATGACAGGATACATGATAAATTCAAGCAGCTGCGAATGTTGAAAATTAATGACAGTACGCAATAATTGCGTAGTAACAATTATTGTTACTACCACGTTCAGGATACTTTTGAATAAAAAACCGCTGTATTTATTTGAATATTTATTGATTTAAATATTTTTGTGTAGGGTGTAGACAGGTTATTATAAGTTATATATTTCATCTCGTTAATTGTAAGAGTGGTCATTTATGACCAAAATTTGCGAGATTGTAAATAAAACGCTATTCAATTCAATTCTCTCACGCTCTCTCTCACTATCTCTCTCTCTCTCTCTCTCTCTCTCTCTCTCTCTCTCTCTCTCTCTCTCTCTCTCCCTTGATTATTGTCAATAGTATGCTAATTGACAGTGTAAACTATACGTTTATAATTCAACCCACCTCCCCCCACCCGATAAACCTGCCAAGGGGGGCATGATCCGAGCAACACGGTCGATTGATTCGTGCCGCCAAAATTAGTGTTTGGTTGGAAGTCATATACGATTCCCGGGAATTCACATCAGCGACGGACTCCCCCGTTCTGCAGTGTATAGTATTACTCCATCTAATTAAACCTTTTCCACCTTCAATTAAACTTGAGTCAGAAAAGTCAATTTAGAACGTAAACTGACGTGCAGTGGGTACCTAATGATATCTGCGTCACATGCTGGCGTTGGCGGTGCGCTTCGTTTCCAAACTTCAGCAAATTATGCACACAACTTGAGAAAATTACGAAAATGTTTAGGAGTACCTAAAGTGGAAAATAAAGTAAAATTCGCTGATAAAAAGGTTTTATTTAAAGTGAAAAATGCTTAAATCAATGTGAAAAAGGTTTAATTGGATAGGAAATTACTATATAGTCTTGCCATTAAGATGAGCTCTTGAAACTATTTATACATACATATTCTATAGCGATAACGTTTGCCGGGTATCGTATAACTATCCTGAATTTATAAGTTATTGAATATGCCTAATAGTTTTTTTTTGGACGTTTTTATTGATAACCGTTATTCTACATAACATACTATATTGACAGAAGGTAGGAACGTTGTTAAAATACTAGATTAATTAGTTCGTGAACATGGGAGTTGGAAAAATAATTTGAATAAAATTATTGATAGTTGAATATGGAATTAAATGATTAGTCGGTATCGGTATCGGTGAATATTACGTGGGCGACCAAAACGCGAGAGCGACCGAGTGAGCGCGAGAGCGACCGAGTGAGCGCGCGCCCGACTCCGAAGTCGCTCTCTCGAAGCTACAGTGTCCACAGTAGGCGACTGGAATCCTTGCGAGTTAGTGAACTTTTGTGTGTTGATGTAATATTGTTTAATCTGTTGTTTCGTGATTAAACAAGAGTGAGGGTTGCATTTTCAGTAGTGCAGCCATTTTGCACTACCTAGCGGGGAAAAAAAAAATCAAGACGGAAGTCAGTCTCCTCAATATATACAATGAGAGAGCAATATGGTGAATTCCACCATTTGTTCCCGCAACTCAGGAAAAATGGTGCGGAATATTTTGCTTACTCCGGGGTGGCTGTTTCAGTTACTTTGCCACACAACGTAATAATAGACCGAGAAGGTGTTCCGACAGAGGAAGCCGATGAATTCAGAAACAACCCTTTTTCTCAGACAAGCAACAATTTACAGAATTTTCAACCCTCCCGCAATAATAATAGGTGCTCTGCTTCTGCGATTCAAGTTAGAAAAGTATTTAGTCAATATTTCATGCAAAGAGATGCAAATTACACCCAGCAGACTGCATTGCATGCCATCTGTTTATGCAAACACTGTGTACTTACGTGTTGTTTACTTAATCTATTACTTACTTAATCTATTTTTTCTATTAACCTAATTACTAATAGTTACTAGCAACACTGATGTTTTTTTCAATTTACCTGCTTATTACAATAATTAAAATTTCACATTAAAAAATAGTATTTACGGTAGGTACTTGACAAGTTCACCTCTTCCCACGCCGCTTCTACTAAAAACCTTCTACTAAAAACCTATTTTTGTACTGGTTACTTTTCTTGTTCCAAAGCGCTTCCCTTTTTTTGGATGTCGCTACTCCAAAACGCTAGTTCAATACTCATTCCAGCCATTTTCCGGAAAAAAATTAGAGAAACACGGTAAACACAGCCGCGCGACCAGGCGAGCGGGCGACCAAAATCAAACTGGTTTGAAAATCAAGCCCAATCGAGCGACTGCACGCCGAGTCGCGGCGTCTGGCGGCGGCACGTAGGACACAACGTTCGGTTTACCTAGTTTGAAATCAGCTGGTCGCTCGGTCGCTGCCGCAGGACCCGGCATGCTGATGAGGGTGGCAACAATCCTGCAGCGGCGAGAGGGTTGAGATGATCAAGTTTACGGAGGTGCGGGTGTGTTTGAAGAGCAGTTCATGGCGAGTAAGGATTTTAAAATCGTCTTAGATGGTTTTGTTTCTGACGTAGGGTGGTGAGTGAATGAAACGACGCTAGAGTATGGCATTTTGCTGCTGTTCGATTCGGCGGAACTCTGACTTCGAACATGTTCCCCAGATGGAAAGGGCATATGTCCAGATGGGGTGAATGACAGTTAGATATTCCTAACTTTCTTTTGGATCATTATGTTAGGTATTGTCAAGGAGGGATTTTAGTGGATGGGTTCTCGTTTTTTATTTTTGGAGTAACAACAGTATTAACAGTGATGTAGTCGTGGTACGTGAGGTGGTAGACAGGATTTCTCCATTGATTCCTCCATTGACGGGATCCTGCTTGATTTGTCTTTACTGCAGAGGATTCTCCCTGAATAGTTACTTGGAATGTGCTGGCAGTTAGAAAGTGACTGATCAGGCTAAACAAGTTGTAGGGTAGATGCAGTGATAATTTCGACAGAAGGCCGATGTGTCATATCAACAAGCCGATCGAAGGCTTATTTGGCGTCAAAGTACGTTGCACGACATTATATGTGATTGGCTTAGTATTCAGATTTTATGAGAGAGGTGAAGCGTTGGAGTTGGAGGAGGAGTTGCCAAGCAATCTCTGAAACCAAACTGCAGATTCGGAATTAAATGGTCCGTAAAGTTCAAAAAATAGGGAAGAAGAAGGCGTTCGATCGTTTTTGAGAGATTGGTTAGTAGGAGTTGATATTTTTTTCAGGTTTACCATGCTTAGGGATCATTATTACACTATTGTGTTTCCATTTTCGGGAGAAATATCCTATTCTCACCGCAGACGTGTATATGTCGGCTAGCCGAGCTATCAGCTTCCTTGGAGCGTGAAAGAGGAGGGGCCGCACCATCTGGGTGAATATATTCTTAGGATTCTTTGTACGTCTTTCGGCGAGAAGAAAATGGCTGGAGATGGAAAATTACCCTTCGTTGGTTCAACTTGAGGTCCTGGATGAGAAGTGAAACGGGCTTCCAGCATGTCAGTGAGAGCTACTGCTTTTTACCGTGGGTAATGAGACCCATCGTCCGCTGAGTTTTATTTGAGGAACGCTTCCGCTTTTTGTCACGGTTTTGCATGTATTAAACCTTTGTTTATTTATGTGGCGATTGGGGCCGGAGGGCCTCTTGGTCGGTTCGGATCAGGGGCAGGCCTGAGCTAGATGGGGCTAGGGCAGTCTCGTTTGTTGCTCTAATGAGGAAGGTTTGTCCGAGTCCGATTCGACGTTGTTTACAGACATTTGTTCTCCACACGGTGGTGTAGTTTTTTCTAGAAGACTTTTTAATCTGATCAGTTCGTGTTGTTGCCTATTTCAGTTTCTATTTTTGAAGTTGGTGAGTTTCCGTTTCTTTCAAGTTACAGAACATTTTTTTCGTTTTCCGTAGGTCGGATTCTTGTCATCATTGCATTTGTTTTACTTCTTCCAAGATATCTTTTTCATTTCTATTTCACCATTTCACCCCAGTTTATATTTCTTTTTCAATTTACATTCCCCAAGTTTTTAAGGCGAGGTTTTTCCTAGAACCTTCCTGGTAGCAGAAAATACTCGTACCTGTTTCAGAACTAGGCGTCTTACAGTGAGAAAGTCCTTTTGATACAAAAAAGTCGAACCTTCGGTCCTGGGTCATACCTCGTAGGTACTCCCGCATGTTCAATATTTAGATTGTCGCTATTTTCTGCCTTCATATCACTACTCCAGAGTTCATCTATTTCCCCCCAGTCATTTAGAATATTATCACCTGTCACCACCTGCACTCTGCTGTCATCAGTTAGAATTCTTGACATTTTTCTCTTCACCTGCTCAGTACATTTGAGTCTAAAACCCATTTGCTCCCTGTTGCCTTATTACAATCATTTCCCATAAACTGTGCTGTCAAATTCCTACGAGTATTTATAATACAAGTTCTTCGATTTATCAATCTAAAATTTCATTATACACTCCTCACATTCCTAGGCGTCAACGATCGGCATTCTACTATTTCGTTCTTTCTTTTTTTTCTGTGTCTAAATTTTCTTGATCATTTCAATTTCAGGATGCTGTGAGAGCGGACCGCGGTTTGTGGTGGACCCACCCAGGGAGCTGATCGTTTGGTACAAGGAAGGCGCTCTTGCCAATTGCGTCGCCAGCGGGAGCCCCGAGCCCAAAGTTGCTTGGTTCCTCAGCGGAGAAACAACGCCTCTACAGCCCGTGCCTCACGTTCGCCGCATCCTGGAGAATGGCTCACTTTATTTTCCACCTTTCAAACCAGAGGAGTTCAGGCCGGATGTACACCTTACCACGTACCGCTGCTTGGCCTCCAACTCAGCGGGCAGGCTCCTGTCCCTTGACATGACCGTCAAAGCAGGTGAGTCAACATCAAGAAGAATACATATATATTCACAAGTCATAGATTCATTCAAGTCACCAGACTATAGAACACTAATTTTTCTCGTAGATTATACGAGACATAGCAATTTGTGTATATGTCGTGGGCATATGGGCGTATTGTGATAAGCTGGCGATCACCACTCTGCCACCGATAATCCGTTAAGCTCTTTTTTCAAACCCTACATTCTGCCACCGATTTCGAGGGGAAAAGTTCTACATTCTGCCACCTACGAATAACGGGGAAATGTAACCGTTCTCTGTAACTGTTCTCCGAGGGGAACAGCTATACATTCTTTCACCAAGGAATAACGGGGAAATATAACCGCTCTCAAGCTGCTATTACCATTAATTTATTTGGGCAACCAGTTACAACAAGAACATAAAGGTGTCTAACAACAACAATGTAACACCACAAATACAAAACATACAAAAATACCTATCACTTAGAATAATACGTATTATCGAAGAAAAAGGTTTGGTCGTGATATCATTCAAGGCCTTCCTCTTTACATTTCTTTGTATCTACGATACAAACACGTGACGTTCAGAAAGTGGAAACTCAATTCGTTCATTCCATATTCGCAAATGTTATAACGAATACTAATCAGTTATTAATATATATGGTACTAATAAGTTGATTGGGGGGATGTTTTTATTCCGCAACCACGTCCACTTGATCTTTATGACCAACTAATCTATATGGTACTAATCAGTTGATTGGGGGATGTTTTTATTCCGCAACCACGTCCACTTGAACTACATGTCCTACTAATCTATATGGTACTAATCAGTTGATTGGGGGATGTTTTTATTCCGCAACCACGTCCACTTAATCTATATGTTCAACTAATCCATATGGTACTAATCAGTTGATGGGGGGAATAATCAAGACCTTCTATAAACCAAAGGTGGGACTTACGTCTTCAAGCTCTCTTTCTTGTTGACTTGGGCGATCATGGCAATGTTCAGTTTTCGATACCCTGATGACTGCAGACGTAGAACAATTGGTAGTCAGAGCACTATCGCAGCTCCTGACACCGTTGCGGGTAAACGAACACCTCCACAAAATGTTCCCATTTTTATAGGTTCTATGCTTCGTGTAGCGAAAACACTCGAAGTACAGTATTTGCGAACCTACGCGTGAGGTCACAACTCTCAATTGTTCCGCCATGTCGAGCTGCCAAACTGAGCCTTACTGAGCAAAGTGAGTCGCTTTCACTGGTTCCAGGGAGGTGGCAGAATGTCACGTTCACACAGGTGGCAGAATGTAGAAGTCGCTAATCACCTCGTCACAATAGATCGGTGGCAGAGTGTCTTGCGCCCGTGATAAGCCTAGGCACATTGTAATATGTCTGCTTATAGACCAAACGACGTGGAGTTTCCCTCGTGTCGTCTGTATGCTCAGGCATACTACTATACGTCGGGTACATAATAATATAGCGGATAATCTTTATGTGATCTGTGGTTTGGGGGATATATTTTTATTTGTGAGAACATTCAGTGTGCTTGGAATCATCCAGAGGCTCTGATGATTGATAATACATTAATAAACAATATGTCCACTTCTCACGAACTGACTTATTCAACTTTATTTTTCCGCGAGCCTACAAGTTGCTTTGTTCGTGAGCATGGTGGGGGGAGCGGAGTGGTTTATTGTAATATGCCTATGTGTAGGTATAGCAATATGCCTAGGCATATAGACGAGACCAGGTCACTCAACGTCGTTTGGTCTATATGCCGGTCTATTACTGTTACAGTAATACAGTAATTACAGTACAGTACGTCTAGGCTTATCACAATAACGTTAGGTTAGCCAAGATATGTATTCAATACAGCGTTTTCTACTGCATACCAATGTCTGCCTAAATCAAATTATCTTTAGAAAACAGTTGTGTTGAGTGAGATTTTTTCTCATTGCCAAAACTGCGTCTATCATTGTTTTGTATACCTAGGAGATAATGTATACCTAGGAGGCAGGCCGCGCACCGCACGCGCAGCCTCGGCGCGCCGCGATGCTCAAGTGTGTACGGGTCCCCAACACCGCGGCAAACAGGCTCAGTCTGCCGCGTGCGGTGCGCGGCCTGCCTCGGCGCAAGTGTATTCCCGGCTTAACGCGATTCAACACCGTCATCTCCTCTGCACAAATAAACACCTTATTTTGGTTGGGCAGTGTTATCAAGTAATGTAAATTATTATATTTTATTGTTAATGATCAATAATAATTATCATTTATTACTTAATAATTATTATTGATTAACTCGATATCTGAAAACCAAGGGCTGTTCGAATCAGCTGGCCAGTATGAACATTGGCCCGACAGCCTGCCGCATGATTTACCCCCATGGTGAAGAGCTCCAACTTTGAGCCCTTATGTGAACGAACAGGTGGTCGTACAAATCTGCGGATGGTCATAGAATTTTTTTTTTCTAAATAGAAAATGTTTAAAATTACGAAATTTGGTTTACGGAGCAACCCCACAATGATCCTGGTAACCTTTCATAGCCCTAGGTCGAAGGGAAGGGTTTCAAAACGAATTTTGACATTTTGAAAAATTCAGATGAAACTAAATAGTTTTCAGTTCGAATTTGAATAGAGTTCAATTTTTAGAATTTTTCAGGACCATCCGGAGGTTTTTACCGATCGTCGCAATGAGAGCTCAAAGTTGGAACAGATCAAAAATCGTCAATATGATGGTGAATCGCGAGGCAGCCTGTCGGGTCTATTTTCATACTTGTCCAGCTGATTCCAACAACACATGGTTTTCAGACATCGAGTTAGTAGAGGGAAAAGGAGAATTCTGGCACAGGGGTCACCCTGCCAAGGTCAGGGTAGGCAATCCCGCAATACAGGGGCAGACCCGCAATACACGCACCTCGCTGGGGCACACCTGCCAAACACATACCTCTCATGGGTGGTGGTGGTAGGGTGATTATTTTCAGTATGTCATACTGCAAATTAGCATACCTTTCATTATTTAAAGTATGGTACACTGCACATTATCCTACCTGTCATTATTCACAGACCCGCAATACACGTACCTTGCCGGGTCAGACCAGCTATACACATACCTTGTATGGGTGGTGGGGTGGGGTGATTATTTACAATATGTCGTAGTGCGAATTAGCCTACCTTTCATTATTTACTGTACACTATACTGCGCTTCAGACTACCGTTCAGTATTCACAGACCCGCAATACACATAGGTACCTACTTGTTTTTTGTGATAAAAAAATTATCTATTGGAGTTTCGGATTGGGTATCAGGCCTTTTGCTTCGTCGCGACACTAATCAATGAGCTAACAATAGCTAAATCATAATAGTGATCAAATATGATAATAATGGTAATAAGTGATAATAATGATAATACCTAGTGGATCCAAAAAAAAAAAAAAAAAAAAAAAAAAAAAAATTATACGTACCTGTTCGAATTTGTAGTGTGTTAGGATATACAGATTTGGTAGGAACCTTCGGTAGAGTATCATGCAGGAAAAAACCTAGTTCAATCTCTACCTGTATTTCGTACATAATATTTCCTACACAATGAGAAATAGATTTCCTAAAGCATCGGTGGTATTAACTACATTCGTACTAAATGTAATCGTATAGGTATTTAATTGTTAATTCGGGAGTACTAGACGCCTAATGCATACTATTTGTGGTAAAGAATAAACGTATGATATAATTAATCGGCAAAATGTTATAGCATTGCTAAATGAATTACATCGCTTCAATAATAAAGTGATTAAAAAACATCAAAATAACCTCCCGTGGGAGGTGTCCTGGTACTGCAGGCTCCGTGGGGAAGGCAATGACATACAAAATTTGCTATAATAAATTTAGTTCAATGCTTGAAAGGGGTTTATATATCAATTTTGCGTGTTTATAGCGTTATTTATAGTGTGTGCCTTTCTTAGTTAAAAGCTCCATCACCAACGTCAAGGTGAAGGCACTTCGATGGAGTCCTACTTACATACTAAAGTTCATACTGCTTGAGGTCATAACGACCACGCTAGAGTCCCATTTATACAAGTCTATCTCTTAAATAATTATTACGTTTTTAGTGTTACTAGGGGACGTTTTGTTTCCTGTAGGTATGTCTCTAAGAAATAGTTATACCATTTTTGGGCGAAATTGGGAAATACTGGGGATGCCGTGTTTCTGGTAAAAACATTTCCATAGATATAACCATACCTACCTACCATTTTGGACATTGAATTAAGGGATTGCCGTGTTTCCGGTAGGCGCATCACTAAGGAATGGTTAGACCATTTTGGGCAAAATTAGGGACTAATGGGGACGCCGTGTTTCCGGTAAGAAAAAGTCCATAGATGACCGACCATAACTACCATTTCGGGCGTTTATGTTTCTGCCGTGTTTCCGATTGGTTACATTGTTTTCCAAATGGCAGCTCTCATTGACTCTTTTCATCTCAATTAAATAGTCTTTTTTTTCATCTCCAATAGTGTGTCTTGACTGGAGGATACTGCGGATCATTGTAACCAAATCATTTTGGACAGGGTATGTATACAAAAAGAGCATTTTTGGGGTGTGAGTCTGGCAAAGGCGCATAATGATAATAGAAATATTAACAGAATTATTTAATTACATAGTTTTATACATACGTGATATTATTATTTAATTACATGGTTTTATACATCAATTTTTCTATACTTAGTATTTTGTTCTGTCTGAGTTATTCCAAGTACCCATGAGCAACTGTTGAGACTCCATCTTCCAATATTTTTCTTTTTGTATCAAATGGGGATAAAGCAATTTTATTAACTTGCACCGTTGAAAGGTTGTAATGAGTTGTAATATTCTTCAAATTTTATCTCCTTTTCTACCACATTCCTGCTAATACCCTTGATTTTCTTTATCTCTCTTCCTCCTTCTGTCAGAATTTCATACATCTTTGCTCTCAGAGCTATAAATGCAGAAATTGTTTCCCCATTCATTTCATCTTTGAATTTACCAAGTACTTTTTTATTTTTTAAAGAGAAGCATGGATGATCTTGAGGATAGTCAGATGTGTCCATGTAGTCTATCATATTTAGTATTTCGAGGTATAAATCATCCGTTTTCATCGCATATATGAAACTATCTGTATCCATATAGCACAATTTCAATCTTTCATGTCCAAATTTCGGTAACATTATATCATAATGATACTCGTACATCGTTATTTTTGAAATATCGAGTATGCTCATACCAATGTATATTGGTTTGTTGAATACAACCGACTTTTTAGCCATATGCACAGCTGCTAGGTTTTCACTGTATATGGTTGAATCTAAAAATTCTGGTTTTGCAATAAGTTTTTCCAGTCTTTTAGGATCTGACACAAGTTTTATGGCTAGCCGATTCCTAATGTTCTCCATTGTTTTTCCAAAAATAGCGTTATTCATTAGCTTGAATAAGTCTTTTTCAAAATTGTTTTTAGCACTTTTTCTTAATTCAGTATTGAAGTCTATGTATGGTTTTAACCATCGTGATTGATTGAATTTCAATATTCGATGGATTTTAGTAACTTTCAACCCGTGAGTGATAGCTTGTTTTAACGCCATATAATGTACTATATAGCGTTCACGCTTACCCAGGTGAGGTGTAAGTTTTTTGTTCATATCCCCCGGTGGTATAATATTTTCTGCAAGAAACGGAAGATCATTGTGTGAATTGTGTAGGTGTTGAGGGTACTCGACATCCACTTCCATGATGTACCCATATTTATCATCTTCGTTAATCGTCGATATATCAACATCTTCTTCGCACCACTTGAATGCACCGTACGGTAGAGGTTTCGACAAAGCGAATCCATACAAGTTGCTGCAGTCCTGGTATGTAACGAATGTGGATTCTTCATTGGGGTTGTAATCCTTTGTATATTTGTTGTTTGCTTTTACATATCTGTGGGAGGCTTGACAAATTCCACCTCTTATTCCTTTTTCGATCATCAAAATCTGGTCATAATCAGTAAGAAGTTGCAGTCGGATTCCTGTATATTTTAACATGGCATCCCATGATAACCCAGGTAATGTAAAGTAGTGAGCTGGGTCGAGTTTATGGCTTTTATGGATTGTTCTTCTGAAATTTTCAAAAACATCTGCTAGCAGCAGAACATCTGTTTTGAGGTAGTGATCGCTATACTCTCCAAGAGTATTACAGTTGAAATGATTCCATACTGTTTTTGCATGATGATAATCTTCATCCGTGATACCACTTTTATTTAATTTGCTGTAGAATGCTTCTTTAGGAGGTAGAGAGGTTTCTTCCAACTTTTTCCAGCTCGAGACGTATTCATATGGGAACACTCCTTTCCTTTTCATCAGGGCCACATCTTCAAGAGAGTGAAACTTTGACGTCTCTTTGAATTCAGGAACGTTTTTTGCCAAGGCGTCTAGACTTGCAGACATGAACCTAAAGGTATCGATGTATCGTATTCTGAATCCTCCTGCTACTTTTTTCGTGAAGGAGATGTACTTTTCTTCGGAGTTAGGGATAACCTCAATCTCTCGTTCGTCGTATCCAAGCTCCTTGACAACGAAATGTGAGTCATATCCCGAGAAATTATGTATTAGGACTGGTAAAAATTTCGGATTCTGACATCTCAGGTTACAACTATTGTGTGCTGGACCTCTGTATTCACCAGTTATGTGACAATGATCACGCACTTTCCCATCATTTTCAGTGAATTGTAAGTTACATAAGTAACATTTCACTGCAGATTGAAAGTATATTTCTTTTTCTTTAGAGAGCGGTGCCATTGGCATTTTCATTGAATAGGCTGTCGAGATCGTCTCTGCAATTTTTTTAATTTGTTGAACAAAGTGAGAAACTGCATCCTTTCCTCTGTAGACGATCGGTTCCGATGGTATGTCTAACTGCACATCCTCAACTTCATCCAATTTCTTAACATAGAAACAATAACTCATTGGTACGTGTCTATGAATTGTTTTGGTGTAGGATTCCGTAGGCTCTTCTGCTGCTGGTTCCAATATTGCCTCAAAATCGGCATATATGACGTACGGAACTCTCAAGATTCTTTCAGGATGTTCAAACTCGATGTATGGTTTTTTCGTCGGCATTTCTATTCTAACAGCATTATTCTCCATGCAGTATTCAAGATGTTCAGCCAACTTTTCATTTTTTGTTTTACCGTATCGATCATCGAACTTTGTAAAACACCTTTTACAGACGACTATTGGACCATTGTGTTTTGTCAACTGTCTCACAACCAATTTTTCAAAATTTTTTATGTAAACATAATGGTGTGTACCTGAGTCGTCATTTATGAGGAGAAGATCTCGATGATCAGCTAATTCTTCTTTAGCAACTTTGAGTGGATATATTTTGTAATCCTTCTCCAGTCCATATACATTGATCGAAATGTTGTTGACAGTCTCGAATTTTTTAATTTGGTGGAGAGGTGTTGGAAAATCGATGCAGGAAAAGTCATATGGATGATCAACATTGAAGTATTTGCTCACACGGTGAGCATTTTTGGTAATAAATTTGGCTAGAATGGAGTACTGGAAGCATAATTTGCCATTATTCCTCACATTCACGCAAGCCTTTTTACTTTCAATTTGAGTTGGAAGGCGGATGTAAGTGCTTCCCACAAGAGGATTGTTTTTATTGATTCTTAAACGTAATCCGTCTATATTTTTCAAAGACCATCCGCTTTTCATCAGTCGGGCCTCTTCCATTTCGTTTTTCAATTTTTCGTTAAATTTCTCGATCACGTCATCCAGATTTGTATCAGTTTGTATAGCCTTATTTCTTGTTTTGAATGCTTTATCTTGCACTTCGTCGTTCACATTTTTAAACGTACACTCAACAATTACATTGACCTTGATCGATGTGAATTCATTCAAAGCTTCTCTGATTTTGATTTTAACCTCCTCCTGAATTTTCGAAAGAAAAGTTGGTAAATCAGCAGGCGAATCATTTCGAATAAACCATGATTGCAGTCGGTTTTTAAAAGCGGTATGATATTCATAAGCCTTACCTCCTCCTATTTTTTCCATTAACTCTCCCTTCTTCGGTTCCCACAGCTTGAGTTTTTTAACCAGAGGTGGTCCCCCACATTTATTCTCATGTCTTTCAAAACTTGCACGGTGTTGGAGTTGAAACTCTTTTCCGCAATACACACATTCCAGATTGCCACGACATTCCAGAATATGTCTCAAGTATTGATTGACAGGAATCACCTTCAAACACTTTTCACAAACACTATTCTCCATTTTCGCGAGAGAGATGTTCACTGCTTGGTGGTTGATGAACTAATGATTTCATCTCAATCATGAAGCCTTTATATAGGTGGGTCACAGCCAGGATTGCCAACTTTTATTCGGAGAAAAAAAAAGTACGTTGGCAACCCTAGTCACAGCCTTCTATAATCATATTATATTATAATATGATATATTATATAGAAGGATGTTGAGGGATGTCGAGGGTCGGTCAAATGAAAATTGATTTATGTGCCAACGTTTCGAAGAATATATTTCTTCATCTTCAGGGCCTAAAAAAACAGTTTCATAATTCTGATTACAGTTCTATGGTGAGAAAAATGTTGTAGTTATTTAATTACCATTAGTTGTAGTTGTTGTGGAAATGTAATTATATGTAGTTACTTTAAATAGTTTGGTTAAACAAATGGCGTTATTGGTGACAGATATTGGAAAATATCCGTGGTAGGTTATTATACAATGGTACATGCTATTGTACATGGTATTGTACATGCTATTACTATAGAAAATAATACAAAATGTTCACAAAAAGTTAAGTTAAATATACAATAGAAAAAGTAATAAAATATTACTTTTTCTATTGTATATTTAACTTAACTTTTTGTGAACATTTTGTATTATTTTCTATAGTAATAGCATGTACAATACCATGCTACATGGTACAATATCTGTCCCCCACGATATCTGTCACCAATAACGCCATTTGTTTAACCAAACTATTTAAAGTAACTACATATAATTACATTTCCACAACAACTACAACTAATGGTAATTAAATAACTACAACATTTTTCTCACCATAGAACTGTAATCAGAATTATGAAACTGTTTTTTTAGGCCCTGAAGATGAAGAAATATATTCTTCGAAACGTTGGCACATAAATCAATTTTCATTTGACCGACCCTCGACATCCCTCAACATCATTCTTACTGACGGTCAACCTAAACCACACACACTCATTATATAGAAGGCTAGATATTATCGAGGGGCCACCACAGCCTTCTATATCGTGGGGATCACCACAGCCTTTTATATTGAGGGCCCACCAGCCTTCTATATCAACGGTAGGGGGAGGAGATATGAAATTTGTAGTGGTGGAGGTAATGAAAATGGAGGTGGTAAATGAAACTTTTATTTCATAATACTTAGTAAGAAATCATTCCAGCCACCCTTATATCTCAGATAAACTGAGGGAGTACTCGTATTTGAATCATCATGTTATCAACCGTCATCCCAGCCACTGAATGATCAGATTTTGGTATACAGCCCGGTATTGTTAACCATTTTAGCGGCACACACCCCTATCTCTCAGATAATCTGAGGGAGGTATGGGACCCAAAGGTCACTGGAACTATGCCATCTGCACACTAGGTTAACGTACTGGCTGCAACGCAATATCTGGGGAACAGGAATCAACCGAAGTCGATTCTTTACAGATATGATGAAACATTAGGAATACTTTTGATGCAGGCCCAGGGAATCGAACCCTGGATGTCCAGATGGTAGGCGGATGCTCTAACCACTAGACCAAAATAACCAGACATCGAGTACGTTGTTGGACCTTCCACTAATATTAGCTAAATTTACCATGAATTCACTCATTTTCTTCTGGCAGGTATATTGATCACTATACCCAAATAAAAAGGTTCTTTTTAAAGTATAGCAATTTAAACCAATAATTGTTATAATTATAATCATAATTATTATGAGGAAAACGGTAAGTACCAACATTTTTTTGAACAACTCAAATTTGGATACCCAATTTTGGAAAATCCAAAATGATACCAAGTGTGGGTACTTTTCTGGTTCAGGAAATTGTGTAGATGTCGTTTTTGAAATGTGCCACATTTTTTTTTGTATACCTAAGTCAAATTTGGATACCCACTTTTGGAAAATCCAAAATGGCGCCAAGTGTAGGTACTTGTCAGGTTCAGGACATTGTGTAGAAGTCGTTTTTGAGAAGTACCGAAATTTTTTGAAAAACTCAAATTTGGATACCCAAATCCAAAATTACGTCAAGTGAGGTACTTTTCAGGTTCAGGACATCATGTGGATGTGATTTGGGAATGTATCAATTTTTTGTGTGAAAAAATCGATACCCGATTTTGAAAAATTAGTAGAGTGGAAACCTGTGTTCTGGACTCAACAATGGGGAAGTCATAAGTGTTGACGGGGTGGGGAGGGGGGGGGGGATACAGAACTGATTATGGGTCGAGGAGGATGGTTACCATGACAACAGATAAGGTTCAGGTGGGCAGGTTTGTCGATGGAGGGGGGAGGGGGAAGAGACCTCAACGGTCGGGGTGAAGGGGTGTGACAGACGAGCATGTTCAAACATGTTGTGCCAGAACACAGGTTTCCACTCTACTAATTTTTCAAAATCGGGTATCGATTTTTTCACACAAAAAATTGATACATTCCCAAAAACTAATGTTACATACATCATTATGTATTGTACCAGAGAGGTACTTGGCGTTATTTTGGATTTGGGTATCCAAATTTGACTTTTTCAAAAAAAATTTGATACTTTTCAAAAACGACATCCACATGATGTCCTGAAACCTGAAAAGTACCTCACTTGACGTAATTTTGGATTTGGGTATCCAAATTTGAGTTTTTCAAAAAATTTCGGTACTTCTCAAAAACGACATCCACATGATGTCCTGAACCTGAAAAGTACCTCACTTGACGTAATTTTGGATTTGGGTATCCAAATTTGAGTTTTTCAAAAAATTTCGGTACTTCTCAAAAACGACATCCACATGATGTCCTGAACCTGAAAAGTACCTCACTTGACGTAATTTTGGATTTGGGTATCCAAATTTGAGTTTTTCAAAAAATTTCGGTACTTCTCAAAAACGACTTCTACACAATGTCCTGAACCTGACAAGTACCTACACTTGGCGCCATTTTGGATTTTCCAAAAGTGGGTATCCAAATTTGACTTAGGTATACAAAAAAAAAAATGTGGCACATTTCAAAAACGACATCTACACAATTTCCTGAACCAGAAAAGTACCCACACTTGGTATCATTTTGGATTTTCCAAAATTGGGTATCCAAATTTGAGTTGTTCAAAAAAAATGTTGGTACTTTCCGTTTTCCTCATAATAATTATGATTATAATTCTAACAATTATTGGTTTAAATTGCTATACTTTAAAAAGAACCTTTTTATTTGGGTATAGTGATCAATATACCTGCCAGAAGAAAATGAGTGAATTCATAGTAAATTTAGCTAATATTAGTGGAAGGTCCAACAACGTACTCAATGTCTGGTTACTTTGGTCTAGTGGTTAGTGCATCCGCCTACCATCTGGACATCCAGGGTTCGATTCCCTGGGCCACCATCAAAAGTATTCCTAAATGTCTCATCATATCTGTAAAGAATCAACTTCGATTGATTCCTGTTCCCCAGATAATGCGTTGCAGCCAGTACGTTAACCTAGTGTGCAGATGGCATAGTTCCAGTGACCTTTGGGTCCCATACCTCCCTCAGATTATCTGAGAGATAGGGGTGTGTGCCGCTAAAATGGTTAACAATACCAGGCTGTATACCAAAATCTGATCATTCAGTGGCTGGGATGACGGTTGATAACATGATGATTCAAATACGAGTACTCCCTCAGTTTATCTGAGATTAATATCTTATATTATAAGGGTGGGTGGAATGATTTCTTACTTTCTTTTGTTTTACAGAAGTATTATGAAATAAAAGTTTCATTTACCACCTCCATTTTCATTACCTCCACCACTACAAATTTCATATCTCCTCCCCCTACCGTTGATATAGAAGGCTGGTGGGCCCTCAATATAAAAGGCTGTGGTGATCCCCACGATATAGAAGGCTGTGGTGGCCCCTCGATAATATCTAGCCTTCTATATAATATATCATATTATAATATGATTATAGAAGGCTGTGACTAGGGTTGCCAACCGTACTTTTTTTTTTCTCCGAATAAAAGTTGGCAATCCTGGCTGTGACCCACCTATATAAAGGCTTCATGATTGAGATGAAATCATTAGTTCATCAACCACCAAGCAGTGAACATCTCTCTCGCGAAAATGGAGAATAGTGTTTGTGAAAAGTGTTTGAAGGTGATTCCTGTCAATCAATACTTGAGACATATTCTGGAATGTCGTGGCAATCTGGAATGTGTGTATTGCGGAAGAGAGTTTCAACTCCAACACCGTGCAAGTTTTGAAAGACATGAGAATAAATGTGGGAGACCACCTCTGGTTAAAAAACTCAAGCTGTGGGAACCGAAGAAGGGAGAATTACTGGAAAAAATAGGACGAGGTAAGGTTTATGAATATCATACAGCATTTAAAAACCGACTGCAATCATGGTTTATTCGAAATGATTCGCCTGCTGATTTACCAACTTTTCTTTCGAAAATTCAGGAGAAGGTTAAAATCAAAATCAGAGAAGCTTTGAATGAATTCACATCGATCAAAGTCAATGTAATTGTTGAGTGTACGTTTAAAAATGTGAACGACGAAGTGCAAGATAAAGCATTCAAAACAAGAAATAAGGCTATACAAACTGATACAAATCTGGATGACGTAATCGAGAAATTTAACGAAAAATTGAAAAACGAAATGGAAGAGGCCCAACTGATGAAAAGCGGATGGTCTTTGAAAAATATAGAGGGATTACGTTTAAGAATCAATAAAAACAATCCTCTTGTGGGAAGCACTTACATACGCCTCCCGACTCAAATTGAAAGTAAAAAGGCTTGCGTAAATGTGAAGAATAATGACAAATTATGCTTCCAGTACTCCATTCTAGCCAAATTTATTACCAAAGATGCGCACCGTGTGAGCAAATATTTCAATCTTGAACATCCATATGACTTTTCATGCATCGATTTTCCAACACCTCTACACCAAATTAAAAAATTCGAGACTGCCAACAACATTTCGATCAATGTATATGGACTGGAGAAGGATTACAAAGTATATCCACTCAAAGTTGCTAAAGAAGAATTAGCTGATCATCGAGATCTTCTCCTCATAAATGACGACTCAGGTACACACCATTATGTTTACATAAAAAATTTCGAAAAATTGGTTGTGAGACAGTTGACAAAACACAATGGTCCAATAGTCGTCTGTAAAAGGTGTTTTACAAAGTTCGATGATCAATACGGTAAACCGAAAGAGGAAAAGTTGACTGAACATCTTGAATACTGCATGGAGAATAATGCGGTTAGAATAGAAATGCCTACGAAAAAACCATACATCGAGTTTGAACATCCTGAAAGAATCTTGAGAGTTCCGTACGTCATATATGCCGATTTTGAGGCAATATTGGAACCAGCAGCAGAAGAGCCTACGGAATCCTGCACCAAAACAATTCATAGACACGTACCAATGAGTTATTGTTTCTATGTTAAGAAATTGGATGAAGTTGAGGATGTGCAGTTAGACATACCATCGGAACCGATCGTCTACAGAGGAAAGGATGCAGTCTCTCACTTTGTTCAACAAATTAAAAAAATTGCAGAGACAATCTCGACAGCCTATTCAATGAAAATTCCAATGACACCGCTCTCTAAAGAAAAAGAAACATACTTTCAATCTGCAGTGAAATGTTACTTATGTAACTTACAATTTACTGAAAATGATGGGAAAGTGCGTGATCATTGTCACATAACTGGTGAATACAGAGGTCCAGCACACAATAGTTGTAACCTGAGATGTCAGAATCCGAAATTTTTACCAGTCCTAATACATAATTTCTCGGGATACGACTCACATTTCGTTGTCAAGGAGCTTGGATACGACGAACGAGAGATTGAGGTTATCCCTAACTCCGAAGAAAAGTACATCTCCTTCACGAAAAAAGTAGCAGGAGGATTCAGAATACGATACATCGATACCTTTAGGTTCATGTCTGCAAGTCTAGACGCCTTGGCAAAAAACGTTCCTGAATTCAAAGAGACGTCAAAGTTTCACTCTCTTGAAGATGTGGCCCTAATGAAAAGAAAAGGAGTGTTCCCATATGAATACGTCTCGAGCTGGAAAAAGTTGGAAGAAACCTCTCTACCTCCTAAAGAAGCATTCTACAGCAAATTAAATAAAAGTGGTATCACGGATGAAGATTATCATCATGCAAAAACAGTATGGAATCATTTCAACTGTAATACTCTTGGAGAGTATAGCGATCACTACCTCAAAACAGATGTTCTCCTGCTAGCAGATGTTTTTGAAAATTTCAGAAGAACAATCCATAAAAGCCATAAACTCGATCCAGCTCACTACTTTACATTACCTGGGTTATCATGGGATGCCATGTTAAAATATACAGGAATCCGACTGCAACTTCTTACTGATTATGACCAGATTTTGATGATCGAAAAAGGAATAAGAGGTGGAATTTGTCAAGCCTCCCACAGATATGTGAAAGCAAACAACAAATATACAAAGGATTACGACCCCAACGAAGAATCTACATTCGTCACATACCAGGACTGCAACAACTTGTATGGATTCGCTATGTCAAAACCTCTACCTTACGGTGCATTCAAGTGGTGCGAAGAAGATGTTGATATATCGGCGATTAACGAAGATGATAAATATGGGTACATCATGGAAGTGGATGTCGAGTACCCTCAACACCTACACAATTCACACAATGATCTTCCGTTTCTTGCAGAAAATATTATACCACCGGGGGATATGAACAAAAAACTTACACCTCACCTGGGTAAGCGTGAACGCTATGTAGTACATTATATGGCGTTAAAGCAAGCTATCACTCACGGGTTGAAAGTTACTAAAATCCACCGGATATTGAAATTCAATCAATCACGATGGTTAAAACCATACATAGACTTCAATACTGAATTAAGAAAAAGTGCTAAAAACAATTTTGAAAAAGACTTATTCAAGCTAATGAATAACGCTATTTTTGGAAAAACAATGGAGAACATTAGGAATCGGCTAGCCATAAAACTTGTGTCAGATCCTAAAAGACTGGAAAAACTTATTGCAAAACCAGAATTTTTAGATTCAACCATATACAGTGAAAACCTAGCAGCTGTGCATATGGCTAAAAAGTCGGTTGTATTCAACAAACCAATATACATTGGTATGAGCATACTCGATATTTCAAAAATAACGATGTACGAGTATCATTATGATATAATGTTACCGAAATTTGGACATGAAAGATTGAAATTGTGCTATATGGATACAGATAGTTTTATATATGCGATGAAAACGGATGATTTATACCTCGAAATACTAAATATGATAGACTACATGGACACATCTGACTATCCTCAAGATCATCCATGCTTCTCTTTAAAAAATAAAAAAGTACTTGGTAAATTCAAAGATGAAATGAATGGGGAAACAATTTCCGCATTTATAGCTCTGAGAGCAAAAATGTATGAAATTCTGACAGAAGGAGGAAGAGAGATAAAGAAAATCAAGGGTATTAGCAGGAATGTGGTTGAAAAGGAGATAAAATTTGAAGAATATTACAACTCATTATTTTCAATGGATATAATCAGGAAGCAGATGGTTGTTATCCAGTCTAAAAAACACAACCTTTCAACGGTGCAAGTTAATAAAATTGCTTTATCCCCATTTGATACAAAAAGAAAAATATTGGAAGATGGAGTCTCAACAGTTGCTCATGGGTACTTGGAATAACTCAGACAGAACAAAATACTAAGTATAGAAAAATTGATGTATAAAACCATGTAATTAAATAATAAT
Organism: Stenodema calcarata; assembly: GCA_963920205.1. Taxonomy (NCBI): domain Eukaryota; kingdom Metazoa; phylum Arthropoda; class Insecta; order Hemiptera; family Miridae; genus Stenodema; species Stenodema calcarata. Next base: position 25,045,920 of record OY986057.1, on the reverse strand, counting down.
ATCACGTATGTATAAAACTATGTAATTAAATAATTCTGTTAATATTTCTATTATCATTATGCGCCTTTGCCAGACTCACACCCCAAAAATGCTCTTTTTGTATACATACCCTGTCCAAAATGATTTGGTTACAATGATCCCCAGGATCCTACAGTCAAAACAAACAGTCCTATTAGTGATGAAAAAACGGCTATTTAATTGAGATAGAAAAGAGTCAGCGAGAGCTGCCATTGGAAAACAATGTAACCAATCGGAAACACGGCAGAAACTTAAACGCCCGAAATGGTAGTTATGGTTGTTTGAACGGGTAAACGAAATAATCACGCGTAATAAACACCGGATAACAACTCTTTAATTTACACAAGAGAACGGATGAACATTGATAGAATAAACGGTATTATAATGAAAGATAACAGTGCAACTTTGATAGTGATAACACTAGGTCTATACAAACGGGTCGGGGGAACAGGTCGGACAACCGAACAACGGCTCCTACCAGCCATCATGGCGAGCACTCTATTGGGGCAAGTAATAACTATTACCTACCAGCCCAAACATCCTCCCCCCACAATGAGGCACTCATTCTAACAAGTTTAAGAAACGGGCACTAACAGTCCTTTGGTAGCGGGCAGAGCTTGACTAACGGGCGGAGTTTCTCCCCATTACCAGACCGGACTCTAGCTACACGGGTTACACCATCTTTACCAGGAATGAGGTCCACTATCACACCCATGGGCCACGACAGAGGAGGAATATTGTCTTCCTTAATCAACACTACATCCCCCACTGTAGCAGGGCGATCAGGGGTATTCCACTTAGATCGGGTCTGGAGGTCTAACAGGTACTCAGAGTGCCACTTCTTCCAGAATTGACTTACCAGATTAGAAACAAACTTCCACTTAGGAGCTAATCGGGAGCTGAAGTCAAACACATTGCTCTCAGGTAAAGCAGTAAGCGGGCGTTGAACGAGAAAATGAGCAGGGGTAAGTACCAGTATGTCATCTGGTGAGGAGGATTGGTGAACTAACGGGCGGCTGTTAAGAATGGCCTCAATCCTAATGGCAACGGTGCTGAACGTTTGAAGCGTGGTGGTTTGATCTCTTAAATTGACCTTCAACAGTCGTTTAGCAGACTTAACGGCAGCCTCCCATAACCCACCAAAATGCGGCGCCCTAGGTGGAATGAATTTCCATTCCACCCCTCGGTTAGCGAGTCGTTCAGCTACTACATGATCAAAGGGGCTTGCAGAACGGATTTGGTTGAGTAAGTTGGATGACCCCAGGAAATTACGACCATTGTCGCTCCAAATAGCTGAGGGAACGCCTCGGCGACCCATAAACCGCTCCAAGCATTGGAGAAACCCATCGGTACTAAGATCCATAACAACTTCAAGATGGACGGCTTTGGTTGTGAAACAAACAAAAACGGCAAGGTAAACCTCAACGGCTCGAGCTCCTCGAAGACCGGCAATAGAAACAGTGAACGGGCCACAAAAATCAACTCCAACCTGCTCAAAGGCAAAGGCACGGGTGACTCGGGCCTCAGGCAGCTGACCCATCATGGGCTGAAACGGTCTCGGTTTAATTGAAAAACAACGGGTACACCCAGCTAAAACACGATTAACGGCATTTCTCCCATCAATCACCCAGTATCGAGTACGCAGGTGGGCCAGCGTGGCTCTGGGCCCTACATGCATGCATGTAGTGTGCGCGTAACGGATGAGCAGCGGTACCAGTAAATCAGAAGGTTTAAGCAAAGCGGGGTGCTGTGTCTCAAATGACCCAGGCATATTTGATAAGCGACCCCCTACTCGGAGAGTGCCTTCAGAATCGGAAAATATAGCCAACTGTTTCATCAGTTTAGTTGGTTTAGCTCCTTTAATGGTGGCTTCTTGGATCTCAGACAAGCTGCGACCTTGAGAACGGCGAACTAGAACTGAATCGGCTTTCTGAAGCTCAGATGTGCTTAACGGTGGTCTAGTCTGAGATAGCAAACAGGAACGGCGGATTTTACAATTATTAATAAAGCGGATTATCCAAGCAGTAACTCGACGCAAAACAGTATAAGAGCTAAAACGGGCTTCAAACGGAGTCTCAACAATAGTTGCAGCTATTACTCTCGATGAAGCTCTGATTTCACTTGAAACAGAATCGGGTTTCAAATCAGGGCGAATCCTCCTCACTGGCCACAAGGAACGGTCGGAAGCCAACCAATCTGGACCATTCCACCACAAGGAACAGTTCACTAACTGATCAGGTTTGGCTCCACGGGAGGCAACATCAGCGGGGTTGTCAGCAGAACGGACATGGAACCAGTGCTCTTTAGGCAAGTGGGACAGGGTTCGAGCAACCCTGTTACCCACAAATACCTTCCAAACGGGAGCGGGGTCAGCGGTGAGCCAGGATAGGGCAACTGTGCTATCAGAACAGGCAATTATTGCAGAATTGGGAACAGAAGGATATTCGGAACGGACACGAGTCATGGTTTTACCCAATAGTTCCGCCGCTAGCAGTTCTAATCGGGGAATTGACTGAGGCTTCATTGGAGCGATTTTTGCTCGAGCCAAAATTAAACGGGCAGCAAATTCACTGTTCATCTGAGATACATGATAAACTGTGGCAGCATAGGCCTTTTCCGAGGCATCAGCAAATCCTACTAACCATTGAACGGGGGCATCCACTCGTATGTGACGAGGGATGGAAACAGACTGAAGCAAATTGAGGGTATCAGCAAGGGCAGCCCAATCATGAACAAATGAACCTGGTAACGGATCGTCCCAATCATACTTTGAACGACAAATCTCCCTTTGAATGAAACGAGCTTGAACAGAAACTGGCATAATCCACCCAGCGGGGTCGTAGATCCTTCCAACTTGACTAGCTAACTCTCTCTTGGTGTGAACAGTAAGAGAAACGGGAACCTTAAAGTAAAACTCATCAGTGGTAGGGTTCCAGGAGATTCCCAACATTTTTAATGGCTTTTCATCATCGGAGGTCAGACAAACAGGAACAGAGGGGGCAAGCCGGTGCTCTTCTGGAATACCAGAAAGCAACTGATCAGAATTGGAGGCCCACTTACGGAGCTCCAACCCAGCAGTAGCCAACAGTGATAGCAGTTCATTCCTAGCCTCTAACGCTGAGTGCAGGGAACTCCCCCCACCATGTACATCGTCAATGTACGTATTTTCCTTCAACAATTTGGAAGCAATTGGGTAACTTTCCTCATTTTCATCAGCTAAGTGACGGATGACCCGGTTAGCTAGGAAGGGGGCTGAAGCAGTTCCGTAGGTAACAGTTGTGAGGGCGAAATCTTGAACAGGTTGATCAGGGGAGTTGCGCCAAACTATTCTTAACAGGTCCTGATCCTCAATTGGATGTTGAATCTGCCTAAACATTTGTCGTATATCAGATATAAAAACATAGCGGAAAGAGCGGAACCGGGTTACCATAACGGATATATCGGGTTGCATTTTTGGTCCAACTAGCAGAATTTCATTCAAAGACCGGCCATTGGAAGTGCGCTGAGACGCATTAAATACTACGCGGATTTTTGCAACAGGATCACCTTCACGATGAACAGAGTGATGAGGAATGTAATAATTGGGGGAACGGGGGATTTCTTCTGAGCTTAACAGCCTCATATGTCCCAATTGGGTATATTCTTCCATGAACGAACGGTAAGCAGTGGCTAAAACAGGGTTACGTTTTAGTCTGGCTTCCAACCTATACAATTGTCTTAAAGCAATGTGTCTGGACTCACCCTGAGCAGTGGGAGACTCAGACAACGGAAGAGCAACAGTGTAGCGACCAAACTTATCTCTACTAACTGATTCCAAAAAACGGTTTTCAGCCTGATGATCCTCAGGCGTCCAAGGGGAGACGGGTTCAACAGACTCAATTTCAAACATCTGGCGTAGCAGATCATCAGTGGAAACGGGAACAGCTGCTACCTTAACAGAAGCTTCATCGGTAGGTGCAGGTATATCTTCATCTTTGATTGGGAAACACACTACACTGGGAGATACCAATTGGAAATCAGACGTGCAGACCTGGGCTGCGAGCTGGAACAAACTAATTGGGTTCTCAACAAGTTCCATGGGTGGAGCTACAGAAAATAGATTTCGAACAGGGGTTGAGTGATTGGGCTTAACTTGACTAACAGTAGACTTAACATTTTGATTGCTGAACGGGAACCGGGGAAACGGCTTCCGTTGGGGTTTAGGATTGGCAGCTACTACCTCTAAAACGGTAGAGAGCTCCTTAAGAACTTGCGAGTGGTAGTTCTTAGGCAAGAATTTAGGAACAGTGAAAACATGGGGTCCCTGTGAGCAGGGATAAGCGGCCAGGAATCTAGCTTGAACGAGGAAGGGGTGGGGCTCTATCTTGTTAACTGGCTCTTCGCTGGAGTATTTCATTTGATGCGCATAACGGCTGAATTGAACGGACTTTTTACAGACGGGTGGAGTGGCACCAGTAACCAGAGTTCCCAAGTCAGTTTCCCATAGACCAACCTCAGAGGAACGGGGAAGCAATCGGGAAAAAATGTCAGCTCCGAGAATAGCCTGAACATAGTGAGCAGTGTGAAACTGTGGGTCAGCAAGTTGGGTTTCCATGGATGTGATACTGGGCCATAAAGCAGGGTTCCAACTACGGCTGGGCAATGGCGAAAGGGGGCTCTCCATAACGAGCGCTTCAAAAGGAATTACCCTACCAGAACGTGTGTGAAGCTGAGCAGTAACGGAACTGTGAATGGGGTTTGAAGAACTCCCAATTCCCTGTAAACTGCCCTTCATGGGAATCAAACGGAGTCCTAACTTCTTCACTACTAACGGGGAAACAATATTGACTTCACTTCCTGAGTCAATCAAAGCTCTGAATTTAATTATTTCCCCTCTACAGGAGGAAAGGGGGACTACAGCAGTAGGGGTGAGCCCAAAACGAGATAATTTTAAACAGGACTTATGGGTGACGTCAATTTTACTAACGGGTTGGGATGAGCCAGCTACGCCTAATTTGGATGACTCAATCCCAGGAAACAGGCCCCTGAAATTATTCCTAGGTGCTAACATGCGCCCAACATTACCTACAAGTTGACGTCGAACAGCTGAATTCTTAACAGTTGAAGACTTAACGGGTAATGGGCTCTTGGCAGTAGCGCTCACCAATGATACCTTGGAAGGAACCGGCTGAGCGCCGTCGTACCTTCATAACGGGGCTGATGTTTCTATGGGGGGACTGGGGGGCGAACGGCTGGAACAAAGGGACATCATGGCCATCTTTTCTTCTTCTTGAACGGGTCTTGAAGCGGGTGACGGTCGTGGAGTGGAACTGGTGGCTAGAAGGGCTGACAACCGGAATGGTGAGGGTGAACGGGCTCTCTGAACAGTGGTTGGAGCTTTTTTATTCCCCTGCTTCTCCTCTGGGACCAGTCGAGCTATCCTTAGCTCCTTTCCAATAAACCGAAGCAGATCAGAGTGAGAGGGGATGGCATCCATTTGTTCCATCACCTCCCGGTTGAACTTCTCTTTGAGCTCAGCGGATAAGCGAAAAAACAGGGCTTCAAACAATAAGTACTCCCGAAGATTGGGAGTGGGGAGGTCGAGCATTGATCCTACCCATGAACGAGCGTCGTTGTGGAAATGTTCCAAGTCAGCAACGTTGGGCCTTTCCAAACGGGGTAAATGTATGCGCTGCGCAAATACTGAACGAGCCAAACGGTATTTTGAGGTATTTTCCGCTACCAGGGCGTCATAAGCCTGCTGATAGCTGCTACCGGCAAATGATGATCGGAGATCGGGAGAAAGCTTGCTCAACAGTTTCTCAAATTTAATTTCATCGGGTATGTGCTTCAAGTTATGAACTGCACCATCAAACAGTTTCCTAAACTCCGCAAAGCGGGAGATTTGGCCTTCAAATAACGGGACGGTTGTGAGCAGCTGATTCATCATTTTAATCTGAGCGTAAGCGTGTTCATGACTGAGAACAACTTCGTCATCAACCTCTTTCTTAGCGCTAACTGGATTAATTTCAACGGGGAGGCGCTCAGCCAAACTTACAACAACAGAAGTTACCTGATTAAGCAGATTTTCCTCAATCTGCTGATCGAACTGAGCCTCCTCAACGGCATCGAGGAACATTCTTCCTCGACGGAAATCGTCCTTGATAAACTCCGCCAGTGCACTTACCGGTTGTCGTTTCAGAACTGCATTAGCCCTGATTGACCAACGTCTGATGTTTTTCAACAGGTCTTGCTGAGGGGCACTCAGCAGATCAAAAACGGCGGGATCAAGTTGAATAGACTTATTCTTGACGACATCATACGCAGATGAAACTGGATGAACCGATTGAACAACCGCATCGTCCGGCGGAAAATCCGGGTCCGATTGACGGGATCTACGCTTCATAATTCCTTTTGGCGGCATTATTGGACGGTAGAACGCGAAAAACGGGTAAAAACGACGGTAAAACGGTAAAACGGTAAACTCACGAGGTAAACTAGGTTAAATTCGGACACGCTCGACATTAACCACAATCCGCGGGTTTACGGCACCAAAATGTTTGAACGGGTAAACGAAATAATCACGCGTAATAAACACCGGATAACAACTCTTTAATTTACACAAGAGAACGGATGAACATTGATAGAATAAACGGTATTATAATGAAAGATAACAGTGCAACTTTGATAGTGATAACACTAGGTCTATACAAACGGGTCGGGGGAACAGGTCGGACAACCGAACAACGGCTCCTACCAGCCATCATGGCGAGCACTCTATTGGGGCAAGTAATAACTATTACCTACCAGCCCAAACAATGGTCATCTATGGACTTTTTTCTTACCGGAAACACGGCGTCCTCATTAGACCCTTTTTTTTTTTTTGCCCAAAAATGGTATAACCATTCCTTAGGGATGAGCCTACCGGAAACACGGCAATCCCTTAATTCAATGTCCAAAATGGTAGGTAGGTATGGTTATATCTATGGAAATGGTTTTACCAGAAACACGGCATCCCCAGTATTTCCCAATTTCGCCCAAAAATGGTATAACTATTTCTTAGTGATGCGCCTACCAGAAACAAAACGTCCCCTAGTAACACTAAAAACGTAATAATTATTTAAGAGATAGACTTGTATAAATGGGACTCTAGCGTAGTCGTTATGGCCCCAAGCAGTATGAATTTTTAGTATGTAAGTAGGACTCCATCGAAGTGCCTTCACCTTGACGCTGGTGATGGAGCTTTCAACTAAGAAAGGCACACACTATAAGTAACGCTATAAACGCGCAAAATTGATATAAAACCCCTTTGACGCTTTGAACTAAATTTAATATAGCAAATTTTGTATGATCCACCACGGAGCCTGCAGTACCAGGACACCTCCCCACGGGAGGTTATTTTGATGTTTTTTTATTTTTTATTATTTTTTTTTTTTAATCACTTTATTATTGAAGCGATGTAATTCATCGAGTAATGCTATAACATTTTGCCGATTAATTATATCATACGTTTATTCTTTACCACAAATAGTATGCATTAGGCGTCTAGTACTCCCGAATTAACAATTACTACTTATACGATCACATTTAGTATGAATATAGTTAATAGGTACCACCGATACTTTAGGAAATCTTTTTCTCATTGTGTAGGAAATATTAATAATATGTACGAAATACAGGTAGAGATTGAACAAGGTTTTCCTGCCATGGTACTCTACCAAAGGTACCAAATCTATATATCCTAGCACACTACAAATTCGAACAGGTACGTATAAAAATTTTTTTTTTTTTGATCCACTAGGTACCTATCATCATTATTATCACTTATTACCATTATTATCATATTTGATCACTATTATGATTTAGCTATTGTTAGCTCATTGATGAGTGTGACTTCCTAAGCATAAGGTCTGATACCCAATCCGAAACTCGAATAAATATATATATATATATATTTTTTTTTTTTTTTTTTTTTTTTTTTCCATCACAAAAACAAGTAGGTACGTGTAGTGCGGGTCTGTGAATAATGATAGGTCGCCTAATGTGTAGTATGCGGTACTGTAAATAATGAAAGGTAGGCTAATTCGCAGTACGACATATTGTAAATAAATCACTCCACCTCACCACCAATACAAGGTATGTATATAGCTGGTCTGACCCGGCGAGGTACGTGTATTGTGGGTCAGTGAATAATGAAAGGTAGGATAATGTGCAGTGTACCATACTTTAAATAATGAAAGGTATGCTAATTCGCATTATGACATACTGAAAATAATCACCCCACCACCAACACCCATACGAGGTATGTGTTTGGTAGAAGTGCCCCAGCAAGGTGCGTGTATTGCGGGTCT
>OY986057.1:24805967-25037372 GCA_963920205.1 Stenodema calcarata | reverse complement strand
AAAACGGAAAGTACCAACATTTTTTTGAACAACTCAAATTTGGATACCCAATTTTGGAAAATCCAAAATGATACCAAGTGTGGGTACTTTTCTGGTTCAGGAAATTGTGTAGATGTCGTTTTTGAAATGTGCCACATTTTTTTTTTGTATACCTAAGTCAAATTTGGATACCCACTTTTGGAAAATCCAAAATGGCGCCAAGTGTAGGTACTTGTCAGGTTCAGGACATTGTGTAGAAGTCGTTTTTGAGAAGTACCGAAATTTTTTGAAAAACTCAAATTTGGATACCCAAATCCAAAATTACGTCAAGTGAGGTACTTTTCAGGTTCAGGACATCATGTGGATGTGATTTGGGAATGTATCAATTTTTTGTGTGAAAAAATCGATACCCGATTTTGAAAAATTAGTAGAGTGGAAACCTGTGTTCTGGACTCAACAATGGGGAAGTCATAAGTGTTGACGGGGTGGGGAGGGGGGGGGGATACAGAACTGATTATGGGTCGAGGAGGATGGTTACCATGACAACAGATAAGGTTCAGGTGGGCAGGTTTGTCGATGGAGGGGGGAGGGGGAAGAGACCTCAACGGTCGGGGTGAAGGGGTGTGACAGACGAGCATGTTCAAACATGTTGTGCCAGAACACAGGTTTCCACTCTACTAATTTTTCAAAATCGGGTATCGATTTTTTCACACAAAAAATTGATACATTCCCAAAAACTAATGTTACATACATCATTATGTATTGTACCAGAGAGGTACTTGGCGTTATTTTGGATTTGGGTATCCAAATTTGACTTTTTCAAAAAAAATTTGATACTTTTCAAAAACGACATCCACATGATGTCCTGAACCTGAAAAGTACCTCACTTGACGTAATTTTGGATTTGGGTATCCAAATTTGAGTTTTTCAAAAAATTTCGGTACTTCTCAAAAACGACTTCTACACAATGTCCTGAACCTGACAAGTACCTACACTTGGCGCCATTTTGGATTTTCCAAAAGTGGGTATCCAAATTTGACTTAGGTATACAAAAAAAATGTGGCACATTTCAAAAACGACATCTACACAATTTCCTGAACCAGAAAAGTACCCACACTTGGTATCATTTTGGATTTTCCAAAATTGGGTATCCAAATTTGAGTTGTTCAAAAAAATGTTGGTACTTTCCGTTTTCCTCATAATAATTATGATTATAATTATAACAATTATTGGTTTAAATTGCTATACTTTAAAAAGAACCTTTTTATTTGGGTATAGTGATCAATATACCTGCCAGAAGAAAATGAGTGAATTCATGGTAAATTTAGCTAATATTAGTGGAAGGTCCAACAACGTACTCAATGTCTGGTTATTTTGGTCTAGTGGTTAGAGCATCCGCCTACCATCTGGACATCCTAATGTTTCATCATATCTGTAAAGAATCGACTTCGGTTGATTCCTGTTCCCCAGATATTGCGTTGCAGCCAGTACGTTAACCTAGTGTGCAGATGGCATAGTTCCAGTGACCTTTGGGTCCCATACCTCCCTCAGATTATCTGAGAGATAGGGGTGTGTGCCGCTAAAATGGTTAACAATACCGGGCTGTATACCAAAATCTGATCATTCAGTGGCTGGGATGACGGTTGATAACATGATGATTCAAATACGAGTACTCCCTCAGTTTATCTGAGATATAAGGGTGGGTGGAATGATTTCTTACTAAGTATTATGAAATAAAAGTTTCATTTACCACCTCCATTTTCATTACCTCCACCACTACAAATTTCATATCTCCTCCCCCTACCGTTGATATAGAAGGCTGGTGGGCCCTCAATATAAAAGGCTGTGGTGATCCCCACGATATAGAAGGCTGTGGTGGCCCCTCGATAATATCTAGCCTTCTATATAATATATCATATTATAATATAATATGATTATAGAAGGCTGTGACTAGGGTTGCCAACGTACTTTTTTTTCTCCGAATAAAAGTTGGCAATCCTGGCTGTGACCCACCTATATAAAGGCTTCATGATTGAGATGAAATCATTAGTTCATCAACCACCAAGCAGTGAACATCTCTCTCGCGAAAATGGAGAATAGTGTTTGTGAAAAGTGTTTGAAGGTGATTCCTGTCAATCAATACTTGAGACATATTCTGGAATGTCGTGGCAATCTGGAATGTGTGTATTGCGGAAAAGAGTTTCAACTCCAACACCGTGCAAGTTTTGAAAGACATGAGAATAAATGTGGGGGACCACCTCTGGTTAAAAAACTCAAGCTGTGGGAACCGAAGAAGGGAGAGTTAATGGAAAAAATAGGAGGAGGTAAGGCTTATGAATATCATACCGCTGTTAAAAACCGACTGCAATCATGGTTTATTCGAAATGATTCGCCTGCTGATTTACCAACTTTTCTTTCGAAAATTCAGGAGGAGGTTAAAATCAAAATCAGAGAAGCTTTGAATGAATTCACATCGATCAAGGTCAATGTAATTGTTGAGTGTACGTTTAAAAATGTGAACGACGAAGTGCAAGATAAAGCATTCAAAACAAGAAATAAGGCTATACAAACTGATACAAATCTGGATGACGTGATCGAGAAATTTAACGAAAAATTGAAAAACGAAATGGAAGAGGCCCGACTGATGAAAAGCGGATGGACTTTGAAAAATATAGACGGATTACGTTTAAGAATCAATAAAAACAATCCTCTTGTGGGAAGCACTTACATCCGCCTTCCAACTCAAATTGAAAGTAAAAAGGCTTGCGTGAATGTGAGGAATAATGGCAAATTATGCTTCCAGTACTCCATTCTAGCCAAATTTATTACCAAAAATGCTCACCGTGTGAGCAAATACTTCAATGTTGATCATCCATATGACTTTTCCTGCATCGATTTTCCAACACCTCTCCACCAAATTAAAAAATTCGAGACTGTCAACAACATTTCGATCAATGTATATGGACTGGAGAAGGATTACAAAGTATATCCACTCAAAGTTGCTAAAGAAGAATTAGCTGATCATCGAGATCTTCTCCTCATAAATGACGACTCAGGTACACACCATTATGTTTACATAAAAAATTTTGAAAAATTGGTTGTGAGACAGTTGACAAAACACAATGGTCCAATAGTCGTCTGTAAAAGGTGTTTTACAAAGTTCGATGATCGATACGGTAAAACAAAAAATGAAAAGTTGGCTGAACATCTTGAATACTGCATGGAGAATAATGCTGTTAGAATAGAAATGCCGACGAAAAAACTATACATCGAGTTTGAACATCCTGAAAGAATCTTGAGAGTTCCGTACGTCATATATGCCGATTTTGAGGCAATATTGGAACCAGCAGCAGAAGAGCCTACGGAATCCTACACCAAAACAATTCATAGACGGGTGATTCCTAGAAAAAGCGCAAATCTCGAGTCCCGAGTGTGCTGTTAGATGAATAATCACTTTTTCAACTTCCAACTGTCCTCCTTTTTCAATACCTGCCTCCTCCTAACATGATGTGCCAAAAAAAAGTAGCTCCTTAAGTGATTTGGGTTGGTTCATGGGGTTTTGAAGTGTTAATTTTCTGATTACCGTGGCTGTCCCAAACCTGATTTCTCTTACATGATCAGTTACGAGAGCTTTAGAACTACTTTCATGAAATTTCTATGCCTTTTTTCCAAATGTCAATTAGTTCCTGGATGCTCAGCAGAAATTTTGAACTTCTAGAACAATTTCATGGGTTTCCCAGGGGAAACATTCTTTGTCCTGTGATGTCATTTGATTACCATGGCTAAAACGGGAAATGCCCCCACTCACTGTGTGTGGGGATATTTGTGCGGGAAACGGCTTCATAGTGTTTTGGCAAACCTGTTGTACCGATTGTGGCGCCTAACCGGCGTCCAACTGTCAGTTGCTTCCCGCCTACAGCCGGCGACTCGTCAACTCCAGGTTAGTATTTTTATTCTTCTGATTCCCGTGGCTCAATGTTTTCCTACCGCTGCTCACTCTGATTGTTTTCCAAACCCAATAATTTTGAGCCCCTTTTAGTGTAGTCTGCACTCATATGTTACTTTTTGAAGTATTGATTATGTGGAGGTAAGCAAGAGACATCAAACTGTGATTTCTGATTACCATGTCCCAAACACTATGATCACCATAAAAAAAACAGAAATGCTTTCCTCCCATGGTAATCAGGTCCACTTTCGGTTTGAACCACGGTAACAAGACAATGTTTGCTATCTTTGGCAAATTCTGGCCAAAAATGTACCCTAACATTAAGAAGATGACCTGGAATTTTTCAGAAGCTGGGCACGGGAAAGGAGCAGCAGATGGAGTGGGTGGTACTCTGAAGAGAATAGCTGACCGAAAGGTTCGCGAAAATCAGGATGTTAACGACGTTGAATCCTTCATCCAGGTCGTAACAACGTCCATCCAGAAAATCAAATGTTTCCAAATCACGAACGATGACTTCAAGGCCATGGACCATAGATTATTTCTTGAAACTTCCATTCCGGCTATTAAAAACACGATGAAGACCCACAAATCACATGGGATCGTGATGTTGACGCTCTACATTTCAACGCCCTTAGCTGCTTCAAGTGCGAAATCGGATCCTTGTGCATTCACTACAATGTAACCAGCCCCTATCAAGTGGGAGTTGACTATAGTAGCAGGGGAGTGACACAAGTGCCTTCAGCATTGTTTCCCACTTATGCAGCTGAGGGAGACTGGATCGCTGCAGTATATGGAGACGATTGGTACCCAGGAATCGTAGAAAAGAAGGTTGGCGATGACCTGCACATCAATTTCATGGCAAGATCGGGGGCCAATAAGTTGTTTTTGTGGCCTGAGCTTGCAGATCGTCAGACACTGAACATGGATGAAATTTTAGCTGTTTTGTCTTCACCCCCAGTGGTAGTTACTTCGAGACTGTCGAAAGTGTCCGATTACAAATACTTGGAGTACCTGAAAAATAATCTTGATGGATGATTTTCAAGTAATTAAGATAAAAAAATACTCTTGGTTATTGAAATGAGTGAAGTAGGTCCCTACAAAATAGTTTTTTCAAGTTTCTCACTTTTTCAATGATCAAGCTTCCCAAGTTTTGACCAAGTTCTTGAGTGTTTCAAATTTCTCAATTGTTCCAAGTTCTCAAGCGCTTATAGTTTTGTAAGTTTGTTTGTAAGCTGAGTGATAATGTCAGATTTGCCAAGTTTATACCTAATTTTTTCAAGTTTTTACTAGTCACCACATTCACCTAATAATGGTCATTCCTAGAAGCTAGACAGCTTCAAAATTGGTTGTGAGACTGCCTTAGTCTACGGGTTCTACTTATAGTGAATGAATATGTATATTGGTGCTCTTCTATTAGCCTTTAGTACCTATGAAAGAGGGGGGGGGGGGATATATTTACCTACTCGTGGGTTGTCAATAGGTGATTTTGTAGTTTATTAAGGCCACACCGATTTTGCATGTTCCTAGTTAAGCTATGGCGACTGCCTTTAAAAAGGTCCTGGTAAAGTTTTTGAGGGTTTTAAAACCACGCAATGTTATATTAATAAGACGTATGTGATGTATAATAATATGATGTATTAATAAGACAAGACTGTGTTTTAAACGTTAAGACAAATTGAGCAACATTGTGATAATGTCGTGAGTTTCCTTCTAAAAAATACAGTTTCCACTTTTTTTGTTCGGTAAATGTTTTTTTCCTCTCCCCCTTACTTCACCCCCTCCCACATTTCACCCTGTATTCACCAATTTATGCTGCTAAGCCATAGTAATCTGTTTTTAGACTTTAAATAACTGAAATCCTTGGGATTGGTGGAGAGATGTTGATTACCGTGGGTGTATTGTGATTACCATGGAACGAAAAAATTTAAATTTTAAATTTCAGCGTTGAAAAGGGAGTTTGATCTCAACCAAGCATTTTAAACTCTTCATTAGCAATAGAAGAACGACACTAATTTTTTTAAAATTTTTCCTGAACCTTTTCTACTGACCAATTTCCTTTCGTGAAATTTGCGCTTTTTCTGAGAATCACCCAGACACGTACCAATGAGTTATTGTTTCTATGTTAAGAAATTGGATGAAGTTGAGGATGTGCAGTTAGACATACCATCGGAACCGATCGTCTACAGAGGAAAGGATGCAGTTTCTCACTTTGTTCAACAAATTAAAAAAATTGCAGAGACGATCTCGACAGCCTATTCAATGAAAATGCCAATGGCACCGCTCTCTAAAGAAAAAGAAATATACTTTCAATCTGCAGTGAAATGTTACTTATGTAACTTACAATTCACTGAAAATGATGGGAAAGTGCGTGATCATTGTCACATAACTGGTGAATACAGAGGTCCAGCACACAATAGTTGTAACCTGAGATGTCAGAATCCGAAATTTTTACCAGTCCTAATACATAATTTCTCGGGATATGACTCACATTTCGTTGTCAAGGAGCTTGGATACGACGAACGAGAGATTGAGGTTATCCCTAACTCCGAAGAAAAGTACATCTCCTTCACGAAAAAAGTAGCAGGAGGATTCAGAATACGATACATCGATACCTTTAGGTTCATGTCTGCAAGTCTAGACGCCTTGGCAAAAAACGTTCCTGAATTCAAAGAGACGTCAAAGTTTCACTCTCTTGAAGATGTGGCCCTGATGAAAAGGAAAGGAGTGTTCCCATATGAATACGTCTCGAGCTGGAAAAAGTTGGAAGAAACCTCTCTACCTCCTAAAGAAGCATTCTACAGCAAATTAAATAAAAGTGGTATCACGGATGAAGATTATCATCATGCAAAAACAGTATGGAATCATTTCAACTGTAATACTCTTGGAGAGTATAGCGATCACTACCTCAAAACAGATGTTCTGCTGCTAGCAGATGTTTTTGAAAATTTCAGAAGAACAATCCATAAAAGCCATAAACTCGACCCAGCTCACTACTTTACATTACCTGGGTTATCATGGGATGCCATGTTAAAATATACAGGAATCCGACTGCAACTTCTTACTGATTATGACCAGATTTTGATGATCGAAAAAGGAATAAGAGGTGGAATTTGTCAAGCCTCCCACAGATATGTAAAAGCAAACAACAAATATACAAAGGATTACAACCCCAATGAAGAATCCACATTCGTTACATACCAGGACTGCAGCAACTTGTATGGATTCGCTTTGTCGAAACCTCTACCGTACGGTGCATTCAAGTGGTGCGAAGAAGATGTTGATATATCGACGATTAACGAAGATGATAAATATGGGTACATCATGGAAGTGGATGTCGAGTACCCTCAACACCTACACAATTCACACAATGATCTTCCGTTTCTTGCAGAAAATATTATACCACCGGGGGATATGAACAAAAAACTTACACCTCACCTGGGTAAGCGTGAACGCTATATAGTACATTATATGGCGTTAAAACAAGCTATCACTCACGGGTTGAAAGTTACTAAAATCCATCGAATATTGAAATTCAATCAATCACGATGGTTAAAACCATACATAGACTTCAATACTGAATTAAGAAAAAGTGCTAAAAACAATTTTGAAAAAGACTTATTCAAGCTAATGAATAACGCTATTTTTGGAAAAACAATGGAGAACATTAGGAATCGGCTAGCCATAAAACTTGTGTCAGATCCTAAAAGACTGGAAAAACTTATTGCAAAACCAGAATTTTTAGATTCAACCATATACAGTGAAAACCTAGCAGCTGTGCATATGGCTAAAAAGTCGGTTGTATTCAACAAACCAATATACATTGGTATGAGCATACTCGATATTTCAAAAATAACGATGTACGAGTATCATTATGATATAATGTTACCGAAATTTGGACATGAAAGATTGAAATTGTGCTATATGGATACAGATAGTTTCATATATGCGATGAAAACGGATGATTTATACCTCGAAATACTAAATATGATAGACTACATGGACACATCTGACTATCCTCAAGATCATCCATGCTTCTCTTTAAAAAATAAAAAAGTACTTGGTAAATTCAAAGATGAAATGAATGGGGAAACAATTTCTGCATTTATAGCTCTGAGAGCAAAGATGTATGAAATTCTGACAGAAGGAGGAAGAGAGATAAAGAAAATCAAGGGTATTAGCAGGAATGTGGTAGAAAAGGAGATAAAATTTGAAGAATATTACAACTCATTACAACCTTTCAACGGTGCAAGTTAATAAAATTGCTTTATCCCCATTTGATACAAAAAGAAAAATATTGGAAGATGGAGTCTCAACAGTTGCTCATGGGTACTTGGAATAACTCAGACAGAACAAAATACTAAGTATAGAAAAATTGATGTATAAAACCATGTAATTAAATAATAATATCACGTATGTATAAAACTATGTAATTAAATAATTCTGTTAATATTTCTATTATCATTATGCGCCTTTGCCAGACTCACACCCCAAAAATGCTCTTTTTGTATACATACCCTGTCCAAAATGATTTGGTTACAATGATCCGCAGTATCCTCCAGTCAAGACACACTATTGGAGATGAAAAAAAAGACTATTTAATTGAGATGAAAAGAGTCAATGAGAGCTGCCATTTGGAAAACAATGTAACCAATCGGAAACACGGCAGAAACATAAACGCCCGAAATGGTAGTTATGGTCGGTCATCTATGGACTTTTTCTTACCGGAAACACGGCGTCCCCATTAGTCCCTAATTTTGCCCAAAATGGTCTAACCATTCCTTAGTGATGCGCCTACCGGAAACACGGCAATCCCTTAATTCAATGTCCAAAATGGTAGGTAGGTATGGTTATATCTATGGAAATGTTTTTACCAGAAACACGGCATCCCCAGTATTTCCCAATTTCGCCCAAAAATGGTATAACTATTTCTTAGAGACATACCTACAGGAAACAAAACGTCCCCTAGTAACACTAAAAACGTAATAATTATTTAAGAGATAGACTTGTATAAATGGGACTCTAGCGTGGTCGTTATGACCTCAAGCAGTATGAACTTTAGTATGTAAGTAGGACTCCATCGAAGTGCCTTCACCTTGACGTTGGTGATGGAGCTTTTAACTAAGAAAGGCACACACTATAAATAACGCTATAAACACGCAAAATTGATATATAAACCCCTTTCAAGCATTGAACTAAATTTATTATAGCAAATTTTGTATGTCATTGCCTTCCCCACGGAGCCTGCAGTACCAGGACACCTCCCACGGGAGGTTATTTTGATGTTTTTTAATCACTTTATTATTGAAGCGATGTAATTCATTTAGCAATGCTATAACATTTTGCCGATTAATTATATCATACGTTTATTCTTTACCACAAATAGTATGCATTAGGCGTCTAGTACTCCCGAATTAACAATTAAATACCTATACGATTACATTTAGTACGAATGTAGTTAATACCACCGATGCTTTAGGAAATCTATTTCTCATTGTGTAGGAAATATTATGTACGAAATACAGGTAGAGATTGAACTAGGTTTTTTCCTGCATGATACTCTACCGAAGGTTCCTACCAAATCTGTATATCCTAACACACTACAAATTCGAACAGGTACGTATAATTTTTTTTTTTTTTTTTTTTTTTTTTTTTGGATCCACTAGGTATTATCATTATTATCACTTATTACCATTATTATCATATTTGATCACTATTATGATTTAGCTATTGTTAGCTCATTGATTAGTGTCGCGACGAAGCAAAAGGCCTGATACCCAATCCGAAACTCCAATAGATAATTTTTTTATCACAAAAAACAAGTAGGTACCTATGTGTATTGCGGGTCTGTGAATACTGAACGGTAGTCTGAAGCGCAGTATAGTGTACAGTAAATAATGAAAGGTAGGCTAATTCGCACTACGACATATTGTAAATAATCACCCCACCCCACCACCCATACAAGGTATGTGTATAGCTGGTCTGACCCGGCAAGGTACGTGTATTGCGGGTCTGTGAATAATGACAGGTAGGATAATGTGCAGTGTACCATACTTTAAATAATGAAAGGTATGCTAATTTGCAGTATGACATACTGAAAATAATCACCCTACCACCACCACCCATGAGAGGTATGTGTTTGGCAGGTGTGCCCCAGCGAGGTGCGTGTATTGCGGGTCTGCCCCTGCATTGCGGGTCTGCCCCTGGATTGCGGGATTGCATACCCTGACCTTGGCAGGGTGGCCCCTGTGGCAGAATTCTCCTTTTCCCTCTACTCGAGTTAATTTATAATAATTAGTATTAATGATTGAGAGTTAGGTACTAATAATTATTAATTATTACTAATAATTACTAATCATTTTAATTAATAATTTGCAGTCCCTCATAATAAATAATAATAATTATTGGTAATTCATAATCTACCATTTAGTGATCTAGGTCAGAAGGGTGATCTGCACGGAGAAGATAATAAACCGTTGTGTCAAGAATTTGCAGATAAAAAATTTGTTTCAAGATACGTAGATTTAGAAAATCGAATAACAAAATCCTTCCGTCCTTGGCACTTTGCCCAGTTAGTGTTGTACTAAGCGTTGATTCCAATGGTTCATGGAGATGAACACTATCTCAGTCATTTTGGCGAAGCATGAGATTTTGATAGCGCATCTATGGTCAGAAAGTATCTAGATATTTTGAGCGTTCTGTATAATATACAGCATATTATGCTCGTAGACTCTTCACCGGGAATCAATATGTCTCCAACTTCACAAAATTTGTGAAGTATTTAAATTTATTTAAATACTTCACAAATAAATTAATATGAAGTATTTATTTAAATTAGTATTTAATTCTAATCTCAAACGTCGAGGCTCAGCAAGATTCCAAACACTCGTGTACGTCTTCCAATTAGTCTGTCATAAATGCATAGAGACTTCATTCAGAGACTTGTCCTTCAACCGCCGTCAACCTGATGACTAATAACCACAGGGCATCATTGATGCGACCCCGACCCCTCCCTGTGAGTCTCCATATACGGCTCCACGAGGCAAAGTTCGATGAGTGCTTTAAGGTGCTTGTTTTAGTAAATTACCGTTTGCTGCAACAGCCTGAGGGAGCTGACCAAATTAGGAGTGGCCTATCGCTCTTCGGGCCCCAATTTGAATGATGATTGACAATGTTGGATCATAATCTACTTTGTTAAATTCAATTTCTATACGAAATCTCTTACTGCGATTTTTATATCAATATATCAACGCTTCATCTTCTATTCCCGCTCTATTTCTGTAAACGTATTCTCCGTATGAAGTAGACATACACAAATAAATCTTAAAATTTAGGGATAGATTCGGCATATCCCAAAATTGGAATTGAATCGGAACATCTTCAACAATTCATTTATGATGTTTTGAAGTTTTTTCAATAGGTATTAGGTACCCTTTCTGGTGGCTACCGTTTGAGTCAACTTTCCATGTGCTCGTTTCAGTGATGGTCGAGGACTATGAGGCTGTGGCTGTTGTCGGAGGTGGCCTTTTGTCAATCGGCGATACGGCTGTCCTACGCTGTAGGATACCTCAGCATCTCGAGGGGATCGTCACAGTTACCGCGTGGCTCATAGACGACTCTTACAACGTATACCCCACAACTGAAGGAGGTTAGTGCATGCCTAATATGATACCAAATCATTCCTAGGGATGCATATAAACAGTTTATATGCATCCCTATATATAGTTACTATATTTCACAGGAGCGTAACGTGGCTCTGGACATAGGCGTACCGCACTCAATACATCACCCCTTCCCCCCAAGACACTTCCTAACCCCCTCACCCCAAAAATTAAGCAGTTCTTAGCAATTCTGTTATTATTATTTATTCTGTTCATTCAATAGAATTGTATGATATTATTTTGTTTTTGAAATTATTTTGTTATCTATCGCTCAGTTCACATCATCGGTTTTCCATTGATCGGAGTTTTCAACAATATGATTGAAAAAACCAACAAACAATCCACGGTGCTCTTCTACAATGAACCTTGAGGCGAAATTCCACCTAGTCTGTGCTAAAGAAGGATCTTTTGGTTTATTATCTTCGATAATGAACCATTGGAATCGCCCAAAGAAAAAATTTTTTTAACCCCCCCTCAAAATTTGTTGGTTTACGTTTCAAGATACGTAGATTCAGAAAATCGAATAAAAAAAAATCCGTCCGTCCGCCGTATGCCGTACGCCGTCCGCCGTACGCCGTACGCCGTCCGCGCCACTTTGCCCAGTTAGCGTTGAGCTAAAATTACGAAATTTGGTTTCTGGGTTTGGACCAGCCCCACAATGGTCCTCGAAACTTTTCATAACCCTAGGTCAAGGGGAAGGGGTTCAAAACGAAATTTAAAATTTCGACGATGTCTTATCTCCAAATATTTACCTGAACCGTGTAAATTTTAGTTCACCTTAGAATGACCTGAAAAATTACGAATCTTTTAAGACCAATTGGATTTTTGTGCGACCAGCCGTTCGTTCACAGTGACCGCGCAAAGTTTTAGGAAAAAACACTAAACTTTCGCGTCGAAAACGGCCGTTATGTGACCCAACCCCCAGACGCCCAGAATAAAACTACCTTTTTACATCTTACCGGTAAACTACAGTCTAGAAATTTTAACCGTGAGTCGGGGATAGACCACATTGCAATATTCACTCGGTTTCTCATCTGTAAAATTGTTAAAATAATACCTTTTTGTAATAATACAAATTAAATTTTGATGATGAGCTATGGACTTGAAATTTTAAAAATAGGTCAGAACTGGATCACAATGCAATATTCACTCGGTTTCTTGTCTGTGTACTAACTTGTGTAGTATTCATGTGCAGGAGATAGCACACAAATACTACATTCATCCCACCGCTGCCACCATATATGTACTAAGTTGTGTAGTAGTAGGTATTCATGTGCAGGAGATAGCACACGAATACTACATTCTCCCACGTGTAGTACCTACTTCACTACCGTGTAGTATTTACGCGCTTTCTCCCCGAAGGGGAGAAAGAACGTAAATACTACACTACCGCGTAACGGTGTACTCTCGGTAGTAAGAAATGAGAACTAATTGATTCCACAGGAATATATTATAATGTAAAGAACCTAACTCGCCAAGCACACGTCTCGTTAGGTTCTCTGAATAGGAATCGAATGGAATGACCCCAGCTCCACGTTGGATCGCCGTCGAGTCCCCGGAAATAGGTCACGAGTGTTGCAATCATGACACGCCAATGTACCGTCAGCACCGGAATTTCATCGTGTTGGTATCTCATATCAAACCTCGATAACGTCAGCTGGCCCGGCGGATCCGCGCAGTGCTGCCACCCGCGCAGTGCTGCCATCCTTATCCTCTCGGCAGGTTGATCCGCCATACGGGTCGGTACATCACTCCCGGGGTAAGATTGAGCATGTCCTCATGCGGGCAGCCGGGGTACGCCAGGGTAGACTGGGACTAATTGACCTGGCTCCTTTTGCCAAGGCAGTTCCTTCCATAGGCAGGCCATATAGCATGACATTATCGCGGTAGCAGATAGAGATACCAACCCTTGTTTCCCGTGGCCTTAGGTAAGACGCGTCAATTCCAATGTCCTCGTGATCTGTCGAAGCCAGGGAGGTTGTCCGGTGGTGGTTGCTGGGGAAGGGGAGGTAGTAATTTTGATTGTTACACGTTTTCTAATATGGGACTCAATTGAGACGAGGCTTGGCCAAAACATACAGATTGAATACAGAAACATGATAAATAGAGAAGGTAAATAGAGACAGAAAAATGATAGGTGCTACAGTTTAAGTGATAAAGACACTGCAGACAAGATAGATGGTAGAAACAGGATAATACAGAGTGATTATAGTAGTAAGAGTAATAATTGTAACTGAATACAGAAACAAGATAAATAGAGTAGGTAAATAGAGACAGAATATAATGGTAGATGGGACAGTTCAAGTGATAAAGACACAGCGGACAAGATGAATACAGAGTAATTGCTGTACGTTCTGTAGCGATTAGGCGCTCAATCATTTCTGCATCTACGAGTATAAACCTACTCTGAAATCCTCTCACACTGGAGGCACCGATACCTCAAAGGGTACATTACATGGCTAAAACCCCTCCCAGTGGAGACACCAATACCACAAAGTGGTGCATTAGATGGCTTAACCGTCACAGCGGAACCACCGATACCTCAAAGGGCTATAGGGCGATACCTTAAAACGGCTAAATCCTCACGGAGGAGTCTCCGATACCTACCAAGTGATACAATATATATGTCTAAACCCTCACAGAGGAGACACAGATACCACAAAGTGGTACATACATTAGCCGGCTAAACGGATCCAGAGCAGATAAAGACATAGCAGACAAGATGAATACAGAGTGATTATCGTAGTAAGAGTAATAATTGTAACAAACCAGAAAGAATATAAATAGCAATACAAGAACATCCTGCAAGGTATAGATAACGAGCTCGTGTACCAGTATTAAAAGTACCCTTTAAGCAGATGAAGGGAGTGGGGTTAAGGAATGCACATGGTTAGCCTTTATACACACAAAGGGAAGAACATGTAGGTTAGAAACCATTGGCATGCATAAAGAGAAGTAGGCCTTGTACGTCAGCCACTCTCCCTCCCACCACTTCCAGGTGGTGCTATACTTCCACTTCCAGGTGGTGCTATACTTCCGCCCCTGCCCCTCATTCTCAACGCTCTCGCTCGCTCTCAACTCTGCGGCACTCTAGGTGAAAGCACTCATTTGTAGGGCTATTGATAGGAAACTGCTATCGATCAATTGATAGGACTGTCGAACTATCTAACACCCCTACTCATTTGTGGAGGCTCGCTTTACTGTGATGAGTTGTATAGCTAACAACTATGGTAAATGTTATGGCTTAACTATGATACTTACGTGGTTCGCGACTACAGATTTACGTCTTACTGTTGTAGTCTGAGTCTGTACCATCACTTGTCCTTACGCGGTCACCATACCGTCATGTGTCAGGTTTCCCGCCGTGTACTGTCGTTCCTTCCTCCCAGTTGGTCGAGTCATTCAGTTAATTAGAAATGAAGGTCGCTATTAGTCTGCAAAAAAAAAAAACTACGATCAGTATGGGGTACACAGGAAACTATTATTTTTGGCCAGAGCCATTAGTAGATTCTAGAGAACTAGAGCTGTGGGGTAACCATAACTACTGCAACCCCTGCACAAACAGTTCCTGCAGTCCAGTGGAACACCTTATAATGATGACGCCTCATCCGGACGTCTTCGTAGGATGGATTCAGCTGGGCAATTGCCTGCAGCAGGTCCAAGTGGAGTGATGACATCCGTTGCTCCCCCAAAGTCTGTGGTCTGCACCGTGGGCTGACCAACTAGCACAAAGTCGGGCCCTACTAGTGTGCAGTTGGCCTGGTCCCGGATGAGGCCACAGTGGGCTACAGTGCCGTGGATTGGTAGCTAGTCTACTTACTTCCCATCTTACCTCTTGCCTTGATTAAAGGAAAGCCTTTATCTGCTGGGTAGAGTTCACGTGTCGCTCCAGGCTCGCAACGTCACTTGTAGCTGTCTCGCAGTTCGGAGTAACTCTGAGGGCTGTAGTGAATCTCAACATGCTACCTCGAGTCTGTGACTGCCACTTGCCGGAGCCGTGTAGCCAGGACTTCCGTGCCAGTGTTCAGCTGTGGGTTCGCTTGCCATGGAAGGTATGGGAGACACAATTAGAAGGGAAACAGCAAGTATGGTAACCTGAAAGCAGAGAACTGTTAGCCTGAACTGATATAGGATGGGGTTTACCACTATGTTGCTTGATATAATCCAGGGGCAGTTGTTCTCCATTTCTTTTATTCTGGTACTATAGTATCCATTTATATTATGTTTTTTTTTTTTTTTTTTTTTATTAATGTTATTCATCTTTCATTCTGTTTCTATATTATCATTTATCTTAATTGCTTTATTCTGTTTCTATATTATCATTTTTCTCAATTGTTTCTCTTTATTCTGTTTCTATATTATCATTTTTCTTTATCATTATCATTGGTTTATTTATTGTTATTTTATTATTTTTTTATTATTATTATTATTATTTTTTTCCCCAAATTGACGTTAGCTGACAGCCATGTTACTGTGCAAAAATTCTTCGATGACATTAATTAAAAATCGGACAAAAACGGAATATAATAAATAAACAACCGCCGTTAATGTCAATATGTCACTAATTTGATTGATTGATTGATGCTTGATTGTGTTAAAAAAAACAAGTTTTCACAAGAGTTCACATACATGGAAATAAACTACTAATACTAATAAATGAAATACAAATTTCTTTAAATTCAGATAAAGTACATAGTAGAAAGAAAGAAATAAATTCTGATTTGAAAATTTAGCTCAACAGCCAATAGTGTAAGGCACAAAGAGAGAAATTAAAGATGACAAGATGAGGCACATAACATCAAAATCAGTCTAGACGAAAAAAACCTTCGTTTATAGTAAATGCCCGCTGTCTTAAAACAATCTGCAGAAATCCTACTAATTTCCCTTGGCTCTTGCCTATCGTTGCATTGCAGAACTGATCGGAAAACGGATTCATTTAAAAAAA
Organism: Stenodema calcarata; assembly: GCA_963920205.1. Taxonomy (NCBI): domain Eukaryota; kingdom Metazoa; phylum Arthropoda; class Insecta; order Hemiptera; family Miridae; genus Stenodema; species Stenodema calcarata. The sequence goes on along the minus strand of OY986057.1, from coordinate 25,020,844 downwards.
AAAAAAAAAGGGCTACAAAGTATTTAAAACGTTCGAAGGTAATATGTCACTAATTTAAAAGTGGACAAAAGTAGAATATAATAAATAAATAACCGCCGTTATTGTCAATACGTCACTAATTAAAAAGTGGACAAAAGTAGAATAGAACAAATGAATAACCGCCGTTATTATCAATAAATACATAGATAGATAAACAATCTTGGGCAATGCCTATACAAGTGTATATACTATGTTATTTGAATTATTAGATAATTTCTTCCCAGAGGGGCATCCCAGGGGGGGCATGTCTATTACTGTTACCAATAATTGTTACTTATTAATTGTTACTATATTAACAATTATTGGTACTGTTGTATTTATATTGTCTAGGCATTACAATCGTCAGCATAGTACTGAACCTAGTTTAACAATATTATTTAAAAACGCATCATGTACAAACTCAATGAGTAAAGTTATAATATCGTAATATTATATGTACTGCGTGAAATGTAATATAATATATCGTAATTGACGAAGCACGAGCCTACCAAAGTAAAGGAAACAAACCAGAAAAGTAGAAACGTGCCATATAAGGGTTCCCGATTGCAACAAAGCCGACTCCGTGAGATAAAAAAACCCACAACCGGCCGCCGGTAACCAGCTACCCCCAAAAAACACTCCGTGTAGAAATCACCCCGCCTCGCAAATATCATTCTTCAGAGGCCGGAAAAAGTTATGATATCCACTTTCCCCGCCCGCCCTTTTCCTCATTAAGGTGCTAAGTATAATGAAAAGCTAAACCACTTCACAAGCACCGTACCCCTTTCGAAATCTCCCCTTGGCGCTATTGCGAGACGTTTTTATTACTTCCACAAGCAACTAATACTTGTATAAAACGTTAACCACCATCAAGTATTAGTTGCTTGTGGAAGTAATAAAAACGTCTCGCAATATCTAGGAACGCGGTAGCGTTCCGCCCCGCCAAGCAAAGAAGTTGAGAAAACGAACGATGCCGAGTGTATATTTACCGGACGTCACGAAACGCGTTTTCGAGGTATCCATATCTCGGCTCCTATTTGACCGATCAACTTGAAATTTGGTGTGGGTCTTCTTTGAGTGTATATTAGAAAGCCCTGAAAGTTTCAAATCGATAGGTCTAAAGGGAGCCGAGCTACATAACTTCAAAAACCCGGTTTTACGGCCTTAGATTGTTCTTCTCCTTCTCCTTCTTCTTCTCCTTCTTCTTCTCCTTGTTCAGACAGGCAAGGCTGGAGCCTCTCCACGTTGACCGATTGACTTGAAATTTTGCACAGAGCTTCATTTAACCTTGAGACAGAGCCTTATATAAGATTTAACCCATTATCTCAACCCAAAAAAGTTTTAGAAACAAAAGAACAGAAACCTTAGGAAAATGCTGTCCACTTTGACGAGTCTACAGCCTGGGTAAAAGGACCAATCGACTTGAATTTTTTTACACACCTTCTTTATAGCATGGCTCAGTGCCATTTGAACGAAATAAGCAATTATCTCAACCCAAAAAAAATTAGGGACAAAAAAACTGAAATTTAGGGTAATTTAGGCTAATTATGGCCATATCTCGGCTCCTAGTAGACCGATCAACTTGAAATTTGGTATGGATCTTTATGGTGTGGATAGAAGAAAGCCCTGAAAGTTTCAAGTCGCTAGGTCTAAAGGGAGCCGAGTTATATAACTTCAAAAACCAATGACCATGTTTTTCTACTTTTTGCAGTCGGTCAAGGCTACAGCCTCTCCACCTTCGCCGATTGACTTGAAATTTTGCACGGAGCTTCGTTTTAAGTGTAGCAAGTGCCTTTTGAAAGATTCAAGTCGATATCTTTAAAGGGAGCCGAGTTATATAACTTCAAAAATCCTGTTTTTCACCCTTACCTGTTCTTCTTCTCTTTAATCAGTTAGGCATTTCCACCTTCACGGATTGACTTGAAATTTTGCACAGAGCTTCGTTTCAACATCAGACAGTGCCTTTTGAAAGGTTTAACCCATTATCTCAACCCAAAAACTTTTAGAAACAAAAAACTGAAATTTAGGCTAATTTTGGCAACTTTGACGAGTCTACAGCCTGGGTAACCGGACCAATCGACTTGAAATTTTGCATAGACCTTCTTTATAAAATGACCCACTTCAACAACAAAAAGATGTGATATCCCCCCAAAAAACACTCCGTGTAAAAATCACCCCGCCTCGCAAATATCATTCTTCAGAGGCCGGAAAAAGTTATGATATCCACTTTCCCCGCCCGCCCTTTTCCTCATTAAGGAGCTAAGTATAATGAAAAGCTTAACCACTTCACAAGCACCGTACCCCTTTCGAAATCTCCCCTTGGCGCTATTGCGAGTCGTTTTTATTACTTCCACAAGCAACAGTTGCTTGTGGAAGTAATAAAAACGACTCGCAATAGCGCCAAGGGGAGATTTCGAAAGGGGTACGGTGTACAAGTATTAGTTACTAATACTTGTATAAAACGTTAACCACCATCAAGTATCAAGCCTAAATTTCAGTTTTTTGTTTCTAAAAGTGTTTGGGTTGAGATAATGGGTTAAACCTTTCAAAAGGCACTGTCTGATGTTGAAACGAAGCTCTGTGCAAAATTTCAAGTCAATCCGTGAAGGTGGAAATGCCTAACTGATTAAGGAGAAGAAGAACAGGTAAGGGTGAAAAACCGGATTTTTGAAGTTATATAACTCGGCTCCCTTTAAAGATATCGACTTGAATCTTTCAAAAGGCACTTGCTACACTTAAAACGAAGCTCCGTGCAAAATTTCAAGTCAATCGGCGAAGGTGGAGAGGCTGTAGCCTTGACCGACTGCAAAAAGTAGAAAAACATGGTCATTGGTTTTTGAAGTTATGTAGCTCGGCTCCCTTTAGACCTAGCGACTTGAAACTTTCAGGGCTTTCTAATATACACTCAAAGAAGACCCACACCAAATTTCAAGTTGATCGGTCAAATAGGAGCCGAGATATGGATACCTCGAAAACGCGTTTCGTGACGTCCGGTAAATATACACTCGGCATCGTTCGTTTTCTCAACTTCTTTGCTTGGCGGGGCGGAACGCTACCGCGTTCCTAGATATTTCCGTAGCGATTAGTCGCTCAATCATTGCTGCATCTATAAACCTACTCTGAAATCCCCACACACTAAAGGCACCGAAACCATAAAGTGGAACATTACACGGCTAAATTCCTCACAGTGGAGACACCTATACCTCAAAGTGGTGCATGAGGTGGCTTAACCGTCACAGCGGAGACACCAATACCTCAAAGGGTACATTAAAACGGCTCAATCCTCACGGAGGAGTCCCCGATACCTACCAAGTGATACAATATATATGTCTAAACCCTCACAGAGGAGACACAGATACCACAAGGTGGTACATACATTGGACGGCGAAACGGATCTAGAGCCGATAAATAGACGACGAAAGACAAACGACCTAACTACAATTGATGAACTGAATTAATCCGACTCCAAAAGATTTACTGTCAATTCAACTCACGAACACGAAAACGGTTTTGAGAAACAAACAAGCGGGAAAACACTTGAGAAAGAAAAAAAGAAAAATTTTCTTTTTTTTCTCTTTTTTTTTTTTTTTTTTTTTTCTTGCAACTCTCTAAATTCTTGAAACTGATCTGAAATATAATAATAATATTATATTATATATTATATACTATGTTTGGAAACGTATGATCGGAAAAATATTATTTTTGGAAACGTACGATCGAAAAATATTATTTTTGAAAACGTAGGTATGACCGAAATACAAAAAAAAAAAAAAAAAAAAATGTTCCTTTTGTCACCAAAAATAAACTGTAGTGTCGCTACAATACTTTTATTATTGGTACCCCAAACAAACTCGTGATGATAAATTATAATGAACGCAAAATAGAACCCACGCAGGGCGTATAATAGGAATAGTAAGTACTCGTAGGTGCTCGGCGAAACTCAAATGAGCCGAGTTATACTATTATATACGTATGATGCCGTGTGAAGTGCAACATAATAGACTGTAATGATTAAACACGATCCTACTAAATGAAAGGGAACAAACCATAAATGTAGGAACGTGCCATAACGGGTTTCCGACTGCAACAAAATCGATTCCGTGAAAAGGAAAAATACTACAATCGGCCGTCGGGAACCCGCCGTACGGACCGTAGCGACCAATCAAATGAAGGCGCTCAATCAATCAACATCTATAACTCTATACTCTGAAATCCCTCACACTGGAGGCACCGATACCATAAAGTGGCACAAGACGGATACGGATTCAGATAGGACAAAGAGACGGAGAAAGACAGACGAGCGACCTTGACATAAGCAAGTTATTCCTATTAAGGTGTCATAAGCGACTTACAACGAAGGTGATAAGAAACTTACAACTAGGTACTTACCATCGCAAACGGGAGACGTACTTGGTTCGTAGAACGCTGCCACCATATATGTACTAACTTGTGTAGTATTCATGTGCAGGAGATAGCACACAAATACTACATTCATCCCACCGCTGCCACCATATATGTACTAAGTTGTGTAGTAGTAGGTATTCATGTGCAGGAGATAGCACACGAATACTACATTCTCCCACGTGTAGTACCTACTTCACTACCGTGTAGTATTGACGCGCTTTCTCCCCGAAGGGGAGAAAGAACGTAAATACTACACTACCGCGTAACGGTGTACTCTCGGTAGTAAGAAATGAGAACTAATTGATTCCACAGGAATATATTATAATGTAAAGAACCTAACTCGCCAAGCACACGTCTCGTTAGGTTCTCTGAATAGGAATCGAATGGAATGACCCCAGCTCCACGTTGGATCGCCGTCGAGTCCCCGGAAATAGGTCACGAGTGTTGCAATCATGACACGCCAATGTACCGTCAGCACCGGAATTTCATCGTGTTGGTATCTCATATCAAACCTCGATAACGTCAGCTGGCCCGGCGGATCCGCGCAGTGCTGCCACCCGCGCAGTGCTGCCATCCTTATCCTCTCGGCAGGTTGATCCGCCATACGGGTCGGTACATCTGTAAAATTGTTTAAATAATACCTATTTGTTTAAACAAATTAAATTTTGATGATGAGCTAGATACTTGAAATTTTAAATATAGGTCAGAAATGGATGACATTTCAATATTCACTCGGTTTGTATGACATGGTATGAGTATGGTATGGTATATTATTGTATGTATGATTTAGTATAATACAGTATGGTATGATAGGAAAGAAATTCGTATGGTATGGTATGAGAACGGTGAGAATATGGTATGGTGCCGATTTGCAACACAGTCTGGTATTGACAGAAGGGTGATCTGCACAAGGAAGATAATAAACCGTTGTGTCAAGAATTTGCAGAGTTTTTTTTCCAATAAAATGAAGTAAAAGATTTTGCTTCGCTGTGGAATGTGAGAAAACAGAAATCAATCCATTAAAAGTTTGGAAAAAACTCGACGCTCTTTAATACAAGTGGTAGTTTGTTGTAACACCAAGTTTAGAGAGTCAGCGTACCAGTGGACAAACAAAGCCTCAGGATATTTTACTACAACTCTCTACTGTAATCCTGTCAAATGGCCTGACATCACCGCTGTTCCGTCATATGTTTGGCCTACCAATTTATTTTCAAGAGAAAAAGAATTTCCAATAGTGCACACATGATCGAGTAGAGCACTTGCTGAACGGTCACAACTGACATATCTAACGACTGTTGAGAGCTGGGACAGAGAACTAACGTCGATCTTTTATCTAACAAGATTGAGATATATTCTGACTTTTTTTTTTTTTTTTTTTTTATAAAGCATTTATTCTTTCATAATTTCGTCATAACACAATATACATTTCATAAGCCAAATGCAACAGCTCCCTTTAAGAAAAATCTTGTGCTGGGAACTGGAGCGTCTTAACCCTAGTTACAATTTCCTTAACCTGGTAATTAGCAATATTATTGTAATACAGTTTCCAGATAGTACATAAAAATGTTCATAACTTCAGTTTAGAATAGATACAGTAATCATAATAACATAATTTATTTTTATTTTTTATTTTTTAAACACTGTAGGCTAACAAAAATATTTTCTATTAAAGTATACTAAAATAATACACCTTGATTAATTTTTTAAATAAGTGCAAAGGTAGCTTTTCTTGTTTCACAAGGTCATGTGGAAGTAAGTTATATAATATAATCCCTTTATGAAAATATAGTCTTTGAGCTGCTGTAGTTTTCAGTTTAAAAGCTTTCAGCGTTACTTTGCCCGCGCTCCGTGTGCCAACCTCAACCCTTTCTAATTTATTTTCTATATATTTTTTGTGAGTATAAATCAAAGTGGTTTTCCCTATTAGATTAAAAATGTCAATAACTTTAAATTCTCGAAATAATAAATTAGTAGGAAAGGTTCTCTTTTTTTTTAGTAAAATTTTTATTAGAGTTTTTTGTATAATTGAAACAGGTTGGATTTTGGTTTTATAGGCTGAACCCCACACCGGCAACGCATAAATAAGTAGCGACTGAACTATAGCGTAATAAAATTGCCTTTTTAATTTTATGCCCATGAATTTTACTCCTCTACAAATTGGTATAAACTGTCTAAGCTTTGTTGATAAAATTTTTATATGCTTCTCCCAAGTTAGGCACTGATCTATTACCACTCCAAGATACTTAGTTTCTCTTACTTGTTCTATAGCTGGACATTTACAATTTTCTTTACAGCCGTGATCTGCATGGCATATAATCTTTCCAAAGTTTGGGATGGATGCTGCTAGCCAAGAGAACAACATAAAGTGTGTTTTAGCGTAATTAAGCTTTAGATTCTTCAGTGTCAACCATTTATTCAATTCAGTGATATTTCTTGCTGCTTTCTCTTTAACATCTTCCCATGATTTTCCTCTAACTATCATCGCCGAGTCATCAGCAAAACAAATCACTTCCCCGTCTATGTTCCTCGTAAATACACCATTACAATATATAATGTATAGTAATGGGGCAAGGACTGTGCCTTGAGGGACACCATATTGAAATGAGCACGGATCACTAATATAATCATCAATTTCAACTCTTTGCTCACGATTCGAAAGATAGCTCTGCACCCATCTTATAAAATTTGGGTGAAAATTCAAACTTCAAACTTCAAACTTAGCTAGATCAGATTTAAAATGTCGAGTGTACTCACGATTACTTTTGTAGACAACTCCGTTGAGATTCAGGACCTGCGAAGTCAAATGGCCGGCTGTAATTATATCGAATTTTTCGCTAAAATTTCGCGAGCTAAACGACCGCTGAATTATTGAACAGTTGATCCAGCAGCTACACACTTTAGAAGGATGAAAACTAAACGTAAAACTGAAAACGATGAACAATTAAACAACAATAACGTCCGCAGAAGAAATAAGTTTTCAAATGGACGACTAGGATTTTTGAAAGTTGATTCATATCGAATCGATGGATATTATCTATCCTCCGCGCTCCAACTACCTACGCCTGCTTATTACATTTGGCAGCGCAAAACGAACGAGGTGGCCCGGCGAGTGGTAACACAGTCAGGAGACATACTAACACGCGCGCGCCACAGATCTGTTATCTATAACACACAGGCTGTACGGGTGACGTCATGACCCCCCGCTGTAATCTTGCGGTTCCCCTGTGGCCTGAACTGTTAGGTGACCTCACTGCAATCAGATATTTGTAATTCATCTTCTTCTTTCTCTTCTTAGATGACTTGGCTTCGGGTATGCCAGTCATAGTAACTGTGGCATGAGCGGGCGGTTCAAATTTTCAATTGAATGTTTTACTCTATTCTCAATAAATGTTTTCATCATTCAAATTCGACCTTCATTCTTCATTTCTCGTGGGGAAGCGCCGGTTCTTGCGCTTCTCCTGACGCTACGCCCCTGATATTGAAATGTATTTGTTTGATTGAAGAAGCTGATTCCGGCATGGACTAACCACCAACACTGGTTGTGGAACAGTGAGAAGGTTTAACTGACGGTTAATAAGCTTGTTCGATAGGGAAGGATGTTTGACAAGAAATGAGTAATTCATTTGTTGATCTCTGTTCAGTTTCCAGAGGTATATTTCCTATAGGCACAGGCTGTAAGGCAATATTGCTTATTCTCAGAGGTTCTCAGTGAAGATTGGAAGTAAAGAAAGACATTCTAGGGATACGATTAAAATAGTTAAGTGATACCTAATAATGCTAATTAATGCACGATGAACTCACCAGGTAGGGCTTCAAGGAGCAGATTAGAGGTTCCACAATTGCGTATGCTTCCTTCTCTATTATAGAATGTTTCTGTTCGGAAGGTGAGAGAGTACGTGAAAAGAAGGCTACTGGGTGGTTTTGTTGGGAAAGGGTCGCGGATATCGCAAATTCAGATGCGTCCGTTTCAACGGTGAAGGGTATTGATTCGTCCACGGCAGAAACAACTGACTCAGCAATATTGGTTTTGAGAAGCTCAAAAGCCGCCACAGCATCCTGTTTTAGAGGAAATGTGGACGACTGGACTAAGGGTCTTATCTTCTCAGAATACTTAGGTACCCATTTCGAGTAGTGCGAGAAGAATCCCAAAATCCTCTGGAGGGAGGATGGATCCTTGGGAGCAGGCATGTCAAGGAGTGGTTTTACTCGTTCTGGGTCTGGTTTAATGGATCTGTTCGAAATGTTGTAGCCTAATATACTGATTGTTGTTGTTCTGAACTTACACTTTTCTTCATTTAATGTTAAACTGTATTTTTCGGCGGCTTTGAGAAATTTTTGTAAATTGGTATCATGTTCCTCGTTATTTTTTCCACAGATAGTTACATAATCTAGGTAAGCAAACGTACCTACCAGGTTTTCGTTACGGATAATCTCATCAATTACCCTTTGGAAGGCGGCAACCCCATTTGTAACGCCAAATGGAATCCTGGTAAATTGATATAGCTGCCCATTGGCCTCAAATGCTGTAAATGCTCTTTCTTCGGTTCTAATAGGGATTTGGTGATATGCGCTACGAAGGTCTATGGTGCTGAATATGGAATATTGTGAAACCCTATGCACGATAGTGTCAATACGCGGAAGTGGATAAGCATCCAGGAGGGTGAAACGGTTAATTGTCTGCGAATAGTCAATAACCAATCTTTTCTTGTGATTGGCACTGGATGTTACTAGCGCCTGGGCCCTCCAGGGAGATCTACTTGGTTCAATGATCCCTTCCTGTAACATCCTGCTGGCTTCACGTTGAATGAAATCTAAGTCGTCTTTAGTGTATGAATGGTGCCTAGATTTGGTTGCAATGGGCTTCCACCCGTCAACTAGCGACGAGAAAAGGGATACAGGAGTTATGGCTGCAACCGCGAGACTGCAAATTTTGAGGGGTTCACGAGGTCCCCCAAATTCCAATTCTACTGAGTGGTGGGTTCGCAAAAGGTCATGGCCTAGTATGATATCCGCACAAAGATCCTTCATAACCGAGAATTCTGCGTTTTTGTAGTAGTGGTCCTCAATCTGCAGGTCTACTGAACAACTACCAACTATTGGAGAAACTAGGGCTGTTGTAGCCATAGATACCTGTCGTTGTTGAGGAACCATAGCTATGCGCAGATCCTTGACCTTTGCAAGATTAAGGAAGCTCAGGCTGCTTCCTGTATCAATCAGGGCATGACATGTAATACCATTAAGCTTAACTAATTTTACAGCCTTCTTGACGCAGGGCGGAGAAGCGGCAGTTAGAATTGTAGCGGTAAAGTCAGTGGAGGCCGTGGTGTTTTTTTGAAATTTCGATTGACAGACTTTTTCGAAATGGCCTATTTTGCTGCACCCATTACAAACAGCCTCTTTAGCGGGACAATCATGTCGTCGGTGGAAAGGGCCTCCACAAAAGTAGCATTTTCTTAATTTGTATCTTGTAAGGGCTGCTGAAGTGGGGTCTGGTTGCGTGGGAGATTTAGAGGGAGCCGCTGCGTTAATTTCAGTAGGGAAATCATACGTTTTGGAATGCTTCTGGGCCATTTCGAGAGAGAGCTTGGTTGTATGCGTCGTCTAGTGTCAGTGTTGTGTTTTCTAGGAGTCTTTGGCGAATAATAGGTGACAGGAGCCCACTTATAAAAGAATCACGGACGCAATCCTTACGATTCTGCTCAGCGGTGACATCCTCAAACTCGCAATCGTTGCTCATTAAATTTAGAGCTCGTAGATAAGTATCGATTGATTCATCTGACCGTTGCTTACGAGAAGCTAGGCAGTGTCTCGCATAAACTACATTTTTTTGCTTAACGTACAGTCCTTTCAGGATGGCTACCGCTGCATCAAAGGTCGTGCAGCCGCTGAAGTATAGGTATACAGTAGGAGAGACAAAGTTGATGAGGAGTTGTAATTTCTTAGCAGAGTTCAAAGTGTTATCGGTACTAAGGAAATGCGTAAAGGTAGCATACCAGTGGATCCATTCGTGTGCAGCGTTAGGTGACGATGGATCAGCGTCGAGTCGTTCAGGTTTGAGGAACTTATCCATGATTTTTCTTAGCTGAATAAATTGTAGTATTAAATGTCTATACCTTTTAGAATAAGGCTTTATTCAGCTAAGAAGAGCACATCATAAAATAGTCTTTCACAATAGAAATGCCACGTAGGTGAATTTGGAAACATATGATCGAAATAATAATAAGTAATAATAATCAACAGTAACAGAATATCACAGGTATCACGAGGAGGAGCGTTTGGAAGTAATCTCTTGATCCCTTCTTTATGAATATAATACCTCGTCTTGGAAGAAGGTGGGCGACGTTTCTTCACAAGTCTAAGAATGTTTACTACTTTTTTTCAAATGAGATGAAGAAAACAGACAGAAGAGAAGTTTACTTTTCTTTGTTTTCTGGGCTCAGGCTTTGGCTCTGGTTTGGTGGCTGGATCGGTGATTTAATTTCATAGATAGAAACAGATACTCGAACAGGTACGTTATACAAACCACATGGATGGAAGTTATAGTACCCGACCTACCATTACTGCTGACGCAGCCATGAACACTATAAAACCAACGTGAGCAGGCCCCGAGCCTTCAGTTCTCGGCCTGCTACTGTAACCGACCGACCCTGTGTGTGTTCCGCGTAAATTGTTCTAAGTGTTCCAATAACTTTATTGTCACAATTTAAAGTGTGTAATTCCGTGAATAAAGTTCGTTTCGCCTAAATTCATTTCAACCTTTTTTAAAAAGCCGACTCCTAAAGAACCTACCCTAACTGGCGCAGTCGGTAGGACATATTTGAAGACCCAGTTTCGACTCGCAAATTATCCGCGTAGTGTTTTCGCGATAATCGTCGAACTCTTCAAGTGTCCGGAGTGCTTTCGAAAAGGATTGAGTGTAGTTGGAATCAGCAAATCAACACGCCCGACTTCGCTGACCACCAGGACGAAGGACTACCGAACACGGAACACAGGAACGAACGCAAGAACAACAACCGGAACCACCAGGTATACTATCGAACAGTAGTAAGCCAGACTCCTAGGGTAACTGTAAGCAGTTAGACTTACATAGGTTCCCTAGCCCGATCACGCCCAGATCGGTTTTCAAAGTCTTCATTTCCGTCTGCCCTGACCCTTGAAGCCAAGCACGCCCCGCTTGTAGAAATAAGTAACAAGGAAAGTAACAAGGAAAAGTAAAGGAATAAGTAACAAGGAAAAGTAAATTCCAAGTAATAAAAAAAAAATAAAATAAATAAATAAAAATAAATAAATAAATAAAATAAATAAACTTTTTATTTCAACGTGCGAAAGATCGCAACAAGAATAATACTTTTGAATTGAAACCGTCAACGTGCGAAGGATTTCATCATATCTCGAGCGAAGCTCACCTTAGCAAAAAGAAAACCTCCCACGCAGTCCATCTCCGCCTCTCATCTCATCACTCTTATCTACAACTCTTCAGCTGACTCCCAGCCTTTTAAACTCGACCTTCGACGTCATCTTCAATTAAATCTTCTTCATTTAAATTTAAGCCATATTATTCTGTCTAAATTGTTAGTACGTAATGAACTTTATTCACTTTATATTTTTCAGGAACCTAATTACCTATTTTTGCCTAACCTAATTACTTCAATTTAAAAAAAAAATTTTTCTTTTAACTGTACAGGGTTGTCCAAAATTCCGAAATCAATTAAATTACCCCGTTCGAGGCCCGATCCATACATAGATTGGTTTAACTCTATTCGTAGGCCCGAACAATCACCAACAATGGAAGGTCTTGCTGACATTTCTGCCCAAGGGACCTCTGACCAAACTCCCATCCAGAGAAAACCTACAATTCCATCCCCTTTCCCTGAAATTCCCCCACTAAAGGAATCTCATTTCGCTCTCCTCCCAGAATTTAACGCTCGAGACCCCCTTGTATTAACAAGATTCATCTCCGTCAGTGATAAACTGTTTGATCACTTTTTCGACAAAACGGGTCGGAATACCTTCCAAAATGACCTGTTGTTCGAAGGGGTACTTTCGAGAATTAAGGGTGATGCTGCAAGACGAGTTTTCGCAGCAGATCCTAAAAATTGGGAAGAACTCCGGAAGGTATTGTTGGAGTCGTACGGTGACCGTCGGGACAAGTTTACGTTAACAACAGAACTTGCCCGCCTCAGCCAAAAACAGGGTGAAACCTGTTTTGAATTCCATACACGGCTGGAAACCGTCCTAAACAACATTATTGCTGCGCTCCAGAAGGAACAGAGCTCGCACGAACTTATATCTTTCGTGCAAGGGCTGGCCTTGCGTGTCTTTACCACAGGACTGGAGGACTCGGTAGGATCGTTGATCCGAGCGAGAAGTCCGAACTCCCTGGCGGAGTGCATCGCAATCCTGTCCAATGAGTTCCAATTCCGGAACAAACCAAAACCAGGTCCACCATCCAAACCTAGTAATCCCCAAGCTAACAGCGGACCTTGGCGACCCTCCTACCAACCTCAACACCCCAGACCACCCTTCCAATACCCGAGACCACCCTTCCAATACCCCAGACCGCCCTTCCAACAACCTAACAATTTCGGCCAAAACTCCCCTAGAAAACCCTATCAGGGTCAGTACAAAACAAATCTTCAGTCTAGACCACAAGGAAACACGTATACCCTAGATGCGTGTGACCAAACAGAATGCGAAGGTGAACAGGACGAAAAAGTACGTGAAAAGGTAACAGGTTATTATGTGTATGATCCATTTTTACAGGCACCGGTATATTACGACACCGAATTAATGCAGAAATTTGAGGATTTAAACATGCGAGAATCAGGAATCGAATCTGAACAAGAACAAACTAGTTCTTTTTTAGAAGTAGGCCACGATCAACCCCAAACCCAGTCATAACTAAATTAACCCCCAACCTAACTAAAATTGCTCCCATCCAAACTAAATTTGCTTCCAATCAAACTAAATTTGCTCCCAACCAAACTAAAATTGCTTCCAATCAACCTAAATTTGCTTCAAACCAAACTAAATTCGCTCCCAACCAAACGCAAAAATCTGAAGTCATTGAATTTAATCACATTTCAAATGAACTACCTTTTATAATTTGTCCAAAAACCGGAATGAAATTTCTTGTAGACACAGGTTCCACTAGGTCCTTCATTTTATCCGAAATCGCAAATAAATATTACAACAAAAAATTAAAACCTGCCACTGGCGTAGTAGTCACAGCTCACGGAGATTCAAAAATCACCCACTTAGCCATGCTCCCCTGCGGTGAACTCTTCAATCAGAAAAACCTGAATCTTCCTTTTAGACTATTCGACTTTCATACCAAATTTCAGCTGCTCTTAGGACTGGACAATTTGAAAGCTCTTAAAGCGTCCGTCGACTTGGAAAATAACCTTCTTAGGACACCTCAGGTCAACATCCCCCTTTACTTTTCAACTGGATGCCTCTGTCCAAAGGGAAGAGTAGAATCATTCCTAATTGACGCGAGGTCTATCCAACAGGTCAAGGTAGAGGTTGATAATGTAGAAAACGGTGAAGCCTTAATCGACTCGATATCCTTCCCAGGATTGCAAATCCCAACTTGCATTGTCCATGTAGAAAACTCTCAGGCTTTCGTTCATGTGACTAATCAACAGGAAGAACCAGTAAGGTTGTATTTAAACCATCCGTTGAATGCTGAACCAATTCCAGAAGGCCAGTTTATCGATTCGGAACCAACCCTAAATAATCTTGATAGCTCCCCAAAATTTTATAGACGTCAAAAGCGATGGATTGACTTTTCAAAGTTTCGACTTGACCACTTGAATCTAGAAGAAGAAAAAGCCATTAAAAGTCTAATTCTTGACTATGCGGATCTTTTCCAAGAGGATGAAGGCCCCCTGACCTTCACGAATGAGGTAAAACACCACATTCGTACCAAGGACGAAATTCCCATCTTCATCAAACCTTACAGGTATCCTCACGTATATAGGGAAGAAGTGGCAAAGCAAATTGATAAACTACTTGCTCAGAAAATCATCCGCCCTTCCAACTCCCCTTATAACGCTCCCCTTTGGATTGTACCAAAGAAAATGGATGCGTCCGGAAAGACGAAATTCCGCCTTGTCATTGACTTTCGAAAACTCAACGAGTCCACGATTTCTGATCGATTTCCGCTCCCCAACATTTCGGAGCTTCTGGACAAACTTGGCCGTTGCAGTTATTTTTCAACTCTAGATTTGGCTCAAGGATTCCATCAGATCGAACTAGATGAGCAATCCATTCCCAAAACAGCCTTTTCCACTGAAACTCAGCATTATGAATATTTAAGGATGCCTTTTGGCTTGTGCAATGCCCCAGCTACTTTTCAGCGAATGATGAATAATTGTTTGAGAGGGTTGAATAATGAGATATGTCTGGTTTATCTAGACGACATCCTTGTATTCTCAACTAGCCTTCAAGAGCACATTGTTCGTTTGAGACAGACTTTCGATCGTCTGCGGAAAGCCAACCTTAAAATTCAGCCTGACAAAACCGAGTTTCTTAAAAGAGAATTGGCTTACCTAGGCCACGTAGTCACTGCCGATGGTGTCAAACCAAACCCGGAGAAGATACGTGCGATAGAAAGCTTCCCAATTCCCCGGAATAGAACTGAAATTAAACGATTTTTGGGACTTCTGGGTTATTACCGTCGATTTATCAAAGGTTTCGCAACCCTCACTAAACCCCTCACCTCCGCTTTAAAGAAAAATAGTAAAATTACGCCTAGTTCACCCGAATTTGAAAAGAGTTTCAAACACTGCACAACCCTCCTTTGTAACGACCCCATCCTACAATACCCAGATTTCCAAAAACAGTTTCGAGTGACATGCGATGCTAGTGATTTTGCCACAGGCGCCGTCCTGAGCCAAGAAATCAATGGTTCGGACCTCCCAATAGCCTATACCAGTAGAACATTGTCGGAAACGGAGAGGAAATACGCTACAAATGAAAAGGAACTCCTAGCCGTACTCAACGCTCTCAAAGCCTTCCGTCCTTACTTGTACGGACAGAAGTTCATTTTATTTACGGATCATAAGCCTCTTCAATGGCTTTTCAATATGAAAGATCCAAACTCCAAATTATACCGATGGAGGTTAAAAATAAGTGACTTCAACTTTGAGATACGATACAAGCCCGGGAATTCAAACCATGTAGCCGACGCTCTTTCCCGAATCGAGCTAAACAACTTGGACTCAGATCCAACAGCTCAGCCCTCCACGCCACCGGTCGATGCAGACCAATTGCTCGAAAACGTACAACTGGACGAACTTCTTCCCCCTCAGTTAACTACAGAGGAAGAAGATCGAGCAATTGCCGCAATATTGGGAGAATTCTCGCGATCGAGAGAAAGGGATCTTGAAGATCACCTGTCCCTTGACGTACAAGCCGAAACTGCTCCCCCCACTATCCAAACATTTACGATCCCCACCAGAGAAGGTCCCGTTAATCATGCAATAAACCAAATAATTTTCAAGTTGGTAACAGCGCTCCCTAGGAAACCCTCTATCAAACGCTTTTTTAATTCCACCAAAACCCGCACCACAGTGGAATTATCTCATTACCACCTAGAGAAGGACGTTGTCGAATTCATTAGGGAATACGTCAGACCCAAGGTCCATTATGGCATCTATTTCCACAATGATCCAGACAACAAATTCTTCCAGAGATTTGCTGCCATTATGACTCGAACCTTCAAGGAATCTGAGCTCTTGATGGCCAAGTTTTCCACATTACTGGAAGATATTGAGTCTGAGGACGACGTCCAGGAACTTATTAAGGCTTATCACGTAGGCAAAACCAATCACCGAGGTAGTCCTGAAACTTATGAACACCTTAAACGAAGATACTTCTGGCCCAACCAGAAGAAAACTATCCAGAACTTCGTTAACCAATGCGATGTCTGCCTACGCACCAAATACGAGAGGAATCCCCTTAAAATAAAGTACAACGTAACTCCAACACCGTCCCGGCCCTTCGAAACCTTACATATCGACAAGATAACAATAGATAGGACAAAATTCCTCACAATTTTTGATCCCTTCTCCAAATACGCCCAAATGTACATGGTACCCACCAATACCAGTCTCGATGTGGTTAAAGTCCTCCTGAGATACTTCTCACATCATGGCGTCCCCAAAAAACTTATTTCCGACAACGGAGCCGAATTGAATTCGTCTCTCGTTAAAGAATTATTAACCAACCACAACATTGATATCCATTTTATATCCAGTCAACATCCCGACTCGAATGGTCCCATTGAACGATTCCACTCAACAATTATAGAACATCTTCGGCTTTTGAATTGTCAAGAAGTGTTCAAAAAGGACGACGTAGAGACACGTGTGCATTATGCCCTAATAGCCTATAATAACTCGATTCACTCGGCGACCTCTCTAACTCCCTTTGAAGTAGTTCAAGGTCACATTTCGGACGACTCCCTCCTCAAAGTAAACCTGGAAGAACGCCTTGCTAACGACTATCTCGCAAAACACCGCGAAAAAATGAAAGCCCTCTACCAAAATCTTAAGGAACGTGGCGATCAGCTAAAAGAGAGAATAATAGAAAACAGAAATTCCACCCGGGAGGATCCTCCTGAACTTCCTGACACCGTTTATGTTCAGACCAAACAACTTCAGAGCAAGACAAAACACCGATACAACCCTGAAATCGTAATATCCATTGATGAATTGAGGCACACCGCACAAATACAGCCCCGTCATGCTAATACCCAACAGAAGATTCACATGGCCAATATCAAAAGACCTAGGAAACTTCAAAAACTCCCTAACATAGACTCAAGCTCTTCAAGCTATTCCCCATCGGAAGTCAGTTTCCCCACGACAGACTACCCCCGTGCCAGGGTTCCACCTTCGGAATCTTCCTCTGAGGACAGAATCCAAATCCCACCTCAAAATTCTCCCCAAACCGCCACCTTATACTCCGTTCCAGAATACGACCCCACCACCATTACCCAAAACAAAGCCCAACCTAGGCATTCTAGTTTAAAAACCCCCTCAGTAACCAGTTTCACAACCCCCGTCCCTAAACGGAATTGTAAGGACCTCTCAAAATTGCTGGAACAAGTACCCTCTCCTCCGCCATTCGAATCCTCTTCCCAATCTGTTTCCCCTCAAGGACCAGGAAGCCCTCACCCGACCAATTCTCCACGGCCATCAATAACTACTCCTCAACTACCGGCTTATCCCATCAGGAAGCCGAGAAAAGCGCTGCCAATGCCCCCCGAAATAGACCTGAAATCGAGATCTATATCTAGAATACCCATCCCCCAAAAACCATACCGATCACCACCGTCCAGCTCCAGTTCCGACTCTAGTTCCTTATCCTCGTTTCAGGACGACACCAATTCACCACGACCCACCTAATCATGGACCGCCAACCTGCTGCCATTATCCTCCTAACGCTTCCGACCTTACTCATGATCCAAGGACTGGAATTCGAAAATATTACATCCAACTTAGGCTTATTACCCATACGATTAGGTTCTGCCCGAATGATCAACCATTATCATACCATCACGCACTACTACCAATTAGGAGAAATACTTGACCAAGTGAACCAAATTAAGACCCATTTCCGTGATATCATCAAAGTAATAGATGAAGATAGCGAACTTCAAAAGGTTGTCCGATCCCGAATTCAAATGATCGAACATATGCTAAAAACTATTGAAGGACGATTGTTTGCATCAACCTTACCCCGCCGTCAGAGGCGAGGATTGTTAAACGGCCTAGGCTCTGTAGTTAAATTCATTACGGGAAACTTAGACGCCAATGACGAGGAAAAATTTAATCAAATTCTTCACCACCTGCATACAAACCAAGAAATAATGTCCCAACAAATTAGTCACCATTACTCAATCAATGAAAAATTTGTCACTGAATTGAATGAAACTATTTCGAATATTAATTACAACCACGACATTTTGGCTTCGGAAATAGAGCGATTGAGGGAAGCAAGCTCCTTTGCAACCCAGGTAGGAAAAGTAGAAAACGCGCTGGAACACAATCAGTTGCTATTACAAATAATTTCAGATCTAACCCAAGACATAGAAAATTCGATAACTTTCTGCAAATTAGGTAAACTCCACCCAAGTATTATCAAACCAGAAACCCTACGACAAATCCTTAGGAGTCTTATACCATTCTATGGTAACAGTTTGCCCCTCTTTGAAGAAGAATCACTCTGGGAGATCCAAAATCACATAAAAGTGAAATGCTTCATAAGCTCTGAGGAAATCATCTATTTCTTAGATGTCCCCATCCTCCATACTACTCAGTTCGATTTGATTCTCCTTCAACCACTACCAACCTTCATTCCAAATTTCTATGCTACTATCCTACCCACCACCAAATACGCTCTAAAATCCACAACCGACCTACGATTCCTTAAGAATCCGTGTGAATATGGACGTAACTACTACTTGTGTCAAAATAGTCTTCAGCTAACCAGCGAAAACGACTGCGAGTTAGACATACTCACTAAGGGTTTGAACGGTCGTTGTGATTTAATACAACTAAATCTACAAAACAACCATATAGAACTCCTAGAAGAGGCTAATCGTTACGTCTTCTTATTCCCCTACGAAGATCAGATAAAAATTATTGACCAGGGTAATATACAGTTTAAATCCCTTTTCGGCATCTTCCTCGTTTCCCCAGGCAACAGCACGATAGAATATAGGAACCAAACCTTAACCACCCCATCCACCTATAGTAGCCACACCCCCTCTATGGTCATGTTCCAAAAACAGTCTTGGGATTTCAACAAGAAACCTACAGCGTTGATGAAACTCAGAAACTTAAAACAACTATCACCTCCTTCAATTCCCATACCTAGTACACGAGAACTTGTATTGAATCACCTTTCCCCTAGCGCCTGGACAATTCTTTTATACGTTGCTCTCATATCATTCTTTGCGTACACTGGATACCGTTTTTATAAACATAGAAGAAACATTCAAATTTCCCGAGATAATGTCTAAAACCAGCTCGAATCTTAGCTCGAAAATTATGTTGTAAATTGTTCATTTGTTATCAAGTATCATGTTTGGAATTAATGTCGAAATGTAAACTTAAAATTCCTTCGAGTTATCTCACGTAAATTGTAAAGCTAGCATAGTATTGTCTCACTGTTGTCGTGCCAACCTCTGTTTATTGTTAATCATGTCACAACTATTGCTAACCACGTAACCTTATTTGTTATTATACCTATTTGTGTGCATATCCTTTTATATTATTGTAAAGTTGTATAGTGTGTCATGATTGCTCGTCGAAACTGAAAAATTGAAATTTCTACTAAATTTCAATTTTATCTACAGGGAGGGAAGAGTTATAGTACCCGACCTACCATTACTGCTGACGCAGCCATGAACACTATAAAACCAACGTGAGCAGGCCCCGAGCCTTCAGTTCTCGGCCTGCTACTGTAACCGACCGACCCTGTGTGTGTTCCGCGTAAATTGTTCTAAGTGTTCCAATAACTTTATTGTCACAATTTAAAGTGTGTAATTCCGTGAATAAAGTTCGTTTCGCCTAAATTCATTTCAACCTTTTTTAAAAAGCCGACTCCTAAAGAACCTACCCTAACTTGGATGTATAACGAATGAACTGTGCGTTCAAGGAGCTCCAAAACGCAGGATTCTTCTTTTTTTTGCGGCTGAAAGCTCTTTACAGCCAGAATACATTATACAAATTATACATGATATCATATACAAATTAACTTAATTATTTTTCATGTTACTTCTAGTTACATATATATATCGGATTTGATCCATTATGCAGATTAGGGAGGAAGGAAATGAAATGAAAACAAGGCATTTAGAGCACAGCGATAGTAAAGATTGGTATATTGAACAACTGCACTCTTCGTAAGGCACTACTCGAATCTGTCCCAGAAGGGGACCCTTCCTCAACTACTCACTCCGCCTGTCATAAAACCAACTTGCATAGTTGGAGAGGAGGGGCGTGTTCCCTTCCATCTCCTATTTCATATTTTCTCGTTCATCGGGGCGGAGCCTATGGTGAACTAATGTTTCTTATGCCCAAAGGCCATCAATGTTAGGCATTTAGTTGACATGGGTATCATTAGGGTGGCAGATACCGATATATATACTATTACTTAATTTTTATTCTCATTATACATTATGTTTTATTTCTTCGAAAAATTGGAAAATAACTAAATATACTTCTGTATCAGCTTCGAAAGGATTCGAAAGTGAATTGGGGGGGGGGGGGGGACACACATTTGAACAAACGAAACAGCTTCTACTACCCTAGTCGACTTGGAAGGTTAGTGTAGCAATTTATGCAATGATGATGAACGTGGATATTATTTACCCAAATTTTCCAGTGAAGACGTCAAACTTACTTCGAAACTGTCACAATAATACGTTGAATGCCACTAACTAAACGCTCTAGTACATTTATAAGTTATGTTTTACATTAGATTTTGGTGAGACCAAATTTATAATAAGAATCTCACCATGTTATCCAAGGATATCGGATAATTCATTTTTAGTTCAAATGCGGATGGATTACCTAGGTACCTACCTACTTGTGTTTCCTCGTCAATGAAGACAACGGAAAATACTGGTGGTGCATTCGCCCCAGAGACCTCTCTTAACGCAGGCGTGAGTATGTAACGCGTGAGTAAGAACGCGGGCGTGAGTATGTTGGAGGGAGTATGTAAGTAATTTGGGACAGACTAGTTCTAAACAAACTTTTACAAGGTAACTTTTCCCCAGACCTCAGGCTCTCACTTTGAGTCTCCCGTATTTACAGCACCCTTGTGGATAGGACACCCTGAACCTGAGTTGAGGAACAAGTGGTTCTCTGTACTCTGGTGGCGTGGAAACGATTTGGGATGTATATTGAATGGGGTTGAGGTGGGAGGTTTGAAGATAAGTGAAAGATCTATTGCCATCTATTCCAGGCACTCCATTACCACCTCGGAGCTTGAGGGTGGCAGAGACTTCATTGAATTGGCCCATTCTTTCCCGCCTTTCCTTCCTTGAAAATCTAAACCGACCGCCTCGATCATTACCCACACCCACCCTCCTACTCGCCCCCTGTTCGCCATTCTATTCTGACCCGGAACAAATGCTCGTGGAGCCCTGATTCAATTTTCAACCTATCTGTTGTTCCTTGAACTGATTCACCTGAGTTCTCTCCGCCCATTACTATAATGTAGAGGTACGATCCTCTACGGAATTTAATTGTGTTTGATTTCTTATTAGAAGTGATGATCTACAAAACTCTCCATGGTGAATTGAATATGATAGCTACTGAGTACACTAATTAGGCGGACGCGTTCATATAGCGGACTAGAATAGTTGTAGCAAGACTCCATAATGGCCTCTTCGTAGTCCCCTCTGGTATAAGTGTTCGACCTATGAAAGGAGTCTCAATGTTGCTTCAATTTTGGTTGACCAAAATTGATTTGGTTATTCAGTATCACAATATTAGTGAATTTTCCAACTTATATTCCAATTAGTGGGTTGCCGAACGATATTGAAATGTAGCGATGGATGTGGCTTTCTACTATTCTTCACAATGATATCTAATGCGGATATTTTTACCAGCGTCGTTGAAGGGTCAAATGACACAATAACCAACTTCATAGAGTTTGATCATCAGTTCATAAATTGTCAAGTTTATTTGCAGGGTTTTATTTATACGCTATATCCGTCAAATTCAACACCCTGTACCGAAGAAGGAGAAATCCATGCTTTATTTTAACAAGAAATAATCGAGGAGAACATATTGGTGGAGAGTCGAGTCGTGTAGGGTTCGATCGATTGAGGATATTCATGCAAAATTCAAGAGTAATGTAATCAGTAGTATCATATATAATATATACCTATGATACTACTATATGGGTATATAATATATAATATAATATTATTATTGATGGATAATTTAAATAGAATCTGCTTGAGTATCTGCACTGTAGGTTCTTACAAGGACTGTGCAGCAACTCAATATTCAACGATAGCTCGCATTCTCAACTGGAGTTTAAAGTCACACCTGTTTAATCCGAGTTTTTTTTTAAATTCAATAAAAGTACATTTTTGGGCAGCAATAACGAAGTATGGCACTTTTAATCCGAGTGATTTAAATCCAACTGATTTCACCATGGGTAAAGGTAACCATACTGCCGTCCTTAGCGGAGAAGTCGTACCTATGTCCAGAAATCTTACTTTACGGAAATCGGTCAAACAGAGTTTGCGTCAAAATTCTCCGATATTGGCGTTAGTTTCCGATGTCAGATATTGAGTTTTCCCATCCCAAGATACCAAAGAACGCCGTACGAATTTCATTTCGTATTGCAGACTAAAATTGGGGATAATTCCCGATGCAAAAAATTCGTATCTTCAGTATCTACAATACGAAATAAGTAAACGGTTCACTTATCGTAAACTTGAGTACTTAGGTAAGTTTAGGTAAGTACTTAAAAGGAGAAATTTTTTAATGTTCAAACTTAGTAGGTATGAACGGATGAGCAGAATGAAATACTTCGTAGGGAATATTAACCATCCAATTCCCAAAGTCCCCTCCAGGGGACCACTTTTTATTAATGATAGAATTATTATTATTATGGTTATTATTATTAATTATTATTAATTGACTCATACTACGTTTATTAACACAACAATGTAAATTAAAACAGTTTTCAGAAAAAAAGTACCATCAATTTCCATCAAGATTATTCCCAGTATTTTGTGTTATAACCACAAAAAATTTTTTCTTTGGGCGATTCCAATGGTTCATTATCGAAGATAATAGGTAAACCAAAAATGCAATTCACTTAGTATATCGTTTGGCACACAACAATACTGAAACTTAATCAACATCAACAGTTAAGTAGGTACCCTCCTACTTACTTACAAGATTGTATAATAACTCGCAATTTGAATCATTCACTGCATTTACCACAAATGCTCAGATCGTCTTTGCTTGTTGCATAGTAAAATTATATTCAGTTTTAACGATATAAATACCTAGTCTTATGAGGTAGCTACCTAGAACATACATCAAACAATTTGCAACCCCTGGTGACCATGAGCAGGGTTCTAAAAAAAATTCCACGAAATAACACAAATTGTAGACATTTTAAGTATCAACTGAAAATCATGCAAGTTTGCATCAACAAAAAAAACAGGCGTTTAGTTTAGTAGAATAGAAACCTTCAAATGGAATTATTCACTTGTTCTATAACACACACTGTCTTTCGAAGGTGTAAAACCGTTTCGAAAATTCGTATAATGAATATAAGAATGCACTTGAATATCAAGAGTAATAATAATTATTAAATAATTATAAAAGAACATAATTATTATGTTCTTACTTACCTTGTTATCTCATTGTAAATTCCGTCTCGTTGTTAGAGGATGGGAGGAATGTTCCACGAAGACGGGCGAAGACGGTTCCCGAGAATCGTAACTGACTCCTGGAGAGCCTATTAAGCTGGAAATAAGTAGCAAGTAAATCGTATCTGGTGCCAAGTACGAACTTCCGTCGACTTGGTTACGAATATCGAATATTTACTAAGCAAGCCCATAGAATCGACATAAAACCGGTGTTCGTAAGCTCGATTTGAGGCATTTCCCGTGAAGGTGTACGACTCTGGGATTACGAAAAAGTTGTATAGAACCCCCCCCCCCCCCAACGGGGGGATACTATTTCAACTAAAAATGAGATACGACGTTTTCGCTAAGAACGACAGTATAGTGAATAGCATATAGTTTATTATATAAACTGCCAGAGGAAGAGTATCGTATTCACTGTCCAATTGCAATGGTTGCCACTGGAAGCAATGTTGCAAACTTCACAACAAACTCGTATAAGTCAGGTTTTCATCACGGACGTGCACATTCCTTATTCCCCAACTTCTAACCTAATTCATCTGCCACACGTCTTCGATACACATATTCGCCCGGTACACATATTCCCTCTAGCTCACCTTTCCCAAGAAATCGGGCAGCCGGTTATCAGGCATTTTGAAAAAATTAATGATGTATTTGACGTTTACAAGTTCGAGTTGAACAAGAAATCCAACTCTAGGACTGGCATGTGTTAGGGTTGAGGAATATTTAACGTAACCGCTTCAAATAACATAATACTGTCCAGTAACCTAATACCAGATAACCTCCTACCAAAAAAACCATATTACTGGAATAACTGTTTTGAGAACATGAAGGAAAGGCCTTTGAGGGCCTCTTTGTCGCCGGCCATCCGGGACAAAGTAGGTTGGCTGGGACTATTCCAGGTAATACCAGGTGGTAATAGGTTACGTATTAGCCATGCCTAGCATGTGTTCTGCGAAACGAGACAATATCATCTTCACAACTTACCTCATCACAGACTACAGATTATCAGGATCTGATACCCTATATCTTTGTACCATATCATATTGCAGATAGTAACTGAACCACTGCCTCATTTTTCACAACAGTTACTATCTAGCGAACATACCACCTTATGTCTACATCACTGAACAAAATAATTTGAGTAATTAGGTAAAATATTGTGTGTTTGTTCAAGAAGGTGACCGATGGTCCTGTCTGAGTGTGGGTGTCAGTAACTGGCTCTTGAATTGTTCAAGTAGCTCCCAGGCCGATCTATATGAATTATCAATAAAATAATCATATGAATGATAAATAATTTATAATTTATTTGTATTTATATATTTTATGGGTTTTTATTTTCACCATCTTACGTCATGATAATTGTATCTGTTGTAAAAACTAGCCCGCCAAAAAACCTCCTCAGCTGCAAAAAGTACGTGCCGGATCTTACATATTGCTGAATCTCACGCAATTCTGATCCATTGGCTTTAAATTTTCATGACATTTAGGGACTGGTCAAACGATGGTCCCCTATAAACTGCACCCACAAATTGACATACTCTTTGATTAAACACGCACGATTGATATATTAAACTATATATTTTGTCCTTGTTATGTGAAGAAGCTCTACTGCGTTCTGGTGTTCAGGTTGCGTCTGGTGTTTCAGAAGGGAAGTACATCATGCCCTCTTGGAATGGAGATCTGCACATATTGAATTTGAGCCAAACTGACGTCAGAAAGAAGTACACCTGCCGCACTCTCCATAGGCTGTCCGGCCGATCTCAGCACAGCAACGCGGTGACTATTGACCTCCATGAAGGTGATGTTTCAATTATTGAAACCAGTAGAACATTAATTCAGTGAAATACCATTTTTGTGTATGAGATGTGCACATGTGAGTGGCTGCAATCCTTCGTTTTGTATTGATTTCATTTATAGAGAGTGATCGAGTTGCTAACCACAGTTTCTTGCCCAGTAAAGTTAAATAACTCCTAATGAGTCACTTATAATAACTAGAACTGTGACCCAAATTGCTGAACTAAGAGACAATTTTGCAGATAGGAGATCCTACGAATGTCTAAAAGAAGAACTGATAAATTTAAAGCCCTTCCCCAGGGAAGACCCTATTGAATTCAAGACATTAGAAATTTTTATTTTCATACAAACCCGACTCAATTACCCTACACAATCTCAGGCTGATCTCAACTTCTTTATGTCATGAATAGACAAAGAAGCTATAATGAATTTTTATAACAATGTTCCCCTCATTCTCGCTAATCATGTTATGACCTTTAGTCCAACCAACTGAGATATGCTTAGACCAATCCTCCATAATAATTGTAGTTTTACTATGAACCATCTGTATAAATCCCGACCCGAATGCCTCAATTCCTTCTCCAAATCCCATAATTTCCCAAAACGATTATCCCCTTCCAACCACAAGTACCCTTGAGTACCAATTCCTTCCCAAATCCTTCTCGTAACCCAGCTTCACGTTTACCACCACATAACGCAAGAAATATGTTTCAACAACAACCATTTCACCACTCCAACAATCATACCCGAAAATTCTACGTATAAAAACCCTACTAACCCCCACAACAGATTCCCTTCGCGAAATATAGTGTCAAACTGTTCGTCCGAATTCTAACCAAAATAGATTTATATCTCCATATGAGATGAACTAATTAGAAGATAGTCAAGGAGAGGAAAATTCCGGTCTTATTTATTTATTTATTTAGTAATTGCACGGGCAGGGGCCCAATTTACATTATTAGTTACATTATAATTACATTAACTACATATAAAATAATAAAAGAGTTTATAATAAGATACAAAGTATAATTAAAAAAACAAAAAAAAAAACAGCATAATATGTTTGTTTTTTTTAAATTATCAGAAGGGGAAAAAAAGGAAAGATTTTCACAAACAGGCAGCTCGGAGTGCCCTCAATACTTCTTGACGAAATTTCGGCAGTCCAGAAAAATAAGATCATAAGATAAAAACGGAATTATGATACGCAAAGTTGGTAATTTTGTATTCAGTCCCCGAACGTTCTGATAACAAGCCGTCAGGGACCTTCTTAGTTTTCTGACGATGCGCTCTGCTGAGAAACTGGATCGTTGGCCGACTGAACAATTTTTGGTATCCCACCGACGCGTCGCGACGTACCGTATAGTTATACCGCAACGAATCCAAGTGCTGACGCTCCGACTTGATGCGGTCCTGTGATACTACTCTCGGTGGTCTTGACTATTATTACCAGCAATAAGATTTGGAATACGAATTTCAAAATTCCTATAGTCAAAACCTATATATCCCACGGGAGCCAAATTCTATTCTACCAAAAGGTATCCCGTATAGATGCCTCGACTGAAAAATTTGAACATTTTTTAGACGATGCCAGCCTCAATCAAGAACCTCTCCCACACCAATCACAGTCGAATTGATCGTAACTTCCAAACCCCTTTTACGTGTTAAAGACTATTTAGACAGGAAGTGGCCAACTGACACCGGATAGCAGAATCCGAATCTGCGATAAAATAGGGGGTTCCCATTTGAAAAAACAAAGTTGATGCGCATTGTGTACATTTACGCAAGCGCGCAATGCACAATTTTACCATTTTTGAAAATTACGAAAGAAATTATGATGAATGGCGTTTTTCCGAATTGTTTACTCCGACGATTAGAGAAAATGAAGATGGTGGGGGGAGGGGAGCCCAACTCGTGGACCACCCTGAATTGTACATACAAAAATTATATACATTATCACTTGGGGCGTGTAGGTGCAGCCCATTGGTCCAATACACAGCCCATGTGATAATGTATATAATTTTCGTGCTCAAGTGTAATGTCAAAATTTTGATAATAAAGTTTAACATTTTAAGAAAATATATACTACGAAGTGCTGGAGCTCAATTATTCCATCGGATTCCATTCAGCACAAAAATAACTAATTCGTGTTCCTGTTTCCGATTACAGAAAGAGTGAATTCTGCAGAATTAGACGTCCTTGTCCCACCTGAATCTATTGTACCTACTAGGGAAACCAACGATGTTATTCTTCCCTGCGTCGCTAACTCACACGACACTCCATCATTCGTGTAAGGCGGCGTTAATAATATTATGGCCACCTTTACTTGGGCGTTAGCATGCACGAACAATACCCAGAAATTTGACCTTATCACATCATTTCAGTTGGACGAAAGATAAAGTTCCACTCAAATTTAACGAAAGGCGAATACTAACTGGAGGCTCCCTGCTGTTGAAGTCCGTTACCATTGAAGACACTGGACTATATGTGTGTCAAATAAATAACAGTCTGAACTCGAAATCAATCCAAATAACTCTGATCATTCCTCAAAACCTGATGGTTCATATCAATCCACAGCATCTTCTTGTCGATAGTGGTTCTTCTGCAGCTCTTCATTGTATAACGACTGCCTCGCAGGTACCTACTCATCTGTTACATACCTACATGATCAGAATTATGTGCACCTGCATTCCCAATGGACGAAAGGGAATGCTACAAAATATCCAGACGTTAATATCATTTTTATAATTTGTCCTCAAGATTCATTAAAATAGATATCTATTATAATCAGGTACTCCTTATTATATATTAATCATGGCGGTTTTGAAAATATATTTTATTTGTTTAATTCCACCTTTATATCATTTGTTCTAGATATCATGGTTCAAAGATGGATCAAGCAGAAGTGATGCTAATCATGTCTTACAAATACCTTATGTGACGAAAGCAGATCAAGGAATTTACCAGTGCAGGGCGCAACATAATAACGACCAGAATTATGCATTGGCGGAACTACGACTTGGCGGTGAGAGCAATTACAATGAAACTCTTCTGCTTGACGAATAGTTATTAATAATCAGTAATTATTGTTTTTATTAACAATTATTGTATTTCTTCACTTGAATATGCTGATCGAGCTAACGTGTTTCACTACAAACCTAATATTTATGTAACGCCCTCAAATGGCCGCATATGAATCCATTACAACTGGACCCATGTAAATCCTCTAACACTCAACACCCAGGTGACACTCAGAATCCATGATAAGTTGAACCCATGAAACCCTCAGTCATTAGAATAGTGGAAGTATTTAATGATGAGCAATCCTGAAATCCTGTAGGCGAAAAAGCTAAACGGCCAGAACAATAGTGTTCTTCACAAACAACTATTACAATTTTGGGACTATTCTAAGATGGCATTGACCTTTCAGCTTCAAAGCCGCAGTTGGTTTATGAGTTTCTTGAACAAACTCTCCAACCTGGGCCACCAGTGTCTCTCAAATGTATAGCCACTGGTAGTCCTACACCACAAATTACTTGGTCCCTCGATGGATACCCCTTACCAATAAACGAAAGGTATTTATATTACATTCTAATAGTATTGTAGCATGATCGCTTTCAACCGTCGCAGTCCTGATCAAGTATACATTATTGATTTCTTCGTCTATGGTGGACATTTTCCCATTGAATCCACATGGCGTATACTAATATCCCCCCAAAAAACACTCCGTGTAAAAATCACCCCGCCTCACAAATATCATTCTTCAGAGGCCGGAAAAAGTTATGATATTCACTTTCCCCGCCCGCCCTTTTCCTCATTAAGGAGCTAAGTATAATGAAAAGCTTAACCACTTCACAAGCACCGTACCCCTTTCGAAATCTCCCCTTGGCGCTATTGTGAGACGTTTTTATTACTTCCACAAGCAACTTTTTCCGGCCTCTGAAGAATGATATTTGCGAGGCGGGGTGATTTTTACACGGAGTGTTTTTTGGGGGGATATCACATCTTTTTGTTGTTGAAGTGGGTCATTTTATAAAGAAGGTCTATGCAAAATTTCAAGTCGATTGGTCCGGTTACCCAGGCTGTTGACTCATCAAAGTTGCCAAAATTAGCCTAAATTTCAGTTTTTTGTTTCTAAAAGTTTTTGGGTTGAGATAATGGGTTAAACCTTTCAAAAGGCACTGTCTGATGTTGAAACGAAGCTCTGTGCAAAATTTCAAGTCAATCCGTGAAGGTGGAAATGCCTAACTGATTAACCGGGTTTTTGAAGTTATATAACTCGGCTCCCTTTAAAGATATCGACTTGAATCTTTCAAAAGGCACTTGCAACACTTGAAACAAAGCTCCGTGCAAAATTTCAAGTCAATCGGCGAAGGTGGAGAGGCTGTAGCCTTGACCGACTGAAAAAAGTAGAAAAACATGGTAATTGGTTTTTGAAGTTATATAACTCGGCTCCCTTTAGACCTAGCGACTTGAAACTTTCAGGGCTTTCTATTATCCATACCATAAAGATCCATACCAAATTTCAAGTTGATTGGTCCACTAGGAGCCGAGATATGGCCATAATTAGCCTAAATTTCAGTTTTTTTGTCCCTAATTTTTTTTTTTGGGTTGAGATAATTGCTTATTTCGTTCAAATGGCACTGAGCCATGCTATAAAGAAGATATGTAAAAAAATTCAAGTCGATTGGTCCTTTTACCCAGGCTGTAGACTCGTCAAAGTGGACAGAATTTTCCTAAGGTTTCTGTTCTTTTGTTTCTAAAACTTTTTTGGGTTGAGATAATGGGTTAAATCTTATATAAGGCTCAAGGTTAAATGAAGCTCTGTGCAAAATTGCAAGTCAATCGGTGAACGTGGAGAGGCTCCAGCCTTGCCTGTCTGAACAAGGAGAAGAAGAAGAAGGAGAAGGAGAAGAACAATCTAAGGCCGAAAATCGGGTTTTTGAAGTTATGTCGCTCGGCTCCCTTTAGACCTATCGATTTGAAACTTTCAGGGCTTTCTAATATACACTCAAAGAAGACCCACACTAATTTTCAAGTTGATCGGTCAAATAGGAGCCGAGATATGGATACCTCGAAAACGCGTTTCGTGACGTCCGGTAAACATACACTCGGCATCGTTTTCTCAACTTCTTTGCTTGGCGGGGCGGAACGCTACCGCGTTCCTAGATTTGTACTGCGGTGTCTTGTAGAAACCTTATACTAGTAGGTATATCTTTTTGTGGAGCAGAACGAATCTGACCAACCACTGAGGATTCTCGATTCTCCGAGGACATGTTAGTTCGTGTCGTGTTGAAGACAAAGGAAGCGAATATCTACGCATCGTCCCTAACTGCTCCTATGAACGATTTAAAATTTGAAATGATCCCTTGTAATAGTATCAATGTACATATAATATAAAAATTATTCATAAGGATAACATAACGTTCAAGGGCCATTAACAAGTTTTATTATTCCTGGAACGAGCAGGTTCATAATCGGACAATACGTGTCCTTAAATGGTGAGGTGATAAGTCATGTTAATCTGACTAAGGTTGCTGTCGAGGATGGAGGAGTATATGCCTGCAAAGCAACTAACAAAGCTGGATCAGTTGAACATCACGCCCCACTTCAAGTGTACGGTGAGTTGTGAGGTATGCTGAAATATTTTTGATGTTAACAAAGCAAACAGTTGAGAAGGTTCGGATGCTGATCGTACCAACATGGTAAGGGTTGGAACATTCCTAATGTTCTTTTTTAAACCACATAATTCCTCAGTATCACTTTTTGATCGTTATTGATTTTTTCAATCGTACTGTGGTCGTTGTAGGGGGAAATCAATATCGGGATGTGTACCTACTATTAGGTAACCTGATTCGAAAAATCGAGAAGTTCAAAACAACTAGTTCCGTGTTTTGCTAGGCAGCTGATCTATATATTTTCGGGCGTGGTTACTCAAAGCCTTCTAATACAAGTGGCTACTCACTGAGTAATTGACTAAACCACGTTTTTCTTCCTCTACCGACAATTTTCAGATATTATGCACGAATGAAGGACCGGCAATTTTGTCATGAAATTATTCTTTGTATCCCAAATAGAAAGTAGGGGTTTTCACGTGATATGACGGAGAAAATAACGATGTTAGTGCACTGCAGTGGACATAAATCCCATCCTAGGTGTAGCGGTTTCCTGGGTCTAATGGATATTAATGGTTCAAAAAATTAACCATCTCCGTTAGCTGTATATTTCTAGGATAATTCGTATGGCCGAGTGAAATGTCCGTCGGCTCAATTTGACGGGTTCACTAATGAACACCAGGTTCCAGGCATCACACAACTTTCCTTACTCGAGTTCAGTTGATATGGACACTCAAAGAATCGGAAGTTATTATTCGGGAGTTATTATTTGTGAGTTGATCTTAAAGCTGATCTAGAGCACAGGCGGGATTTTCCAATTGTTGTGTCTCAAAAAGGTTTCTTGAGTCCATAGGAACCAACAAGCCTACAAATTGGGAGGAATGTAGGTATTATGAAAAGTTAGACGAACAAAATTTATCATGATGAATATCACATTCGATCACGCTTCGGAACTATGGTTCATGTGTTTCCAGGCCCACCAGTGATCCGTCACATGCCCAAGCTGACAGCTGTTGCTGGCAGGAGTATGGTAATTGCCTGTCCTGTTGGAGGCTATCCAATATTTACCATCAACTGGGAAAAAGGTATTAATTCTGAAAATCATTTACATACTTTTTCGGTGCATGTTTTTATTTCGCATCACCTTGTATTTCTCACCTTCATTCCTCTTGATCACTTTTCAGAGGGGAGACCTCTAAGCACGAGTCACAGAATGAAGATTTTCAGCAATGGAACACTGCTCATATCCAATGTTCAGGTGAAAGTCGATCAAGGTTTATATCAGTGCGTTGCTGCTAATAGGCAAGGACATACTGCTAGATCGAGTGTTGAAATCACAGTATTAGGTATTCTTATAACAACCATTACCAACATCATACTCATCAAAATTCTTCCATTATTTCATCTTGTATTTATTCCTTTGCAACCAATTTTTCCACATATATCAATTATTGCTGACGAATTCACGGGTAATCGTTAATGAGCTCCCCAGTGAGTTGATTATGATTCCACAACGGATTTGACTGTTTTATTAGGTCCATAAAATGTTTCAAATTCATCAAACAGTCTAAATTCAAATAATTCAGGTACTAAAATTGACTTTTTGATGTGTATACCTATTCAATGTTTTTAGATGGTTGATTTTACATCGGAGGATAAACTGCCTGAAGTTTTATAACATCGGTCAATTAAAAAAAAAAATTATTTTTGTTCTCGTCGTCTTGGGAAGAGCTTGAGTGGTTCCAACGCAGTTTGTGTGTAATCAGTGTCTTATATGAAAAACAAATATCACGTTTTACCAGAAGGATTTCCAACAATTAGCCGAGAACAAATATGAGGTTGAGAAGCTCTAGCTACTTCCTATCGAGTTTTCTACGCGTACCCCTCGTATGTTCGTTGTCATATTTATGATATAATATTGCATAAAGAGCAAGAGTTGAGTTTGCCCCATCCTTCCGTATACATTCTGATGAGGGTCTCACTTGATATTTTGCAGTTGTTCCTTAACAAATAGTTCGCTTACCGTTGAAAATATGACACACAACTCAATGGGACATTAATGATAAACCTTGTTGTTAATATGTGCATGAAGTACTTCATTGCTGATACATTGCTAGTTTTTATGGTGGTGTGATTGCAATGAGTGCTAGTTACTGTTTATGTTCTATAGACTGAATTGAGATTGTTTTTTAGAACCACCTGTACTCTCCGGGGTTGAGCCGGTTCGTGTTGGTTTGCTTGGGGAGAGACTTGGTATCCAGTGTTTAGTAATTAGAGGGCAAGCACCTATGACCCTTCAGTGGCAACGATCTGATACACCCGTACTTAAACTCAATCTCCCTTCAATCAGTGTCTCTTCGCCTGCTGAATATTCAAGTACACTTCTATTTGAAAATCTCAATTTGCGTCACTCTGGTAACTACACATGCGTCGCCTCAAATTCTGCTGCAACTGTCACAGCAACAGTTCAACTATTTGTTAACGGTAAAGTTCAGAAGTAGACCACGTTTTGCTGCCACCCTCACTGCACTGCACTGCACATCACATCGCCTCGCACTTGAATGTGTTTGTAATCATAGGAGGATAGTGTGTTAAAATTGGAATCCTGATTCCATTCACATTTTTGCCAATTAACTGTTTTATGCACATTACCTTCCTTAGATTATTTCACTACATCACATGTGAATTATTTGTGTATGAGTTTGAAGGCTCAGTTCGGAAGATCATTTCAGAGCCCCCTGAGATAACACCCTTCAGTATACCTATCCTAGAAAAGGGAAGCAGATTGCAAGTAACATGCACTGTCCATAAAGGCGATCCACCCTTGGATTTGTATTGGAGTAAAGATGGTATAAACGTAACCAGAGATGTCTCTCTCTACAATATTTACACAAGCATACTTAGCATAGCTCAAGTATCCAGGAGGGATTCAGGCAACTATACATGCACTGCGAACAACATGGCTGCTTCGGTACATCATACTGCTCATCTCAAAGTCACGGGTAAAAAAATATTTAAACTCAACTATGAACTCATGTCACATCCTGTTCAAATATCAACTCACTATAGGAGTACCTATAATTAAGGAAACCACGGAAATGATGTTGTAAATAAACAATTTACCTCGGAAAGAACATCAAGTATTGTTAAATACTGTTCCCGCGTTAACACTAAATAATATCGCTCACGAGAGGCCTGCCTTATAATTAATCTCCCTTCTTAGTTTCGTTTAATATTTTAAACGATAATTTTTGAAGCCGATCGTACACGATAATAATGGTAGCATGAATGAATGAACAATGAAAATTATTTTACAAAGATTATGTGCAGTACCTACTCTTAAAACACATGGATGTGAAAATTTCTGGTTCATAACTTTCTAACAGAATTCTAACTTCATTGATTTCGATTATGCCAGTGTACAAAAAATAATCATCGTTTTTCAACTGCAAAACATACCAAAAATAACCATATCCGAATAGAAAACTTGCAGTTCATTAAAAGGTTATATTTACGTTTTTCAAATTGGCATTCATCTTTGCATGCTCAGAAGCACACCAGTTTGAGAAAAGAAGCGTCAATAATCCGTTGGAACGTACCAAAGAAATTACAAACTTGTGTCTCAAAACAGAAGGTGATATACAGTTGGATATCAACTAAATCGAATAACATTTGTCAATCAAACTGAAAATACATGTACTTACGTCCTATTGAATAAACCTGAAGTGAATCTTTAGAGTCTAGTTGACATGAAATACAGATTTCAGGACAGATTGTGAGGACAACCCCGATATCTTGATTACTGTTCAGCCCTTGGCTTCAATTACCTCTATCGCGATCGTCATCAACGCGCGCCTCCACCTACGCTCGTCATATGTTTTCCATTTCATGTTCAGATCTTCATTTTTTTCTACGTTTTCATACTGTTCCTTTTTTTCATACTGTTTCATCTCTCTTACAATTACATCAATTATTTCATTTTTCTAACATTTCCTTTTTTCTTTAAATTATTACGATTAGAAACAAACATTGGTCCTATCGAGCCGCGATAAAATTTGTAACCGAGTCAAGTTCCGGGTGCAAATTATCGAGTCCGTCAAGTACATCGTTCCGCGAAGTTCGCCAAGTTCTTCCTTTCAGTTCGTCTCCAGATCAAGTTCTTCGCTGATCGTTCGCCTTACGGTATTGCAATCTTCAAACTGAGGTACTGTGCCTAACATAAGTCACTTGAGCCTCATTACAAGATGAACGTCGTTAGCAATGATTCTTGTATATTACGAGAGGTACGTTTCATTAAACGTACTTTGGCATCATTTGGAGAAGAGTGTACTTCATTGCACAATTATCAAGGTAATGTAGTTGCTCAAGCAGAAGCTCTCAAAGGCGAATTTGATTTATTAAACCTGCAAGTAACCCAGATCTTGGAAAAATTAGCTTCTGTAGAAGATGAACAAGTTGCAGACGAGTGTCACACCTCCCTCGTAAATATGTTAAGGGATGCTAGGTATAAATATCATGATAACATCCTCCCCATTCTGTCTCCTCTACCTTTAAGCCGTCCACCATCTGAATGTGGAGGAAATATTGAATATCCTAAGGACTCATCTTCTCCATGTTATGAGCTACACAAGCAACGATTGAAAGATGTCCCAGAATTTGACGGAGACGTAACCAAATTTCAAACATTTCTGACATCCTTCGAACATGCTATTGATGACTCTCTGAATCTCCCTGAAGTTCGAAAGCTCTCTGCACTTCGTTCAAAACTTAGTGGAGACCCCTTACGCCTCATAAACTACTATGGAGCTTCTCCAGACGATTTTAAGTCGGCTTACGATACGTTTAAAACTAGTTATAGTGGACCTAGACGCATTCTCGAAGGCATCGTCTCCAAACTCTGGAATGTTCAACCCTTAGTTCATGATACGAGCAGAGGATTTGATTGGTTTTATTCTGAAGTTAATTCTTTATTTCGAGCTCTGAAAAATGTTGAGACAGATGATCCTCTTGACTATGTTTTGTTCTCCCATTTCATGTCAAAGCTGCCATTGAAGGTGCAGAACGAGTTCCATCGGCATTTTGACCCCAAGGAAGTTCCTACAGTTACTGATTTGTTGTCATTCCTAAAAGCTCAATCAGATATCAAGCGTGCTCAAAATTGTGGAGCCGTTTTCCCAATTAAATCATCGATTCCTGACTACACCAAAAGAACCAGCATATCTCCTCTAAAACATCACCAAAGATCACCTTCTCCAGGATTGCGAAATGTTCCAAAAAATCGTTCTCTCTCCTCTACCAATCCTTCCTCCGCATTTCTCCCAACTTCAAGAACTTCTCCGGCAAACTCCAACCTAAAATGCTATCTATGTGGGGACTATCATTTCCTGTATATAGCCATCGTTTCAAGTCGCTGAAAGTCCATGAACGGCTCAATTTCGTCGAAAAAGGGGAACTCTGTAAGGTTTGTTTTAGCAGCACTCACAAAACTTTGCAGTGTAAGTCTACCAAAGCTTGTTTGAATTGTTCTGAACGTCATCATACTTATCTTCACGTTCACTCAATATTAAGAGGGCCTCAGGATTCTCAATTTGAAGATTCACAGTTTTCATCGTCTTGGTATGATCCTAGAACAGACCCAGGTCTTCTGTCTGATGACGAATACCTCTCAACTAAATCCCCCTCAATTTCCTCATCTCCAAGAAGCTCGACCTTGTCAGGTCTACAGAGCCCACCTAGTAGCCTTTTGTCCCCACCGCCTAATAAATGTTCGTCCTCGTCCACCTTCTGAAGCTTATGCCAGCGCGATGCCCAAGTTGTGTCTCTAAGGTCTTCTTTGAAAATACCACCAGATACAGCCGTCATCCCCACCGTATCAGTCCTGATAAGATCGTCTTCCGGCTCATGGCATCGCGCAAGGGCAATCTTGGACACAGGCAGTGAAACTAATTTAATAACCAACTCTTCTGCAATACGCTGTGGTCTTCCAATTACACCGACTAAGACACAAGTCATTTGTGGCGTAGGTGGTACATCAGCGGGTATTGTGAAAGGGAGAACCGCCTCTTTCATCTTTCAACACTATGGACGCCCCAATCTCCATGTATCTTATAGGGTTGTCGAGCGCACCACTTTTGATATTCCCTCTCAAGTACTCCCCAGAAAGCGATGGAACCATTTCGACCGACTGCATCTCGCAGACCCTACCTACCATGTACCTCAAGGAGTCGATATCATCCTTGGTGCTGCTGTGTGGCAGTGGGTAGACCTGATGAAAACGTTTGATCCTCTTAGAGGCTTACTACGTTAGGATGGATTATAGTCGGTCACTTTCGTCATGAAACCACGCAGAACCATGTAAAATTTCACCCTAACGTTAAGGACAACAAAACCTGCTCTAAGGAATACCGAAAACAACAACTTGATTCTATAAGAATTCGGAAACGTCCCTACACCCATTCATCAGCTGAAAATCCTCTGGTTGATTGTAGTTCGTCTACAGACATCATTACTCCAAGTGACTTCTCAACGCAACTGAACAACACCAACATTAATAGTACGAGTCTTAACTCATCAATGATCCTCATCAACGAGTCATCATCTACTCTGTCTATTCAACATGCTGAGCCAAAATTGCGACGCCTTAAATGGCCTTCGTCCCGTTCCTCGTTCCCTCCTTCTCTTTTTCACACTTCAAATAAAATTATTCCAAAGCCATCCACGATTTCAATTTCCTCAATTGCGAAGCCAACAGCTCACTGTGGAACTGCGCATCCGCGTCGGAAAGTTAACAAAAGGTATCATCGAGCTCTTCCAGGTCCTAAAAGTACAAATAGTGCTCTAGATGATCAATTATCCGAGCTAGTCTTAAAAATGTATCAGCTGGACGCAATTCCCGATACACCAAATCTGACTCCTGACGAACTGAAAGCAGAAGAATTTTTTGTAAAACATAGTTCTCGGACTCCTGATGGTCGGTACGTAGTTTCATTACCCTTCAAAATGATCCCGTTCTCCTAGGGCCTTCTCGAGATATTGCCTGCCGAAGGCTGTATAACATGGAGAATATCCTTAGGAAGAACCCCAACAAGCGTTCAGCATACGACAAGTTCATGCGAGAATACCTTACTTTAGGCCACATGAAGGCAGTCCCTCCTCCTAAACCAGGTCAATTAACGTACTACCTTCCTCACCATGCTGTACATCGTACTGGAGATCCTTCTGACAAAATCAGAGTTGTGTTTAACGCATCACAAAAAACCCCATCTGGATTATCTTTAAACGAAATTCTTCTTCCCGGTCCCAGCCTACAACTCGACCTTCCTGATGTCATTACAAGGTTCCGTTTCGATCCCATTGTCTTTACAGCCGATATAAAACAAATGTTTAGACAAATTCTCCATCGCCCAGTAGACCGTGAATTTCTAAGAATCGTGTGGCGATTTTCCCCTGATGATCCAATTCAGGATTATTGTCTGTCAACTGTGACCTACGGAACCACCTCAGCTCCTTGGTTAGCATGTCGCACATTGAAGGAGTTGGCAGATACTCATAATTTGTCTCATCCTATTGCTTCGACTATTCTATCCACTCGCACATATGTAGACGAT
Organism: Stenodema calcarata; assembly: GCA_963920205.1. Classification (NCBI taxonomy): domain Eukaryota; kingdom Metazoa; phylum Arthropoda; class Insecta; order Hemiptera; family Miridae; genus Stenodema; species Stenodema calcarata. The sequence goes on along the minus strand of OY986057.1, from coordinate 24,981,989 downwards.
ATAAATGGTGGTGGTGCTGACTTGAGATCAGCTCGCGCAGCTCGTGATGAACTCATTGACCTTCTCAATTCCGGACTGTTTGAACTCCGGAAATGGGCCTCAAACTCACCTGAACTTCTCTCAGACATGCCTCGAGAATATCTCCTCCCTTCGTCTTCATCATTAACAATTGATGGAGATAACAATGTTCTCAAAGTGTTAGGATTGTGCTGGGATCCGGTGAAGGATCAGTTTCATTATTCCATAACTAAATCGGAACCGGTCAACCAAAAATATCAAGTACTTTCAATTATTGCTCGCCTTTATGACCCTTTGGGGTGGTTAGCACCAGTAATCACACAAGCCAGAATAATGTTCCGAGAAATCTCTCACGACCAATTTGGTTGGAGAGAAAATATCCCATTACCTACTGCAAATAAGTGGGCACATTTCCAACAAGGGCTTCCTTTATTGGGAAAGCTGCGGATTCCTCGACACTTGTTTGCTTCTTCCCAAACGCAATATTTAGTTGGGTTTGCTGATGCGTCGGAGAAAGCTTATGCTGCAGTAATATACCTTGTTACTCCATCTTCAAACAACCCCAACGAAAATGTTAGCCAGCTAATCACTTCAAAAGCCCGCATTGCTCCCTTACAACCTGTAACAATGCCACGTCTTGAATTATGCGCTGCCCAATTATTAGCCAAATTGGTAAAACGCATAGCTCCGTTGTTCAACAATCAGGATCCTTCTAAAATTTTGTTGTTCAGTGACTCGACCGTTTCACTGTGTTGGATTACAGCGAAACCTGCTCCCATCTGGAAGGTGTTTGTGGGTAATAGGGTTGGAGATATCCTTAATCATTCTTCTCCTGATCAATGGTTTCATGTCAAAACATCCGACAATCCTGCCGATTGCGCCTCACGTGGACTCTCTCCCGCTGACTTAATTGACCACGAGTTGTGGTGGTATGGGCCCCAATGGTTGCGACTCCCATACTCTAAATGGCCATTGTCTCGAGTGCGCGTCCACCAAAATGATACGGTAGTATCATCAGAAATCAGATCATACCAGCCTACGATCGTTAATGCAATCACAATCGATGACCTAGCAGACCAACTTGAAAACAAGTTTTCCAGTTTTATTTGTCTACGCAATGTTGTTGGCTGGATGAATAGGTTTATTCTTAACTGTCGTTTGAAACGTACACCGACGAATCGAATCGAACTAGCTCAGTTTCTTCATAGTGTTAAAGTTCGTTCTCGAAGTTCCAGATCAGGAGGCATAAAACTCTTCATTGAAGACCACGTGAAGCCGTTGATTGCAAGCGAGCTAGAACAGGCTACAATCCTCCTTGTTCGACGTGCCCAACGCCAGGCCCTAAAAGATGAAATTCTAGATTCTACTAAAGATCGTCCCAAACTCCCCATAACTAGAAACTTACGTACGTGGATAAACAGAGACGGATTGCTAGCTGTCGGAGGCCGTCTTCAACATTCAGATCTTCCTCATTCTACAAAACATCAAGTTCTTCTCCCCGCTAAACATCCTCTGACCAACTCCATCATTGATCATGCGCATATCGTCAATTTACACCTCGGACCTTCTGCCACTTATGCTTGGATCAGAAATAAATTCTGGATTGTCAATGGAAAAAACGTTGTCCGACATCGTCTAACCGGTTGTAATAAGTGTTTTTCAGCTAAGCCAAGACCCTTACAGCCACCCATGGGTCAGCTTCCAGCTGATCGCACCTTAGGAGTTGCCCCGTTTCATGTGGTTGGCGTCGATTATGCTGGTCCTTTCCCTGTTCGAGCTGCGAAAATAAGAGGATCAGTAACTTACCAGTGTTATCTCGCGATCTTTGTCTGTTTCACATCCAAAGCAATTCATATTGAAGTTTCATCGGACCTTACAACTCAAACATTCCTCGCAGCCTACGAACGATTCGTATCCATTCGTGGTCGTCCGTCTAAGGTCTACAGTGACAATGGCACTAACTTCGTAGGAGCCAATAACCACCTTCGGGAAGTTCGTCGATTACTGTCATCCAGAGATCACCAAGATCAACTCATTCGAACTGCAGCACTCCACGAGACTGACTGGTATTTCATTCCTCCATCCAGCCCTTATTTTGGAGGTTTATGGGAGGCTGCTGTGAAATCGACCAAACGACTACTCAAGATCATCACAACCAAGAACGACATTCTCTCCCTTGAAGCCTTCCAAACACTGGTCGCCAAGATCTCCGCAATACTCAACTCCCGCCCCATAACAGCAATTCCAAGTTCGCCACACGACATAGATTATTTAACCCCTGGGCACTTCTTAATTTTCCGACCCTTAACAGCACCTCCTCCTGATCCTCGAATTAATGAAAGGTCTTCAATGAAGTCTCAATGGGCCCTCGTACAGCATTTGACTAATATCTTCTGGAATCGCTGGCGAACAGAATTCCTTTCTCAGCAACAGTCAGCTTCAAAATGGAATGAAAAAGGATCGTCTCCGGCAAAAGAAGGCCAGATTGTCATCATAATGAACGACAACCTACCCCCTCTAGAATGGTCATTAGGTCGCATTGAGAAGATCTTCATTGGGTCCGATGGCCATCCTCGTGCTGCTGATGTAGCCACCAAAAATGGCCTGTACAGACGAGCTCTTGTGAAGCTGTGCCCTCTGCCCACTCAATGATGTGGCATCTCGCCACGATGGGGGAGGATGTTCAGCCCTTGGCTTCAATTACCTCTATCGCGATCGTCATCAACGCGCGCCTCCACCTACGCTCGTCATATGTTTTCCATTTCATGTTCAGATCTTCCTTTTTTTCTAAGTTTTCATACTGTTCCTTTTTTTCATACTGTTTCATCTCTCTTACAATTACATCAAGTATTTCATTTTTCTAACATTTCCTTTTTTCTTTAAATTATTACGATTAGAAACAAACAATTACATTTTCGGTGTTTTTCAATTAGTATTCTACGCACACATACACCGCAAGTTATTTTCATCTGACCAATGGCGCGTGAAAGAGAGGATCCTCGTATGAGATGGACGAAATGAGGCTTCAAACTGTTGTGGAATGTTTCAAGCGAATTATGTTTATATATTTTTTCTTGCACATTTCTCAGCACCTCTTCCTTATACAGGGTGGGTCACGGGAATAGGGCCAATAACAAAAAGGCATAAATACGGATATTTTAGGAGTAAAATAATTTTATTTACATTTTTTGGTTGAGAAATATCTGCAATTTCAAGTTTTAAAAATTACATCGCGCATATGGTGTCCATCTTGTTCATAGCATGAAGCAAGTCGGTCCATGAAGTTATCGTGAACGCGCTGCAACAATGGTTCATCAATTGATGCGATGTTTTCTCTTATTGCATTCTTAAGTTCGTCCAAAGTTCGTGGTTTTGACTCATAAACTCGTGACTTGAGGTACCCCCAGAGGAAAAAGTCACACACTGTCAAGTCAGGTGACCTTGAAGGCCACAGCACATCCCCAAAACGTGATACGAGGCGGCCAGGAAACATTTCGCGTAAGACGTTCATTGTAACAGTGGCAGTGTGAGGTGGTGCCCCATCTTGTTGAAACCAAATATCCAAATGATTGACAAGTGCCCTTCTTCTGCGCAGCTCGGGTCCCAAGAAGTTGTTAATCATGTCAATGTAACGGGCACTAGTGACTGTCACAGTGTTTCCTTGTTCTTCAAAGAAGAAGGGACCAATGATAAATGATTTTGAAACTGCACACCAAACGGTCACTTTGGGGCTATGCAATGGTCGTTCGTGCAGACCTTGAGGGTTCTCTGCAGCATAATAACGGCAGTTCTGCCTATTCACATAACCGTTGAGGTGAAAGTGTGCTTCATCACTCATCAAAAGCACCATGTCGTCATTCACCTCGAATAAAGACAACATGTCTAACTGCTCCATAGTGGTAACTAAATGGCATGACCTGACGGTTCGAATGAGCTCTCCCCGACCTCCCTACTCCTTTCCTGTTCGGAGAAAACCCCGCCTACTTTTGGCCCTATTCCCGTGACCCACCCTGTACATTTTTTCATAGATTCCTAGTCAACAAATTTGTATGGATATGATCTAGCCTGGGGGAGACCACAGAGGGCGTCAAAAAGAATCTTTTCTGCCTCATCTGAGCGCATCTGTTCAACACAGTCGTCCAATCAGTTTAACTCATTTCCCACATGCAACGATACTTACTGACTTGAAATTATTCGAATCTCTTGTAACATTTATTATTCCATTTATTTTTATTCAATGTCCGCTGTGAAATTAGCCAAATGATATTTGAATGACTAGGTATAATATTTTACATTAAAAAAAAAAATAAATAAATAAAAAAACTCGAATAACCTCCCATCATATAACTGATCATTTAATAATTATGTATCAATATCAGCTATGAATTGAATATCAGATCGGATGCCTTGATTTACCAGTTGATGGTCGTTTTTGACCTGAATACCGATGTGCGTGTAATGTAACGGTATTACTGTCTAAAGTTGCGTCTGTTACAAATAATCAATTCATGATGCATATGGCTAGTATTGACTATTATAGTGGAGATCGACGTAGGAATTTTGGTATCGACTTTGACAATTGACTAAAAGCATGATTGTTTTCAACATACCCACCAGCCAATGCACTGCACTGCATTTGTCTCTCACCACTGTTTAGCCCAATCACTCAAATTCTTCTGTAGACTCACTTTTTAGTTTGAAATTACGAAATGAGGACGTATATCTTTTCTATGATACCTACTTGTTTGTTTCTCATTGCAGAGGTCTTCTTAGCTCCTGTTATGGGAGGAATATTCGTTCTTTATTCATTCACGTACCAAGTCAATTGAACAACTCTGCAAATTCTTAACACAATAGTTAATTATCTTCATTGTGCTGATCACCCTTCTGTCACTAAATGATAGATTAATTATTATTTTGGAGTATCATTAATGATTAATAGTTATTAATAATTATTATTAATGATTAGTAATTATTATTTTTTAACTCGATATCTGAAAACTATGTGCTGGTCGAATCAGCTGGGCCAGTATGAATTCCCAATCCATATTATCAACGAATCATTTTGGGATAATTTTTGGTTTATTATCTTCGATAATAAACCATTGGAATCGCCCAAAGAAAAACTTTTTTTAACCCCCCCTCAAAATTTGTTGGTTTACGTTTCAAGATACGTAGATTCAGAAAATCGAATAAAAAAAAATTCGTCCGTCCACCGTACGGCTTCCCCCTGACGCCGTCCGCCGTCCGTGGCACTTTGCCCAGTTAGCGTTGAGCTAAAATTACGAAATTTGGTTTCTGGGTTTGGACCAGCCCCACAATGATCCTCGAAACTTTTCATAACCCTAGGTTTTATATCTCTAAAAATTCACATGAAACAGTGTAATTTTTAGTTCACTTTTGAATGACCTGAAAAACTACGAATTTTTTAAGACCAATTGGATTTTTGTGCGACCAGCCGTTCGTTCACAGTGAGCGCGCAAAGGTTTAGGAGAAACACTAAACTTCGCGTCTAAAACGGCCGTTAGGTCAGACGCCCATCATTAAAACTACTTTGTTTTCATCTTCCCGGTAAACTACAGACTGGAAATTTTAACCGTGAGTCGGGGATTGACCACATTGCAATATTCACTCGGTTTCTCATCTGTAAAATTGTTTACATAATACCTTTTTGTAATAATACAAATTAAATTTTGATGATGAGCTATTGACTTGAAATTTTGAAAATAGGTCAGAACTGGATGACAATGCGATATTCACTCGGTTTCTTGTCTGTAAAATTGTTTAAATAATACCTATTTGTTTAAACAAATTAAATTTTGATGATGAGCTATTGACTTGAAATTTTGAAAATAGGTCAGAACTGGATGACATTTCAATATTCACTCGGTTTGTATGACACGGTATGAGTATGGTACCTATGGTATATTATTGTATGTATGATTTGGTATAGTACAGTATGGTATGATAGGAAAGAAATTCGTATGGTATGGTATGAGTATGGTGAGAATATGGTATGTTCCGATTCGCAACACTGTCTGGTGTAGACAGAAGGGTGATCTCCACAAGGAAGATAATAAACCGTTGTGTCAAGAATTTGCAAAGTTTTTAGTTTTAGGGTAACTAACTACCACAACTCCTCATTAGCTACCACCTGTGTTACTTTTACTTCAAAACAACTATTTATGTTCATTGTATAAAAAAAAATAACATATAACAATTTTCTTTCGAAATCTCTTGTGTTATTCGGGGGGGGGGGGGGGGGGGCGCCGGCGGCTGCGCTAGGGGTGTGTGAGCGAAAAAAGGTTGCGATCCAGACACGAGTCCGCGCATACTCCTAAAATGTCGCCTCAATTCGTCTATTTTATTCGGTTGTTATTGGTTTTTCTAGGAAAAAAACCTTTGCACATGCTCAGACAAAAAGGACAGTCGGAATATTATTAATTGTACATGAATTTCACCTCATTTCGACTTTTTTCCAATTGCGCAAGTGCAAATTAAAGTAGAAGCCGGAGTATGTAAAAATTTATATGGGATCATCTGGACACTAGTTTACGACCATTTTATGGTTGGTTATGGATTTGAAGGAGCATTTTGGTCAGGAAGGGTATTTTATAGAAGGAATTTAGAAGCAACTGAACGAACGCTACTAAAAGAGAGTTAGAAACTTTGAAATGCAAATTACGATATGACTTACTCGTATACCTATTGAACAAGTCGATGTGAAATGACAAATTGATCACGTTTTGATTTTTTTTTTTTTTTTTTTTTTCAACGTTTTTACGAGACTCGGAATTAGGAAAACACCTAATAGAAAACAAAATTTGTTAATGTTGAGGTTAACCCAGGATGGTGTGGAGTCTCCACGGGAGGTTCAAGAGTTCATCTAATACCTACCTACTCGTACATACCTACATACTACACACATTCATACTCAAGTATTGACAGAGTTAGAAATTCGGAGTTCGTCAGAACCAAGTTAAGGAAGGTCCTATATGAGGAAAACCCTGTTTCATTGATCGAAATATTGCAGTTGGCTAGGAAAGTGGCTCATTGAGCGGGAAAAGTGGTCCAATCCACTTCTTAGCGGCCGAGCCTAAAAAACTAATCAATATGCACTTAAATAACTCAAACAGTTTCGCTGATACCAAATCCTTTGTTGGGTTACGAATTTAATACCAATAAATAAACCTTTATCCACCTATTTAGTTAGGTTACCATTTTAATGTCATAATCGGACATTAAACGACCTTGTCATAATGCCTTGAAAACACAAAGTTGGAGTTGGGGTGGGTTATCCAATAAATATTACCTTTACAGGCAGCAACATCAAATTCTATTGAAGAACGATTTGTTCTTTAGTGAATAGGTACTTGTTCCAATTGGTCCTCCCACTGTAACTTATACCGATCCTTCTTAACGTCGATTTCAGTACCCCCTGAATGGGTTGTGGAACCGAGAGATGTAAATGTGATTGTCGGCCAGCCTGTAGCTCTTCATTGCAGCACAGATGGCTACCCAGAGCCTGTCGTCAGCTGGAGGAGAGCGATAGGTACGGGAATGCTACTTTGTGCAAGAATATATATACTTCCTTTGTGGATGAATATATACTGTGGAAATTAAAATTATCTCAAATTTTGGTGATAGGTAAAGATTCTAATCAATATGGAGACAAACTTGCTGGGATTGACAATGGTACTCTAATCATTTCTGCTGCTGCTGAAGCCGACGAGGGCTATTATTTGTGTGAAGCTCAGAACGGCATTGGAGCTGGACTTAGTGGCACCGCTTATATTTCTGTGAATAGTAAGTCATTTATTTAAATTTTCAGCTTGATTTTACAACTCAAAAGGTGGCTATTAGAGGTGAAGAACGTTGCACGAATGAACCGGTGGTGAGACGTAGTACAAATCCCTGCACCTCGTACTTCTCCCCTTCAATCATTGTGTGAAATATGAACTCTCGTTATTTGGTATCGGGAGTTTTTTTTTTTCTCTTTGACAACAATAAGTGGTAAAGGGTCGATATTCAAACATGACTACGTGGGCTACGTAGTCATACGTCTACATCGGTACCTCTAGTCGTCTCCCGCTACCTCCGGTGTAACTATAATTGATGGTCATATCGTGATAAGCCAATCATCTATCTAATGCTACACTCATTGCATCATAGTGCTTGTGTTTACTGTATGTTATTTGTTCTTTCAAGCTCTCCCGAAATTCACTTCGGGAGGTCGAAAAGTCCTCACCAAAAAGGGGTCTCCAGCTACCTTGAAATGCGAAGCAAAAGGAGATATGCCACTTTCTATCAAGTGGCAGAGGAACCATGTAATAATACCTGAATCTTCAGAAAAGTAGGTATCTGTTTCTATTATAATCTAAATTTGGTCACAACGTTCTGTTTTGTATCTTGAAAATGAATAAAACATGTTACTGATTTTATAACAAACTAGCTGTGTACCCGCCCTTTGCAACGGTAGAACAAACACCCCCTTTAGGACAGGCCCCACTCATAACAAACACTACCTCAGGATTGACAAAGAGTGGTTGTTTGCTACCGTAAGCCACGGTTTAAGGGTGCGTCCCAAGTGAAAATTATGGTTTGAGTAATAATTGGTTATTACTTAGTAAATTTTCACACAACACAATTTCAAAGTTTCACTCCAATTCGTCAAGTAGTTTTTGGATTGCCGGTAAATTCTGCGTCAAATGGTACCAGCCGCAACGTTCTACGTTCAGCCGTTCTCAATTGATGATGAGACAAACAAACAGACAGCCAGACAGACACGATTTTATTATATACATAGATTCTGTCTCCTTTTGTTGCCGAGTAACACCCTGTTTATAGAATTTTTAACCCTGAAACGATGGTGAAGTCAGAATGGCGATATCTCATTCCGTAATCAGATTAGAGCAGATGAGGAAGAATACCTCAAGTAATAAACAAGTTTCTTCATCTTCAAGGTGCTCCAGTATAAGAACGGAATAAGATATCGCAATTCTGATTCCACCATCGTGTTCAGCGTTGAAAAAAAAAACTTTATTTTGGGAATTTATGAGTGATTTCCTCCTCCCTCCACTCCCCAAAACCCCCCTTAGCTTATAGATTATTCAACGCTGAAGAACATCTCAAGTATCAACCACATTTCTTCATCTTCAAGGTGCCCCCCCCCCCTCCCCTGAAACTCCCCAAAACCCTCCCTTAGAGTGACCCGAATATAAATATATACATACATTTTTTGGTTTCTTTTGGCTGTGGATTCAGGATTTTGGGATAAAAATCTATCGGAAATTCGAGTTTGAAACATTTTGGACCAATACCAATAGCTTCCTTTCTTCGAAAATTCGCTAATATATTTCAAATGATATCGATACAACGTCTTATACATTGCTGTATAAGCTGCATATTGCTTTCATCAGTCGATTGAAAATAATATATTGCTTCCTCGATACCAAGTAACTTCATTGCCCTCTGGTCTTGTTCTGTCAGCGCCTTGGAATCGGAACCGAGAAAACGTTCAAATCAATGAAATTGTCACTCGAGTTGATCATCAGATGATCCTCTCCGTGTGGGGGGTAGTCGGCAATTAGCTCCGTGGTGGTCTCATCAATTCTCCAAATGAATTCCCAACCAATATAATTATATTCGTGGGTTATCATGACGTGTTGCGGTGCGAGGAGACTCCTGGGGCAGATTTTTTAATTTTATGTAACCTAAATCAACGTAAACTAGCATAACTACTTTTTAGGTATGAGCTGAAAGAAACGCCACCTGATGATACCAAAAGCATCAAGTCACAGTTGGTTGTGAAGAATGCTTCTCAGAAAGATTCAGGAAAGTATGTCTGTATAGCTTCAAACGCGTACGGAAGTGATGAGATGGTTGTACATCTATCGATCCAAGGTGAGGCCTTAATTATTTTCCTCGCCGATTTAACGGACTGATGTTCCAAGATCATATCCATTCACCCACAAAATATTGACTCTCATATGGATAATACACACGTTTTCAATTTTGGCAGACGTCCCTGAAGCTCCCAAAGATGTGAAAATGTTGGACGTAGGGAGCAGGAGTTTGAAAGTTTCCTGGAGCCAACCTCAAGACAATAACAGCCCAATTACACATTACTCGGTGGCGTGTACCGATGATCCTGGTGAGTATTGCATTCTTCCCTTATAATATGCTCGTTTCATGTTCACACCAATTAAGGAGGACTGTTTTGTTGAGTGGTGTAATAATTATGTTAATGTTACTTATGACAGATTCTTGGAACCGTGTGGAAAATACGAAAGAACCCTGGACATGGCATGAACTGTCGAATCTCCATCCTTCTACAAAATATTTGATCAGAGTTTACGCTGTCAATCATGTTGGCACCTCATCCGCCAGCATGATACTTCCAGCTGCAACTTGTAATGATAATATCGTCTCCAACATTCATCATGTCCATACTAACACTGTCATGTTCTAAGAATTTCATCCTATTCTATTGACTTTCTAGCTCCTGAGAAGCCGTCTGGGCCTCCTACTGGTGTAACAGCAACCGCAACGTCTTCTTCAGAAGTGTCTGTACAATGGAAACCCCCACTGCCGGAGCACAGGAACGCACCAATAATCGGTTATATAGTTGGTCACAAACGCGCATTGTAAGTTCATACTTTCTCAACTCAAGGGGGCGAGGTAATGAGAAGCTTTAAGCGAAATCATCGGTACAATTCTGATCCACCTAGGTGGACAGCCGATGACGTCCGCGACGCCTAAAAAACGGCTGGTGAATCTTGTGGCAACACTGGTTTCCCCTGTAACTTTTCCCTTCTCCTACTCCTAGTCAGTCCGTCTCGTGCCAGCTTCCCTTCAGCACTAATTGCTCCCCAGTCAATCCCGACGCTCACCCCCCTTAATCAAAGAAATTTTCCTTTTGCCTTCAATCGGCGCTCCTTTGATCATTTCTCGGAGATTTAGCGCGAATTCGCCATCCGTGACTCCAGCTACGATCTCAACACTGGATTCGACGCTGCCAGGGCCCTGGTCAACCACCATCACGAGGTACCTCGGTGAGTTCGATTCCTTTCCCTTTTCCATCTCATTCAAAATCCATTTTTTAATTCACGGGTTCCTTCCCCAACAAATTGGTCCTTTTTCGAGCCCGATTCCCCCCTTTTACAGTCCACTATAAAAATTATCAAGTTTAATTCGTTTGCGATTGGGAATTTTTACGTTTCCTAGACGGCCATTTTTTGTCAAGGTCATACGGCTCAACGGTCTTACACAGTTCCCCTCTTTCTTCTTATTTCACTTCCAAGTGGAGAAGGATCGACAAGTTGGTACCTGTTGAACACTACGTCCATCCGGTATCAGTTGGTATTCAGTAGCGGTGCGTGGGCTCTGAAAATGGTGGGCCACCAAATTCGGAACACAAATTAAGAGCTTTTTCTACAAAATACCTGTAAATGTTTCCCAACAGGAGACTTCTTATGAGAAATGGGTGTATTTTAATCAACCGCAGCTCTTAGCAAGTCAGAATGTGAGCTCTGTGTTCACAGCAGTTCTGACCAGTACCTACCCGGGATTACCAGAAGCTATAGCTTCATACGAGGAGGTGGCGGCGGGGCAATTGAAATCAGAAAAATTAGCAATCATTTCCTTCTCTATTGACAACATCGTCAAAGCATTAAGTCTCTCTTGGGTAATAGTTGATCGAATAAACGTTTTTATTCTTTTAAGCGTAGAAAAACAAAGCTCAGCTTTTGCAGAAGTCATTGGAATTGTAATCAATAATGTTAGTAGTTTCTCATTTTCAGAATAAGTATCAACTAAGTTATTGTTGTGCAAAAACAACAGAAATCCCTGTGAAATGAGTAAAATCGGTTCTCTGATAAATTGTCACCAATTCAGTTTTAAGTTTCCGAGATTCTAGGATAGCGTAAGCAGGGACCGTGTTTTCAAAATCTTCAGTTGGAAAACATTTTGAAAAATTCGGAAAACTTGCAGTATCAAGCAGTTTGGAAGCTGCCAAATGCCCCCTGAACGAATAGCTGCCTCTAGCTTGAGCTAGGTATGATAATATCACAAACCTCCACTGCAGTACTTATCTGTGAATGTTGACGTTGATCAATCCACAAGACCACAGACAGGACACAACGCACTTAATTACCACAAAAAAATCCAAATCTGTCACGGGAGCTCGAATTCAAATGGGAACATACAAAATTATAACCTAAGCAGAAAACTGAATACTCAACAGAAAGTTTTACTATCGAGATGACAAGATGAATTGAAACAATCGAATCGATTGTGAACACAAACGATTTTTTTATGGAAATGTGGCCCGGGCCGGAACGAGGCGTGGCTTACCGAATTTTTACTCTACTGAGCATGCGCAGGGAGGCCACTTCGTAAAGCGTCGTGTCCGTTTCCATGCCAATACCCGGTCCCAGGGCCTGAAGCGTAGGTTTCGATTTCGATTGCAAAACATCGATTACTGTCGATATATTCTGATAGAATGATCGAATATCGTTCTTCTTCTTCTTCTTCCCAGTTACTTGTCTTGGCCGCAGCCATGCTGGACATAGGTTGGGACAGAGAGAGAGAGAACTCTTTGACTTCGTGAAAATGCTAGGTGCAGTATACGGAACGATATTCGAATGCCAACTGGGTGGCATATTTTTTTTGTCGAGTTTTTTGTGTTTCTGGATGCCGGGGCAGTGGCCCAAGTGGCCTTATGGACGCAACGCCCCTGTTGGTATTGAATCTTTGCCTCGCGCGCGTCACTCTCTTTTATTATCGTTCCTTTCGTGCATATTGTTTTCGATCCGCGATAATGCCCAAGACATCTGAAGAACAGTTGCAAGTGCTGCAAAAACAACGTGAACGTATGTGGCGACAACTTCAGTGTGCTCACGATCTCATCAAAGATTTACCCGAAAAAAAAGACGAATTTGTTGTCAGATGTTCCCGCCTTGAAGATTTATATAATAAAATTGATCTCCTTCTCATTCAAATTGATCAGATAACGATCGCAAACCCAACTCTAAGTGATGATACTGTCAAATTCAAAGACAGTTTCGATCACTTATACTACAAGTGTAGTGAATATTATGAACAATATAAGTCCACTACAGGGGAAACCCTTCGTTCATCGGAAGGTCCACGAGTTACTCTTCCTAAACATCAAATTCCTTTGTTTAACGGTGAGTTAAGTGCCTTTTCAACTTTTATTTCTCTATTCGACACACTTGTACACAATAACAAATATTATTCCGACATTGAAAAATTTAGCCTGTTGAAAACATTCTTGAGAGATGAAGCACTCGCTCTAGTGGAAGCGGTATCGTTCAGTGCATCCAATTACACAATAGCATATACGAAATTGACAGAGCGATACAATAACCCCAGAATCGTAGTTAGTCATCACTTCGATAAAATCTTGGAGTTACAACAACTAACTTCCGATAATCCTTTGAAATTGAAAGAACTCGTCAGCACTATACACATAAATGTCGAAGCTATTAAAAGGTTGAACATAGCAGATTTGCCTGGACACATGTTTTTTCAAGTCACATTTCGACTTTTGGACATCAAAACTAAAAGGGCCTTCGAAGAACACTTCAATAGTGATAGCTATCCAATCTTCGATGACCTGATTGATTTTCTACAACGCCAATGTACCATTAATGACATTATCAAAGTGCCTCTGTCAAAAAATGATTATAAAAAATCATCTGCCAACACACAAGCCGGACAAAACCTTAAGTTCAACTATAAAAAATCCTTGTTAGCAACACAAACCGAAGATCCAAACAGGAAGTTTACCGACACACATCATGTTACACCTACGTGTGCAATTTGTGCAAAAGGTACACATAAAACAGGTCGTTGTTTCACATTTATTAATATGAACCCTGCACAACACTGGTCGATAATTAAATCGTTGAAGCGCTGTGAAATCTGTTTGTATTTTCACCCGAGTAATCCATGTAATTCTAAAGGTGTTTGCAAATGGTGTGGAAGTCCGAAACATAACAGTTTCTTGTGTGACCGACAAAGTAATGACAGTGGCATATCCAAATCATTGGCTCCTGTGAGTATTCAAAACAATCCTGCGGTTCAGCCCGCGCATTCTGCAGGTCTTGAAAACAGTTCTACATCGCAATCCATGTCGTGTAGAATTAATTCCAACCTTTCAGAAAATAGAGTTATCCTCGGCACTGCTCGTGTACGTGTTCAGCACTCATTAGGCCATTGGTACGGCCCCTGTCGCATTCTTCTTGATAGTGGGTCTGAAGTCAATTTCATCACTGATTCTCTCACTCAGGTATTGGGGCTTTCGCGAAAATCTTGTCCCTATCAAGTCACTGGCGTTGGACAAAATGGTCCTCTTGACGTTTTAGGCACTGTTACCTGCTCCATTTCTTCCTTACATTGGCCACATGCGTCCATTTCTATTGAAGCTATAATCACTCCTCGAATTTCCTTGGATGTGCCATCAGTGAAACTTCCTCGTCGTGCTGCTGAACAATTTTCACATTTAACGCTTGCTGATCCTCATTTCTATTCACCAGCCCATGTGGACCTTCTCCTAGGTGTACAAGCCTCTTTGGATATATTGTCTAAACCTCTGTCCATTATTAGAGGAAATCCTACAGCTACGAGTACCCTATTTGGTTACGTTCTCAGCGGGAATGTCAACGTCGCCCCCTCTCCTTCTCCTAGAAAATCATTCTTGGCTCAAACTTCCCCAAGTAATATTGATGCCTCGTTAAAAAGGTTTTGGGAAATGGAGGAGGTATCGGTTCGTGTTCCGTGTTCTCCCGAGGACAGTTGGTGTGAGGAACATTTTTCGAAGACTATTCAACGAGACGTCCAGTCAATCTAAGCTTTGGAGCGGAAAAAAATATGGGATTTTGTTTTTTTGCGGGAATATGTAGGGGAGGGTCCCCTGATCAAAGTCCAATAAAGTCCCGAGCCGACCCCCCCACCACGATGGAGTGGGGGGGGTTTGAAGGTATCTTTTCGTGGTTTTTCGGTGTACCTTGAAAACAGTGCGTCGTAGACGAAAACTTTGTGATAAAGAATGAAAGCTTATTAAATTATCTAAAACTTTTATCGTATACACTTTATTACAATTCCGCACCGTTTCCGAGATATACGCTCCGGAAAAGTGACCTTTTTCAAAAAAAATTTTTTACCTCACTTTTTTTCTCAAACTTTTCATCCTACCTTCTTACCTGTTCACTTTTAGCTAAAAGTTGAATATAAAAGTTGTAGAGGACTAAATTTCCTTCAAGAATATATATATAAATGCTTATTTATCTTTAACGGGTCGTCGGCTACGAATTTTTACAAAAATTTGGGGTTTTATAAGATAGACTACAAAAATGTTGTATCGAGTTTAATTGATAAAACCACTTGAATATTGAGAAATATGAATGAATTGAATATTAATATTTGTTAATTAACATGAGAATGGTAGCATGATAGAATGGAGAATGATAACATTGGTCATGGTGGGTAACATTTTTATAAAAATGTTATGAATAAGCATGAGAAAAACACATCATGGTGTTCTTATTATGTTTCTAAAATATATTTTAAATTTTTTCAATTTACAGTTTGTTGATGTTTATCAAATTAAAAATATTTCTAAATGTGAATCATCATTCCATTCGTTGTCCATCATTCGAAGTCGAGGTCGTCATCTTCGTATTCCTCGTCGTCAATCGTGGTGGTATTGGTGCAATCCCCCTGGCAGTTGCTGCAGACCTTTGAGCAAAATATTCCAGCCTTCCTGCAACGGCATCTTGATTCACACCCTCTCGTGCAGTGGCATAATATGGAGTTGAGCACGTGATCTGGTGCTGGTGGGGCTGTGGTGTTCACAGGAGCTAGATCTTCTCCTTCCTCTCTCTTCCACCCCCATCTCTCTGGTGGGAGATAGTTTCCCAACCAAGTCTGCACTTGTAGATAAACCCGGAGGGAGTGCTGGTACGAAGCGTTCTTGGTAGGTGGGAGAGAGGGGAGGCTGCTTTTCTTCTTTGATGAATCTTTGACGAAGCACCGGTATCTATAGGTGTCCAGGTCGTTTTGACCAGGGGAGGCTTGATACAACTTCAAGAATGCCTGTTGCCCTGCCTCACCAACCTCTTCTGCTGTGGATTGTAATTTAGTGCGGATTGTAAAATGCATTCGCTACGTTACTCATTTCGGTGGGGAACTTTTTGAAACTGTTTATCATTGTAATCTTGCTCCTGGAGAAAATCGCGGAGGTGGTATCGCACCTCGAGAAGCCATGTATGAACAGAATGGCCCTACTTAGTTCGCTCCAAGGTTGTAGTTGCTAGCATGAAAACGTTTTGTTTTCTGTGTTCCCTTTCCCTGGCTTGAAGAAGAAAATACTGCTAGTAGGTGGTGCAAGCGCAAGGAGAATCACCAGCAGGTCTACGTCCTCTCCAACAACTACCACTGTGGGGTGCGCTGCAGACTTATCCAATCCACATCTCACAATGAGTCCATCTGCATCTCCAGGAGCGTCAATAGCTTCTATCCCACTCTCAACGAAAGTTTGAACGAGTAGATCAATGAGCCTGGTCTTGTTTTTGCTGTTCGCCAAGGAGTGCTCTTGTTGAACTGTAGCTACCATGTTGTTGTCGAACAGTATGTCCACTGATGTTTTTAAGGCACTCCTACGCTTCTGTTCAGCTCTCTTGGTGGAGTTTGGGTCTTCATACCCATCAAAAATTACACTGCAGTGACCGAAATGATTTTTTAAGTATGTTAAATACTGCCCAGCAATCGAGGTAAAAGTGCTGCCAGTACGCCACTTAACTCTGCGAAGGAGGAAGCCACCATCAATCACTGCATATGAGGCTTTGACTCGAATATCTTCTTCTGCATAGACAGGGAATACTTTATATAATGATGACTTCTGGGTTTTTCTCATGCCTGCCTCATCAAAAAGGGACGTGGGGAATGGAGATAGTATGAGAGCAAATCCGCTATGTCTTCGTCGGTCTTTTTGCTGATTACTGCTCTGTGAAAAATGCTCGATTGCATTGCTCGACAAGTGACTGAGTCGATCTGGGTGGTGAAAGAAAGGCTGGCGAAGACGAACCAATACTCCAAGGTCCTTAATCAGAGAAGGGCGCTGAAGCTGCACGCCATTAATTTAGTATTGAAAGGTGATCAAATGTGCTGAACGATTAGGGACATAACATGGCATTTGGACGCATTTACGGAGAGGTTATTATTTCCACACCATTCAACCAAGCCATGCAGATTCTCTTGAATAACGATGCAGTCCTCAATGGAGCCGACTAGGTCTACATCTTCCAACCCAGGTGCACAATCCATTAGAACCCGGCACGTGCGACTTCGCAAAAGGTAATGATTAAAGGGAACGCTCGAATATTCACTAATATAAGTTGCAGCAAGAGTCGTGTTGAAATATTTCCTGTTCATATTTCTCAATATTCAAGTGGTTTTATCAATTAAACTCGATACAACATTTTTGTAGTCTATCTTATAAAACCCCAAATGTTTGTAAAAATTCGTAGCCGACGACCCGTTAAAGATAAATAGGCATTTATATATATATTCTTGAAGGATATTAAGTCCTCTACAACTTTTATATTCATACTTTTAGCTAAAAGTGAACAGGTAAGAAGGTAGGATGAAAAGTTTGAGAAAAAAAGTGAGATAAAAAATTTTTTTTGAAAAAGGTCACTTTTCCGGAGCGTATATCTCGGAAACGGTGCGGAATTGTAATAAAGTGTATACGATAAAAGTTTTAGAGAATTTAATAAGCTTTCATTTTATATTACAATGTTTTCGTCTACGACGCACTGTTTTCAAGGTACAACCGAAAAACCACGAAAAGGTACCTTCAAACCCCCCCACTCCATCGTGGTGGGGGGGTCGGCTCGGGACTTTATTGGACTTTGATCAGGGGACCCTCCCCTACATATTCCCGCAAAAAAACAAAATCCCATATTTTTTTCTTTTATTTGGGATTTTTCGGCTTAGATTGACTGGACTAATGGGCGTTATGTCGCTTCTTTACCCTTTAAGGACGGGAAACCTCCGATTTTGGAATCTAATCGGGCAATTGCTGAAAATCGCCTTTCCCGATTGGAAAAACGTTTCGACCGAGATCCCTCTTATTTTATGAAGTACCGCGATAATCTTCTTGACTACCTCAACAAAGGTCATATGGTACCAGCGTCAACGCCTTCCTCATATCTCATGACTCATCACGGTGTTTTGAAGGACTCTACAACTTCTCCTCTACGGGTAGTTTTCAACCCTTCTGAAAATTCTATGACTTCGCACAGTCTATATGATTTCCTATGTACGGGCCCAAAATTGCAATCCGACATAGCGAACATTGCCTTATCATTTCGCATGCAACCTGTGGCTCTTACTTGTGACGTCCAGGCTATGTATCGAGCAATTAAATTGTCAGAAAGTGATCGGAAGTATCAACATTTTTTATTCCGATTTTCACCCGATGATCCAGTAAGTGAGTGGGACTTGACCACTGTAACTTTTGGTATGACATCAAGTCCGTTCATTGCTCAACGTGTATTATTA
This sequence comes from Stenodema calcarata, assembly GCA_963920205.1. NCBI lineage: Eukaryota > Metazoa > Arthropoda > Insecta > Hemiptera > Miridae > Stenodema > Stenodema calcarata. The sequence continues at coordinate 24,963,383 of OY986057.1, read as the reverse complement.
CAATTAGTACATGATGAAGGTGGTAAATATCCATTAGGTGCTGCTGCTCTCTCTCGTTCGTGTTATGTTGACAACATCGTTTGTGCTGTACCATCAGTCGATCAAGCTTTGCAGCTGTATGAAGAACTTCATCAATTGATGTCAGCTGGTGGGTTCATCCTGCGTAAATGGGCCTCTTCCCATTCTCACGTCACCAATCACGTTGATGATGAATTGAAAGAGAGAACCCATCCGTTAGGGAATACTGAAACCATTCGCATTCTCGGTTTGGAATGGGATCCCAAATCCGATTGCTTCTGTTATGCTGTTGATATCCCTGATTGCACACCTTCGAAACGTCACATTTTATCACAAATTGCTCGCATCTACGACGTGAATGGTTACATATCCCCCGTTGTGTTTGCAATGAAACGTATTTTGCAAGACATTTGGTTGGCTGGACTGCAGTGGGACGATCTTTTGCCGCCTGACCTCTTGAAACGATGGACAGAGCTACAGTCTAGACTTCCTTGTCTCTTGAATTTGCGAATTCCCCGTCACATCACAAGCACGTCTCAATGGCACTCAGCACAAATTGTCGGTTTCGGCGATGCCTCACAGTTCGGTATGAGCGCTGTTATATATCTCCGAATCGTTCATGCCGATGGCACAGTAACCTGTAACCTACTTAGATCCAAGACCAAAGTTGCACCCGTAAAAACGCTGAGCATTCCAAGGCTTGAACTGTGCGCTGCGCTACTTCTTTCTCGTTTATTGAAATCGCTTCAATTCCTGATGGATGACTACCACATCAATGAAGTCTACCTTTTCACGGATTCCACTACTACTTTATGTTGGATTAAAACACTTCCCATATAAATTAACAACATTTGTAGCCAACCGTGTTGTAGAAATCGTTGAAAACTCGCAACTTTCTTCTTGGCGATATATTCACACCTCGTTGAACCCTGCTGACGCCGCAAGCAGAGGCTTACTAGCGGATGAAATTATTAATAATTCCTTATGGTGGCATGGTCCAGAATTTCTGCTGGATGACATCTCTCAGTGGCCTTCGCGGGAGTTCCCGGAGCCAGACATTCTACCAGAATTCCGCTCTTGTCATGCTGTCATGACATCTCCCAATTCCCCCGTCTTGGATCTGATTGAAAGATGTAGCTCATTGCTGAAGGTTCAACGAGTAGTTGTGTACATCCATCGTTTTATTAAAAACCGTTTTCTTCCAAAAGACCAACATGCAAAGGGTTCCATAACAGCTGCTGAATTTCATCGAGCTCTACTATGTATTGTACGCGTGACTCAACAACACTTTCTTGCTCAAGAAATCACTGCTCTTCTTCACGGAAAGGAATGTTCACAACAATTCCGATCATTAACACCCTTCCTTTCGCCTGAGGGTCTCGTCATGGTGGGGGGTCGTCTCCGCAACGCTCCGCTCCCTTTGCACTCCAAACATCCATACTTGATTCCCAAAAGTTCTCCGTTAGCTGCTCTCATCTGCGACCATTATCATGTCTTTTCTCTTCATGGTTTTCCTTCTATCGTTGCAGCATTAATTCGACGTTCCTTTTGGATCCCATCTCTACGCCAATTGATCAGATCTCGCCAAGTCAGGTGTATTGTGTGCTTCAAATTCAAGGCGCATCCCACGCAACCGATGATGTCCGATGTTCCTTCTATTCGTTACGGTCAGGATCGGTGTTTTATTAATACGGCAATCGACTTTGCTGGTCCAGTAATGGTGAAAGAATCCGAGCGGCGCAACAGTCGGGTGACAAAAGCATACATTGCACTTTTGGTATGTCTAGCCACGAAAGCAATACATCTAGAACTTGTTTCATCACTTGATACTAAATCTTGTTTAGCAGCACTTGATCGTTTCATTGCCAGACGTGGTCTACCATCGACGATCTATTCTGATCATGGTCGCAACTTTGTTGGATGTTCGAACGAACTGAAACAGCTGAGTCGGAACTTACTTGATTCGCAAGAGATTATCATCGAACACTAGGGACAAAAAGGTGTCTCTTGGAAGTTTTCCCCACCTTATGGCCCTAACTTCAACGGAATGGCTGAAGCAAATATCAAGATAACGAAATACCATCTAAATCGAGTCATGGGAACCCATCCTTATACGTTCGAAGAACTGTACACTCTTCTTACTCGTATTGAGGCCGTTTTGAACTCCCGACCTCTTTGTGCGTTGTCAACTTCTACGGACGATGATTTCAATTTTTTGACCCCAGGTCATTTTCTAACTGGTGCTCACCTTCTCACAAGACCAGATGAAGATCTTAGTGCCGAACCTCTACCAAGACCTTCTCGTTGGCAGCGTGTAAGCCACACTCTCCAAAGCTTTTGGCGACAATGGAAGAAACAATTCCTACATTCTATGATACACCGCAACAAATGGATCTCTTCCTCTCCAAATTTGAAAGAAGGCGACTTGGTACTAATTTATGATACCAAATGTTCGCCCTTGTCTTGGCCATTGGGGAGGGTCGTTGATGTGTGCCCGGGAGGGGATGGTGTCGTTCGCGTGGCAAAGATTCGAACATCCTCTGGATTATTTATACGCCCAGCTAGCAAGTTGGTCGTTATTCCGCGTTACTAAGAGATGTAGTATCGCTTTCTAGAAGTAAATTTTATTTTATTTTAATTTTCAATTTTAACATTTTCAGCAGAGTTACGTCTCTTTTATCCCAATTATATTTCCTGATATTCTTTCAAAATTAGTTAATTTTGGGTGGGGGGTATGGTAAATCTTGTGGCAACACTGGTTTCCCCTGTAACTTTTCCCTTCTCCTACTCCTAGTCAGTCCGTCTCGTGCCAGCTTCCCTTCAGCACTAATTGCTCCCCAGTCAATCCCGACGCTCACCCCCCTTAATCAAAGAAATTTTCCTTTTGCCTTCAATCGGCGCTCCTTTGATCATTTCTCGGAGATTTAGCGCGAATTCGCCATCCGTGACTCCAGCTACGATCTCAACACTGGATTCGACGCTGCCAGGGCCCTGGTCAACCACCATCACGAGGTACCTCGGTGAGTTCGATTCCTTTCCCTTTTCCATCTCATTCAAAATCCATTTTGGTTTATTATCTTCGATAATGAACCATTGGAATCGCCCAAAGAAAAAAATTTTTTAACCCCCCCTCAAAATTTTTTTAATTCACGGGTTCCTTCCCCAACAACGGCAGTCGGACGGAAATCCAACCTGAAATGGTTGCTTACTTTACTTGCCTTACTTTCCATTAGGTACAGAACATCGAATTAGGACAACCTGAAAACGTTTAGAATAAGTTAAATGAACATGGTCTTGATCCGTATACACAATCCCCTCAAAAAACACTCCGTGTAAAAATCATTCGCAAATATCATTCTTCAGAGGCCGGAAAAAGTTATGATATCCACTTTCCCCGCCCGCCCTTTTCCTCATTAAGGAGCTAAGTATAATGAAAAGCTTAACCACTTCACAAGCACCGTACCCCTTTCGAAATCTCCCCTTGGCGCTATTGCGAGACGTTTTTATTACTTCCACAAGCAACTAATACTTGATGGTGGTGGTTAGGGGAAGGAGGATCAGGTTTGTAGGTAGTGAAAGTAATAACAATACTACAAATACAAACTTTTTATACAAGTAAAAGGGAGAGGCCTTTTGCCAGATGTCTTTTCAAGTCAGTGTGTGAGAAGTCTGGCCTCTCGATCCGCCGCCTCATTGCCAGCGACACCACGATGGCCACGAACCCAACAAAACGCCACACGAATACTGGACTCCAGCTTCAGCTGATATAGGATCTGGAGTGAGGTAGCTTCATTATGTGATAATTCGGATGAGATGGACAGGTTTGCAAATTTGGTCGTGACGCTTTTAGAATCAGTCATAATAACTATGCTAGTTGATCGGAGCCTCGAAGTCGGTGTACATTATTAGGCTGTTAGGCCAACGGTTTTGTATGTATTCAGCAATAGATGGTGGCGCCGTCGAATCGTATAAAGATTGGGGTAATGATGTGATCGTAAGCGGTGACTTGAAAACATTGTATGGAATTGTGTGGATATGCGGCGTTGGGGATTGGCCTAACTGGGTACTTCTTATATAGAAAAATTATTGCCAACGTAGGTAGGTGGAATTAAAAACCCCAGAATTATATCGGTACATTTTATTTGTAATTAATTCTCTATCATTCAGTTTCTGCACATAGGTTCATTTCTCATGTGCATACTAATGATGATTATTAATAATTACTAATAAATAATATTAATGTTCATTATATTAATAAAGATAATATTATTAATATACACCACTACCTACCTACTTCATAATAATTATTAAGAATTCATTATAATTCATAATCAACCATTTAGTGCTCTAGACAGAAGGGTGATCTGCACGAAGTAGATAATAAGCCTTTGTGTCCAGAATTTGCAGAGTTTATCTGATTCTTTTTGCTGGATCTTTATAGGCATGATGCAGTATACAACAACACCACTCTCAAAGGTATGCCAGACGAAGTACCATCTCCTATCACTCTAACTGGCTTGAAGAGTTACTCAAAGTATCAAATTATAGTTCAAGCTTTCAACATCATAGGAAGTGGAGTTCCGAGCGCACCGGTAACAGTCACGACATTGGAAGCCGGTGGGTAGTCATAACTTTTTTTTTTTTTTTCGGCAGCTGTAAAGATATATCTTTCAAAGCTTTACGTGTAGCAAAACTTGAATACTTTTCCTTCTTGTGAATCACGTCGTTACGTGTCGGTTTTTCATTTTTCATTGTTTTCCAGCGCCCAATGATTCGCCGAAAGACATTACTTGTGAACCCAGTGGTGTGGAGAATCTCGACATACGGTGGTCGAAGCCACCAAAATCGAGTCAGAATGGTAGAATTATTGGATATAAAATTAGTTACACTAGGATGTCTGCTGATGACAATCTTCTTGGTAAGAGTCTAATTACGAAACCACTCACTTAAATTATGATTTCAATGACACGTCTTGATTTCAAATTTAACAAACTAGACTAGCTACGTATCCTTGTTACGCATGCTCCGTCCCCTCATCATTGTACGACGATTTGTTTTAGAGGAAGATATTGAAGAAACAAAGGAGACTGACAAAGAGTACCTCCTTCTGAAATCTCTTGAAAACTATACCGTGTACTCGATTCGAATAAGTGCATTTACGTTAGCGGGCGGAGGTCCTGAAAGCGAGCCTGTCCGGTGCACAACGGCGGAAGCGGGTATTTACTTTCTGTTTGCATCTTTTATATTAGAGCCTCTCACATAATAATATAATTATAATAATATTATGTTCCTCGTTTTATCATGCCGTACAACATGAATGGGCATTAGAGGTGACCATTATAGGTATGACAGTTATTTTTATTTTATTTTATTTTTTTTTTACTCAATAGTGCCAGAAACACCAAGAAATATCAAAGTTGTGCAAGGGACCTTGCAGCAAGCGGTCATCAGTTGGTCGAAACCATCCAAACCAAATGGGGTTGTTATCAAATTCAATATTCACCAGAGACAAATATCAAATGGGAAGAACGTTCAAATCTTCACAGCTGAATCTGATGATTGGTTTTACCGACTCGAAGTGAAAATAGGGAATAGCTACGAGTGGTGGATGACTACTGTAAACAATGCTGGAGAGAGTTCACCATCAGAAGCTGTTACATTGATTCCCAACAAAACAGGTGCGGTATTCTTGTATTGTAACGTCTCTCATCCACTTCATACACCAATTTGTCTTTACGAATCGAATTTGTGTGACAGTTTTGCCAAGACTCTACTCGATAGGACAACAATTCTGCATTGCTCTTGGAGGCAGCATAGCGTTATCTTGTGACGCAGTGGGAGTTCCATCGCCGAGTTATTCTTGGGGACATAATAACAAGGCTGTGAAAGCTAATTCTCATTTCAAGATGTGGCCGAATCGAACTCTCAGTCTGACCAGTGCCCTTTACAAACACACTGGAAACTACACTTGCATGGTGCATAACGCTCATGGCACTGATTCTGTAACTCATCTTGTTACTGTTGTAGGTAAGGTGTTATTTAGGACAAGTCATAATCTTGACTACTGAATAAAAACTGTTTTCCGCTTGTATATTATTATATTTTACATTTTAGGGCCTCCGAGTGCTCCAGAATTGATACTGATAACAGCCACTGTCAATAATATGACAGTTGGATGGCAAAGACCAAAATCTTCGTATGGATTAATTAATTATAAACTATTGTATCAGATGCACAATGTGAGTAACAGTTCACTAAAGATGGTTTCTCCGAATGTCATTGGATAGTGCAATGTTTATGTTGCTATTATTTGTTTTTCTTTCTTTCTAGAAATCGCAGCACTGGAGAGAAGTGACCCTCAAAAGGGATATTGATAGGTACACAATTAATAATTTGATATGTGGGTCTCGAGTTAAGGTGAAGATGTATGCCATCAACAAAATTGGACCTGGCGAAGTCAGTGGTGTTTTGGACGTTTCCACCCAGGCCCCAACTCCAGAACCCCCCTTGCCAGACCAGGTAATGCGAGTTTGAGTTTAACCCATTATTCGATGCATCGTCAATCTTTGTATAACAGTTTATTCATTATTCAGATAAATCGTCTCCTAAAACCGGGCGACAAAAAAAACGGACTTCTGTTGGTACAAAAATAAATTGTATAACCACAAATAATGGGTTCCCATGATATCGTGCTATGCACTGAAATAATAAAATGGCAAGTCATTGATTATGGCAACTGATTGAATTCTAGGCCATCAGTACGACTAAGAGCTCTATTACTATACATCTGGATCTTTGGAAGCATCGAGAATGCCCTCTGCTTCATTTCGTCATTGAACGAAAATCATCCGATCACAATTGGATATTTGGTACGTATTAACGAATCGCTCCTCTCCCACTGTTTCCTTGAATATGGCTATCACAGAACGAGAGAAAAATAGTTATTGAGATTCACTCAAATGTCTGCACACAAACCCGTGTTGTTGTTTAGTGACTGAGAGATTACCTGGAACCAGCTATGAAATGACTGGACTGAAATCTGGCACGATGTACCAGTTGAGAGTTGTAGCACACACTCCGGCAGGCCAAACTGTACATTACTTCCACGCTAAGACCAAAAACTCATCGACTGGTAACTATTTCGATGCATTATTCCGTTTTTTTTATTTTTCAAGGTCCACACATTGTTTTCAATTAGTAATGGTTACAGTAGCATCGTAGCGTTATCTTGAGTGAGTTTTTAAATTTTGGAATGCTGAATCGATTTTTCAACTAATAGATTATTGCCCTGTAAAACACAGTTAAACAGAACTAGCAGTTTAAAAAAGATACGTAGATTCAGAAAAAGAAACGAATCGTCAGTGTCAGAGCAACTCCCCCTATCGTCATTTTAATCGCATATCGTTGGAAAGCTCTTCTCATGGCGGATCGAATGAACTACTAAGTTTGAGCCAGATCTCAATAGATAGCGCGCTATTGAGCTATCAGATAACACACCCTATCGTCATAGTGACGGCAACTCCCCGTATTGTCATCGGCGTCATATAGTTTTTCAGTGAGAAGGAGTAATAATAATAATAAACTATTTTATTATCCAAATAGGAACAAAGTTCCCGCCGAGCCTGAACAATAGTATCAAACAACTAAACTAAACTATTTTTATAAGAACCCGATTGGGGGTTAGAAAAAAAAAGAAATAACTAGAAACAAAAAAACAAAAAGAAAACTTGAATTGCAGATTATGAAAGAAGAAAGAGGAAGAGGGAGACTGAAAAGAAAAGAATATAAAGAAGAAGAGTAGAAAGAAAATGCAGTAGAAATGAAGGAGGAAAGAGGATCATTGAAACGTGATGAAGAGACTATTGGTGGGTAAAATGTTCTTGAAGTGATTTGGTGATTGCTCCGAGAGTGGGGAGAGACCTGACAGCGAGAGGCAGACGGTTCCAAGCTCTTGCTCCTGCCACACGTAAGGAGTTACTAAATGCTTTAGTTTTTGCAAATGTTTGCACTATAGTGAACAGTCGAGGGGACAAACTAACAGAAAAAATTCCATGAAGATAAGAAGGGAGTCGTCGCGAGTTTGTCTCCAGTTTTAATGTGAGTAATAAGGCTGGTAGTAATAAATCTGGGAATCTTAGCGAAAGCGAAGCTGGACCTAGCCATGACCAACAAAACATCGTTGATGGCCACACTTTAGGACAGTCCAGGCGAGCTAGGAAATCAAGAAAATATTTTTTGGAAACCTTTCCAGAGTCTCTCCCCAAGGTACCTATTGCCGCAAAAATTCGAATAAACAATATCTACAGACTGATATTAGATCTAAATCACACCTTTACAGTATCTATGTTGAAAAGTGTAAGGAAGACAAGGTTGGATCGGTGAGCAGAACCCAGTTCTTCGCCAGTCTTCAAGCGTATATTAGCGTATTCATCCCCAGAAAATATAGGTGCGATACATGTTATGCTTTTGAATGTAAAAACATCACAGAGCAAGATTATTTGGCCCACGTCGCTCGAAAAGAAGAAGCCCAGAATCAAAAGGAAGAAGACAAGAAGAAGGCCATCGCTGGGGAGTGCCATCCAATTTGTTGTGACCTCATGAAAGTACAAAATATACCCCTCATACAGGCTAGTGCGGCGTACTACAAATTAAAACTTGCAGTTCATAACTTTACGGTATTTAATTTGGCAAACCACGATGCCATGGCGTATTGGTTTGACGAAACCAATAGCAATCTGAACGCCTCAACTTTTGCCACTTGTTCCTGTTCATTCTTGTCAATTTACAAAAAATATTCGTTGGTTTACCTTGTTGCCTTCGAAAAAATTCTGAATAATGAACCTATTGCGCTTCAACTATTAGAGAGAAAAAAATATACTGATGTTGTTAATATTAAATATTTGTTCATTTTTATGGGTTCGCCTTGTTTTTTTACAATAAGAGTTGATATTTCGATGACCTGAAAACCCTTCCTTTAATGACAATTTTGGTGGTCAACATACCGTATCGTCAGGAACTTGGACGACAACACACCCTATCGTCATGTTTTTTAACAGTTTTTCTGGAAAATTCATTCATTAGGACGTGAATGCCGATCTTCTATAAGGGAAATGCTAAGAAACTGTTGAATAAGTTTCCAGGTGAACGAGAAAATCATTGGCAACCAGTGTTTTGGCTCTCCTGAAAAGTTGCCAAAATGACTATAGGGGGAGTTGCTCTGACACTGACGAAATTCACTCTTTAGGTCATATGACTAGAATTGATTTTTAATCGGACTTAAAAGAGAATGTGCGCTTGCATATTCCATCCTGATTCCATTGAATGTAGCATTTAAGGTGATTCTCTGCGTATGGCTTCTTCATGTTACAGAGTCCCCATTGGTTCCATCCGTTGGACCAACTGGATCGAAATCTGTCTTCACAGATTTACACGTTGGCCTTCCAATTGTGGCGTCTGTGTTGGCACTCGTTCTTACACTCGTAACGATCGCTATATGCCTCAAACACAGTGAGTGAACCCCACAACTCGACTTTTTTCAATTAATATCAGTATGACAAGAATAGTAGCTAATAATAAGGCACGGCCTGGCTAATTGACTAAACGTTATTCACTACAAATTTAGTTTCATGAGTATAAATCTAAGTACTCGTACTTGAGTAAGAGGAGTCCGCAGTAGATAATAATGCGTGAAAGGGGCTGCAAGCCAAACAGTTTGGGAAGCTCTGCGTTAGTGCAATGGTATGTAACATTCAAAGCCACTCAAGTGGGTATTGTATTGTAAATTGTGCTTATAGTCTCATGCTGTATCTAAAAAAAACTGGGATAATAAGTTATGCTGATTCCTTTCAGAAATGTGGTATTGTAACCAGGAAGAATCTACCATAGATCCAATACAACAGCAGGAGTATTACTCGGCTTTAAACAATAAGAAAGAACAAACGAATTTGGAAGCAGGTAATCAATTTATGTTATTGGTCTTATAACTTGGCAATTGGGCATTCAGACCATTACAAGACATCGAAATATGTTCTAAGATTCATATATTTCCCAAATTCGCAATACATATTAGGCATTGTGTTTTCTTCAGCTCCTACTGTTTCAGGAGATTACACTGAAGAAATTTACCCCTACGCCACTTTCCAAATGCCTAAACCCTACAAAGAGAAACTCCCTCAGAACTTTCAAACCTTCGTATACCAGAGCCCTGGTATGGTTAATGTGAATCGGTGTCATAAAAGGAGAGAGGTAAATATTCCAAGTGTCAATAAGGCTCACAAGTACTCAGCGGTCATGGAATTGTCAACTCAGAAGAGTTCTTTGTTAATTTTCCTAATAATCAATCTATAAAAAATAATAGTAATAATATTTTGTTATGTATTGTGATATTCTTTTTTATATACTCGTTTTATATAACTCGGTTTTGATATTCGTGATATACTCAGGGTGTGGGGGCTCTTTTGCCTAGCAAGACTGAGATGTGAGGTGGGTAGAACAACCAAATAACAGAGCTGCTTATAGCGAAATTTATTGTGGTGAACGTCGGGATTTATGAAAGAAGGAGAACTGTTGAGAGGATGAACTATGGGGGGGGGGGGGGGGGTGTTCCACAGGGAGAGAGGTTGGCGTGGCGAGACGATGGCTGAAGAAGAAGTTGAGGTCCTGAGGGGCATCCTGGCTCCTTGCGAGAAGATCGTGACGGGGATTTGGTGAAGACTTTCCACAAAAAGGAGGTTGTAGTTTTTATTTTTCTATTTTTATTTATTTTCATTTTTTTTAGTGAGTTTTTTAGAGAGCTTTCAATCCCAGTAGTGGCGACGAGAACGAAGTGTTCCCCTCTTCCCCTGCTGCAATGCACTCCCGCTGCTGACCCTCCACAGCATTCATTCCGATTCCTTACGACGATCATAGATGGCGTCGGCATCCATTCGACGCGTAATTATTTGTGATTGACAAAAGTCGTCCATTGCAATATATATCCCGACAATATGACGATTCATTTCGATTAAAGGTAGGAATATGTCAAGGAAAATCCCAATAAAATATGTTTATTTTGAAAAAGAAAAAAAAAACACACTAGATTTCCACTTGTATTTGGAACAGATTTGGTTCCTGGTTCGTAACAAATTCCTCGTAGACACCATAATATTATGTCGACGTCAGACAAGCCAATCCAGACTTTTCATCTCACTCTTTTTTCTTGGTGTCCGGTGCTAAATAATGTCAACGGTGCTAAATAATGTAGCAATAATGTTAGTCGGACCAGTTTGTTAAATAATCTGGGTAGAGAGTCAGTAAAATGGCAATCACAATCCAGGTGTGAATAACATAATATTATGTCAGTCCTGAACCGAAAATGCAAGGAGGCAATTTGCGTTGCTACGAAATGTTGAAAATTGTACTTAGGCGGGCGGCATGGCGACACAGTTGCAAAGGTTACGATGATCTGACTGAAGTGCCGTTCTATTTTTGAAGAGTCGTTATATACATCGGTAGGAGAGCTAACTATGGGACAATCCAGTCCAAGTGGGAAGTGTTTGATATTTTGAGAGCTGCAGCTGAGCGGGAAAATAGGATTCCTAGTTTTGGTACTATACTACTCAGGGTTCGTGCCGGTCAGGGAAGTCATGGAAAAGTCAGGGAAATATAAATGGGCACTGGAAGTCATGGAAAAGTCAGGGATATTGGATTTTGGTCAGGGAAAAATCTCAAATCGGGTGCAGAATTGCGAAAAATCCATGATACGCGTCGAAAACCCCTTTACCTTTGTAAGGTATGGTTTATGTAAACCACGTACTCAAAACTTTTAAATGTTTTATCTTGTGATTCTATCTCTTACTTTGTTTTAAGTAAACTTCGTTTTTTTATGAATAAAAAAACTTGTTCCTTATATTGTTTTTCTTCATTTGCGCATCTAAAATTTTCGATTCATGCAAAACGTTACTGTTTAAAGGATCCTGAAACGTTGTGAAAAGTCAGGGAAAAATCGAAATTTTTGGTCTGGAAATCAGGGAAAAGTCAGGGAAATTGAAAATCGGCACGAATCCTGCTACTACTACTACCACTATCAATTACTCCTAGGAATAGTTTTTTTTTTCTTTTCATGTTATTGCTTTATATTTGCTTTGTATTTTTCTCCCTGGACTTACTTAGAATGTTATATTTTGCTTGTATAATGTATATTGGGCTTGTCCCGTTCAATAAAGAAATAAGAAACAAATATTGTGAATATTCATCTACATGTGAATACATGCCAGTTTATTTGTTTCAACTAATTAATAATAATATAAATGCATTATTACATTGGTTTGTTTGTGTTTTCAGCTACCATACGTGGACCAAATTATACCATCCGAGGACTACGATAGTCCTGAAGATTCACATTTCCATTCCTTACATCAACATTCTAAGCTAAGTGAGTAGGTCCGTAGGAAATGTACTAATATACCCTTATCCAATATGAGAGTCACCTAACACCAGCAAAACTGTCTCTTCTTTATTCTATCAATAGGGTCCAATGTGGAATAATACGATTGGGTTCGTTGGTCGACTAGCGGAATTACCAGAGAGTTGGTAACATCGGCTTATCGGTTTATGCTGGTAACATAGAAACCGAAGAGGGCCTTACAAACTAGTTCGTTACGCTAACATTACCAAATTGATCCTGCAATCGAAATACCAGAGGTCAAAAATGTAAAGTCTAACTATTCTTGGTACCTACTTATTCCGGTAGTTTCAATCGATTGGAATCATAAACCTATTACTACATCTAGACCGTGCCACCTTCCACCATTCTGCAGCCCGTACCCAGTTTTTAGGTTAGGGATGGGTAATATTTAACGTAACCGCTTCCAATAATCGAATACTGTCCAGTAACCTAATACCAGAAAAACCCTATTACTGGAATAACTGTTTTGAGAACTTGGGGGAAAGGCCTTTGAGGGCCTCTTTGTCGTCGGCCATTCGGGATTCCATGATGAAAGGTTGGCTGGGACTATACCCGGGGTAATACCAGGTGATAATAGGTTACGGAAAACGAATGCGTGAAAGGTGTGTGATCATAACTGTCGACAAGTTATTTGAGTGAGTATTGAGTTAGTATCGAGTAACCGCGACCGTCTGGTAATAGGTTGAGGTATTAGGTTATTTTGGTAACTGGAAAGGTTCCCGAATCGCCGGTAACCTATTACCAAGAAATAAAAGAAATAACCGTATTAGTCATGCCTATTTTAGGTTGCCTGGGACTACCTATATCCTTCAAGGTTAAACTAAAGAATTTTCAAGGAACGCCAAATTCACTGTTAATATTATAGAAATAATCAATCGGACTTTTCTGAGCAAGAGCTCAATCAAGAATGTATTTTTCATACTGACTTTGTGAATACAATAGCTCAACATATGATACCCGAAAACAATAACAATATTTCAGTCACCATAAACCTTCGTAAACCTATTGATGCACTTCAATATTTATATAAACATCTCCTGGCTATGGTTCCTCCCATTCATGTTCCCACTCCCACGAGGGAGCGCTTCAACCTTGCGGTAGAGTCAAGAATTGCGTGTTGCGTAACGGTATCTAGTTTTGGTATAATGAATCAGTATAACAGTTTTATGCGGTGAAATAGGAGGTATATAGGCCTATGGTTTGAAGTTTGGCCCTATGGTTTGAAGTTTGGTAGACGAGGATAATAAATTTAATAGAAGTGAGGGTTCAATTCTTGGTTTATTATCTTTGATAATGAACCATTGGATTCGACAGAGGAAAAAAAATAATAAAGAAATAAAAAATAAACCAAAATCGCCGTCCGCGGCACTTTGCTCAGTTAGCGTTGTGCTAAAATTACGAAATTTGGTTCACGGGTTCAGACCAATCCCGCAATGATAATTTTAATAACCCTAGGTCAATTTGAAGGGGTTCCAAACAAATTTTGGAATTTTGAAAAATTCAAATAGAACAAACAGTAGGTACCTATAGTTTCAAGTTCACATTTAAATAGAGTTTGATTTTGGTTTATTATCTTCGATAATGAACCACTGTTATCTCCCAAGAAAAAAATGACCCCCACTCAAAATTTAATGGTCTACGTTGCAAGATTCGCAGATTCAGAAAATTGAGAAGAAAAATCCGTCAGTCTGCCGCACGCTGCCCAGTTAGTTTTGGTCTAAAATTACGAAATTTGGTTTGAGGGTTCGGACCAACCCCACAATGATCCTTGACACTTTTCATAGCCCTAAATCGATGGGAAGGGGTTCAAAACGAATTTTGAAATTTTGATAATTTTATAACTCGAAAAATTCATATGGAACGGTACATTTTTTTTAGTTCGTATTTAGATAGAGTTTATTTTTTGCGGAGTTTTTAAGATCATCTACCGCTTTGTACGACCAGCCATTTGTTCACAATGAGAGCTCAATGTTGGAGCGGATCAAAAGTCGTCAACATGAGGGTTCATCATGCGACAGCCTGTTGGGTCAATGTTCATACTGACCCCGCTGATTCGAACAGCGCATGGTTTTCAGATATCGAGTTAAATAATAATAATTCATTTGACCGACCCTCGACATCCCTCAACATCATTCTTACTGACGGTCAAACTAAATCACACACACTTAATAATTCGTTAATAGTTATTAATAATAATTAATAAATGAGAATTAGGAATAATTAATCATTAACAATAATTAATAATAATTTACATTACCTACTTGATAATAATTATTAGTAATTAATGATGATTCATAATAATATTTCTATCATTTAGTGACCGAGACAGAAGGATGATCTGTACAAAGAAGATGATAAAACGTTGGGTCAAGAATTTGCGGAGTTTTAAATTTAATTTATTGTTCCTGGCCATTAATAAAACATAATGATAAGCCACTGTAACAATTGTTTCGCTTTTGGTTCACAGGCCGACCACCATCACATATGAGGAATGGATGCCCGACTGATAATTTTGCTATGCACGGCAAAAACGACTCATTGAGAAAGAAGAAATACGTTTATACAAATTTGACAAAATAAATTTATTTGTAAATGTTGTTTTTCAACTCCTGTTTTTACTTATTCCGTCAACCATGGAGCATCTTCATCATGCAGTGTTTGGATCTTCATCGTTGTTGGATCACCAGTTCTGAATTTTCCAGTTTTGATCAGGTTTTCCGACCACTGTTTTGTCTGAGGGTTTGCCGACTAGGTTTGCGGTGGTCTTTTTCTCTCCTTGTACTACATTCAACTAGTCGAGCTCCGATTGAGAGTTTTCAAGGAAGCTCAGCAACATCGGGAAATTGGAAAACCATAAACTCCCTATCATTGCCCCAACCATTCAAGAAGGTGATTGATCAGCCAGACAGGAGGAGTATACGCCAGAATACTGACTTTAAGAATTAGGTAATATCACACCTTAAGGGAACCAGCTTTTGGTGAGGAAGAGGCACTACAGATTTTATCTTTAATATGAGGCGGATCTGCTCATGACTAGACTGATTTGGTTGTTCACTAATTATTTGTAACGTTGGAAGCTAGGAATTAGATAGCAGTAATTGTAGGCAACTTCTCCAATGCTCCTCTCGGCCTAAGTCTGGCTTGGTATTGAATGTTAACAAAAAGTGTTGTGGAATTACTATCGCTTTTCTGGTTTTAACAGGATTACCTACGTGATTATGATCGTAGACACACAATTATCGATAATGATCTAGCCACTTTACCATGCTGACCCCATCACCCATCATGCTGCTGGCTTGTGAGAAATGATGTAAGTCGATGAAAGAAAAGTAGTCTCATCTGAAATTAAACTTTATAATTTTCATCATTTCAACTTCTAAATATATTTCAACATTCCTGGGGTTAACATAAATAGCGTTTTAAAAGTAACAGGGTAGTACTGAAAATCATAGACCCGCCGAATCGCAAACTAGGTCACTGTCAAATCTAGGTAGTGTAAGATATTGGTAATTGGTGGAAACACTCAACCGGGTTTCTACGCTCCCTAAAGCTCGCAGGTCAAATCATGACAACATGATTTGAGGATTGGGAAGAAGAAGAAGAAGGTTTTTTGACGGGGCATTCTTGTTATGGCCGCGGAGCACAACAGTTATGGTCTTCCCAACAGTTCGCTAATTTTATATTTTAATTATTCGATTTCCGTCAATTTCTATTAGTAGCTAATGTAAATCTGATCACTCGCAGGGCGAATGGAATAATTCCAAAAAATATTCTCAGGGAATAACAAACATAAATGGCAAACACTATTTATAGCAAACTTAATAATTAATTATTGCCTGACCTCAAATCTGCAATCCCATGGCTTTTGGGAATATCAAATGGAATGTTTGCGAACAGTAAAGCAATATCATTAGGCAATGCAGTAAGTAGATCATAATGGGTTTGAATCTCTAGATGCATAATAGAATTCCAACGCCTGCCATAACCCATTTAGCAGGTTTTTCTCTTGTTTTGAGGTTGAAGGTCCACACATAAGTAGGTCCACGGGTTCTGGTTTTGTAAATTGGGCAGTCGTATGACATCCTGATGTCTTGTTTGTCCAAGGTGAGTGCTCTGATGTGGATGACGGGCATCATTGGAAACATTTCCTTAAGCCTTGACTCGGCAATTGCTCCCAGATTGACGTCCCACCTCGCACCTTCCATGTAAAGAGAGTGGATGTAGGCTCCTTCCCTTGGCGGGGCTCTGAAAACGAGAAAAAGCACAATTAGAAAATAGTAGTAACAATTATGAATAGTAACATGGGAATTCCAGGATAACCGATTTCTTTCTCCGTGTAATACAAATAACTAAAGCATGAAGTCCAGTTCTACTCACGTGAACTCATCTTTTATTTTCTTCGTTACATCACATTGAAGGCACATTTTATCCAATGGCCACTCATTTTTCCGAGCAGTGTTTTGCATGATCGCAGTCAAAAAAGACTGCGGATTAAAGAATCCTGCAAGCCAAACTGTTGTGGGTAACTGCGATAGAAATGTTACAGTAGATTAAATAATAAATTTTGATTCATATAAGAGTATATAATATTTTAGATTAATATTATTTATCTAAAAGAATACGTATGAGTGTTTCTGATGAAGGAACCACAGGCGCGGATCTAGCTCGATGTTTGGGGGAGGGGCACTGCGGGTTGCCTACTTTCAGGGGCTCTTCGTCGAAAATATGTTACGTATACAGTTTATTATTTCATGGTGATGGGAGCGACAGTAACAAAGTGGGAATTTCAATGGTGGTTTCGTGGTAATTTGGTATCAAAGTGGTGGTTTTTTAAAAAAACAATTGAAAAACAAAGCGTATTTGAAAAGAAAAATCCAGAGAAAAGTTCACTTTTACAAAAAGAAGATACCAAGGCTACAGTCAATACTCGTACACTGTACAAAATATAAATTCAAATTAAATAAGTCTGCAAAACAGGCAATTTTTCCCAAAACTGCAAATTTTATGTTACGGTCATTTTTCTAGTCTCGTACCGGCCAAACTACTGTTCCTACAAAGAGGTCATGAGCGAATAATTTGAAGACAATTTATTAGGCTTCAATTTAAGACCAGAATGGTGCTTATAGAACGAAAGGTTTTCTCAAAAACTAACAAAACCAACTGTCGGTCTCTTTTGGTTACAGCTCCAAAACTAAACTATTCGTTCGATCCAAAATGTCTTTTCTTCTTCTAAAAGCTAGTTAATTTTACATTCAGACCCCATATATGAAATGTTACTCAAGCCCCTTAAAATAACCATGCCAGCTCGCTAAAAAACCCCGTACTGTTGTGAAATCTACGTGTTTGGCCAACTGTTCGCTATAACTCGGAAAATGTCTGTCCAATTCAAAATTTCTTTTCTTCAGCCCAAAGCGGGTTGAATTTACTATCAGACCTGCTGGCATGGTTATTTTGAGGGACTTGATTAACATTTCATATATGGGGTCTGCAAGTCAAATTAACTAGCTTTGAGACGAAATAAATTTTGGATCGAACTAATAGTTTTGGAGCTATACCAATCTTTGGGTAT
Organism: Stenodema calcarata; assembly: GCA_963920205.1. Classification (NCBI taxonomy): domain Eukaryota; kingdom Metazoa; phylum Arthropoda; class Insecta; order Hemiptera; family Miridae; genus Stenodema; species Stenodema calcarata. The sequence continues at coordinate 24,945,351 of OY986057.1, read as the reverse complement.
CCAAAACAGTCCGACGAAACCCGAAAATTTAACGCTTTTTGAGAAAGACTATGATATATTTTTCTTTGGGCGATTCCAATGGTTCATTATCGAAGATAATAAACCAAAATGACTGTAACATGAAATTTGCATTTATGGAAAAAATTGACTGTTTTCCAGAGCTCTATCTTGGGTTTCACCAGGTATACGGAGTTTTACTACCACTGAAATTTTAGGGAATTTCAATACTTTGAAAATGGAACGAATGAATTTTTTCGCCAAGAGGCTGCGTAACTACTTTTTTGGGAAACAACTAAAACTAGTGCAATCATTTCGTAGGAAATCTCCAGTGTTTCCAGGATATCTTTGCTATCCCACCTTTTTCTTGCCCAATATTCCTTCTACCTCTGTTACCGTTTTATTTTTATTTTCCTTCTCCTAGATTCGATTTTCGGAATCTACTTATCTTGAAGCGTAAACCCTCAAATTTTGAGGGGGGGGGGGGGGTTTCTTGGTCGATTTTTTTCTTGGTCTTCGATAATGAACCAAAATCAGGGTGTTGGTTTTGAAAGTGTTATACTTTCCAATACCAATGAAAATTGAACTCTTGGAAACTGAGGCTGATAGGCTTACTAGAAAGTCGGCAACCCATGCTTCCAGCTCTTTGAGCCGAACTTGAAGGTCAGCAAACCACGCACTGAAGCCCAGCAAAGAAGGATACGCTTTAGAAGCCCAAGAATATGGCACGAAATCCATGAAGAGTGCAGCATCCATTTCTTCCATTTCGCTGGTGATAGTTAATTCTCCCTGTGGCGAATTAATACAGGTATCAGGTGAGTATTTACCAGTCCATCAAATAATAAAAACGCTGCCAATTGTTAAACAACTGCTTATTATTTCCATGTATATGTCATCCCTCTGTCTAGAGCAATGTTCTGTACCTTTAATCCCAAACTTAATTCTCGAAGAGATCTTCTAATCTCCTTCATGAGGAGGTTCATTCGCTCGCATTCCTGAAAAGCGACTATAGTGTAAGGGCTTCTGTCTTCCGTCCTTGCCATCATTTCAGGGATGTTGAATTCATCTGGAACTTTGTCTAGAATTTCATCAACTAATGTCTTCACCTGAAACAAAATTCTACTTCTGAGTAACTTTCTACGTACATTGTGACATGGGAGTAAAAAAGAGCGTGGAAATTAAAGAAAAACATAACAAAACAAAAACCAGAATTACGACGATCCTGGAGAGATCGAAACCAGAGATGTGTCCAAATATAGTGGCTCACAATAGAATATATTTTAAAACACGGGGAAGGGAACGCATACAGAAAAGATGAGAATCTCGATATACTTCCGCCAACATTTGAATTCAGCATACCGAGTGATGAAAAAAATACAAGCTACCTACCTACTACTATTTTAGAGTTACAATGGTCCAAAACTCGGATTAATCCTACTCTTTATATTTTATTTTATAAATTGAATCCGTCAGATCAATCCTCAATCTAGATATACATATAACGCCCTGAAATTGTATGTTTCAATCGTATGGATGTATATTTCTGTCACGTTTAACCTTTTCTTCTCTTGTAACCCCACATCCGGAAGTTGCTCCGGCGTCTCTAGGTTGAAGTTCAAGCACAGTTTTGAAAAGATTTTCCGACAGGGTGGTGAGAAATCCGATTTCGGCGTTTGGATGCAACCCATATAATATAGGGCTCTCTGGAGGCAACATCGCATCCACAAACCTTGAAGGGAAAACGCATAAATTTGTTAATGCATGAGTATTATAGTCAATGCACAAAAAATAGCTTTAACACGGTCTCTGGTTGAATTAAGCAAAATATGCACATTTGTTTTTGAACATTTTTTTTTTTTTTTTTGCATTTATTGACAAAAACAAAAATAGGTATTTACACTCTTTGAAAAATTAATCATAAATGCTACAACCCCTCTAAGAAAACTTGTGTAGGGGTTGGAGTAGAGTAACAGAAAATAAATAATCATAACTTGTAGAAAAATAGATAAATTATTAAATTACAAAATCCAAGACCACTTTATGGAATAAACATAATTTCTATCTTTACAATTGATAAAAAGATTATCAAGTTTATTCGTTGATCCATATTACACTCTCACTTTTCTTTTTAATTCAGCTTTAAACCTCTGCAAACTCATTTGTGGGACCTGGTCTGCAAATCCTTGACTGTTAAACTTGGTTGCGCCCCAATAGTCAAAACTTCTCTGACCTGCTGTAGTCAACCGTCTAGGAATCTCAACTTGTATTTTATCCGTCGCTCGAGTAATACTTTTATTTCTTTTGAGTTTTCCTGTTTGTATTAGTTTATAGATAATGGCTAGGGTAGTTTTTTCTAATCAGTTTTTGAATGGTAATATTTTAGATTCCTTGAATAATTGATTTGATGGGTATCTGTGCGGTTTGTTGAATACAATTTTTATTAATAATTTTTGTGTGGTAAGTAAATTTTTTATTTTATTTGAGTAAGTATTCCCCCTCGCAACTATTCCATAATTCAACTGTGATTGCACCAGAGCATTGTAGATCATTAATTTAGTTTTATTGTTCATTATGTTTCTAATTTCAAAAAAGGTAGGTATTAGTTTTCTTATTTTTTTATTTACTGTTTCGGCTTGGAGTTCCCATGAAATAGTTTGGTCAATTTGAACTCCCAGGTATCTAATGCTGTTGGTTTGATGGATCTTTGGACAATTACGATTTAGGTTACAATTCTCGTTGTTATGACATATCAATTTGTTAATTGTTGGAATATCTTTTTTTCTGAGGGAAAAAAGCAATGTACTTATTTGGTTTTTTCATGGTTCAATATTAGATTTAGTTTGCTGTAATTTAGATTTAGATATTTGAGGTCATCTTCTGTTTTATTTTTGGCTTGATGAATATTTGGTTGTTACCGATCTCATACCTGTGATAGCCATGAAAATCGGAATTAGGTGGCGCCGGAAAACCTGGCGCATAAAATAGTTCTCCTTCCACCTGAAATAGAATAGTTTGACCCTATTATTTTCCATTGTTTCGGTTCCAAATGTAAAACTCTAATAACTCATTGTACGTCATCTTGTGATAGCGGCTGCCAAACCAATCGTGGAATTACCTACACAAACTCAAGAGGACGAAAACAACAAAAGAAACCTCCTGAGAATCTAGCTTTCTAGTTAGAGAAGAGAAATTAGTTTTATAGATACCTATTTCACAATCCAATGATTTATTTATAAGAATCACAGTTTTATATCTGGTAGGCTCATGAGTTTCAAGGTTGGTTTTTCATAGCTGGTTCCTGGGAAAAACTTAAGTTAGGAAACTTGAGTTCTACTGTGCTAACTTAAGAAGTAAACTTCCATTTTGTTTCCATATTAAACTTCCATTTTGCTTCCCTTCCTACTGACCGGTCATTTCTCAGCCTGCTTGCATTTCATAATTCTCAGTTCATAATTCTCAGACGGATTTGGTTTTCATTTGATATCTGAATATATGTGACCTCGCCAATTTTGAGAAGGAGTTGAATTGTGTCCGAACTTTTGGAAGATTAGCAAATCATTCCCTTGTTTGAATTTTCGATATTGTCGCCGGTGAGGAAATGGAACATTGACAACATATACAGAAACTCATCAGTGAGATCATTGGTGTCTTAGTAATGTGGTCTAAAACATCCCATCGAAATATAGATCATTTAGATCATTGGAAGGGTCCTTCTTATCGATGTGCGGGTAAGGAAATCAAACGGTTATGTTTAAAATGTTGCCATAACGGATAAAAATGATGTACACAGTATTTCCGACTATTAAAACAATGTTTTACGACAAGAAATACTAGGGACAAATTTGTGCATTTAATATTGGTCATCATATCAATTTACGTACGAGTTCGGGGCTCATGTATTCTTGTAGGTACGTTCGGCATAGCCTTCTGTCCCAGTCATCTGTAATATGCCCACCGTACATAATTTCACCAAACAGATACCTCAGGTCTTCCCATGGAACTTTGTTGTTGTTCTCCAGGTAATTGAACAGTACGTGGACACTTATCGTCAAATCTCCTGGAAATCATTATATCAGATTTACATTGTCTTGAACAGGAATTGAGGAATCGTTCTGAAAGAAAGATCTAGGAGAAGCCTTGAGTTTATTGTATCCCCCAAAAAACAACTCCGTTGCAAGAACTGGCCATAACTGGTAATAACAATCAGAATAAATGTTTATGGGAATTACCGACAACTAGATGCAGATGACTTACCGACATTGAATGGATAAATCCTGTTCCAACCTTGTGCACCAAATTTTCGCCGCTCAGCAACCACAGCATGAAAATAACATAAAGAGAACAAGATGGCCTTGAATTCTGACTCTTTGGAACACATTTCCAATGTCTGCTGGGAAAAATTATCCAGCGCTTTATGAAGATTGGCAAGCATTCCAGTCGGAGGCTCATTGGTTATCTTGATTGACGATTCCAGCACCCCCTTGAATGTAATTATTAGAATATATCAGATTTTATGCGAAGCGTCTCTAGCTTAGTGGTCACATATCAGATCATGACAATTTGTTTCATTTACTGATGATTAATTTCACAAAACCACGTCAACCATACTTGAGGTATTGCGTGGCTACTGGCATCGGGTGCTGGTTCTCCACTCAGGAACAACCTGAACCTTGGATGAGGTTTTTCCTGTGCAGCTTCCATTTTCTTGTCAAGAATCGGGAGCCAGTTAGCCACCAAATGAATGTTCTGTATCAATGGGAGAATAATAATAATAATCATTTACCGTGCTATGATTGAATGAATTCAAGTCAGGTATTGTAGGCATGAATTCATACCTGAAGGATGACCCAGTATCCAAGTCTTGATCCTCTTTCTATGGCAACCTCAGCAATCCTTTCTTGCCCTTGACCCAGTGACACGTTCAGAAGATTTTTCTTCTCCGTTGTAAAACCCAACTTTTTCCCAACTCGTTCAACATCCTAAAAATATGCGTTTTTTATCAATATGCATGGTAACATAAATCCGGTGAACATGAGCAAATTTTCAACGAACTTACCCGTGTTGGGTCCACACCCGGCGAAAGTATGAAGAAAACAGGAACTGTTGAACTTGTCTCTTCATATGACCGTTCAAAATCAAGCATTCTGGCATTGGTGAACTGGGAACCAAGTTTTTCTTCAATGAAATGCCTGAAAAGAAGAAGGTTGACCAAAAGGCTTGTTTCGTCACTTTGGAAACATTCTTCACCAAAGTCGGTATCAGACCCGTTGATTCGGGATGGAAAATTCCATCCGCTTTTTCCTTCCTCACTACCTATGAAGGTACCTACTCAAGCAAAAAGTCAAAGATGAATTTATTATCCAAAAGAAAATTTTCCACTTGTCTTCCACGTTTTATAAGTTTCGATTGTGTGAGATTTCGAAGTTTTGATGAGATTTCTCGGGATTGTACAAGTTCGAACTTTGATGGCCCCATATGACATTCGCAGAGGGGCAAATCCTGTAAACTCGTCGTGTTCAAATTTGCATGAGGGATCTAACGAACGTCTTCAATGAATTTCATCCCAATCTGAACAATGGCAGATTATTATTGATCCAACCATAATATGTTTTTCCAAATGAAGTGTGTTGTGATATACATTGCCAGCATGTAATATACCTTTAGTATATGCATATTGCTATCTGGAAATATATGTTGATTTATTAATAGTTCCATCTCATTAGACATTATTCAGGGATGAATACGGGTTATTCATATTTTCAAGTTATGACTGGGTTGTTTTGATTCTGTCCCACAGCGCAATGTTACAGTACCCAGATACCAACATATTGTTGTATAATAAAACTATACACATCTTATGCCCCAAAACTACCAAAGGTGACATTAAAGACCAACTAACCTCATCGCGTAGGTCATTCTATCTGGTCGCAGTGCTCTCAGAATACACAATCTTTGAAATGCGGATTTGTTTTTCCAGTCCTGGGGGAATTTATCTCTCTCTGGGCACTCTCCTTCGGTGAATTTCTTCCATCTTTTAACTGACCCTAGGATGTCCTTATCTAGGTTTCTGAAATACGAATATTCAAGGACACGTGATGGATTATGGACATCAAAGGAGTTTATAATTTTGGGTGGTCATAAATCGTTAATACTGAGTTTGCAAGGATAGATTGTGATAATGCCAATTGGTGGAATTCAATCACTACTCACTAAATCCAAAATGTCAATGGGTACGTGTTGTGGATTCTTACTGTTTGGCAACGCCTCCAGCAACCATCATCGCTACCTAGCAACGGACCGTCCTTATGACGTTTCTTTTATGATTATTCATGACTTTTCCTCGAACTTGTGTAAATAAATATTTCTTTTTATTTATGTAATAAAAACATGCTTAACGGAACGTGTTTTAGGCATATTTTAGGCATCGGATATGGCGGATCTGGGGGTTGTATTTGATGGGATGATGACATTCTCCAACCACATGGGGCTTACTGTGGGGCGGGCGTTGCGGGCCCTGGGTTTCCTCAAAAGGAACACCCGCGAATTTACCAACTGTCAGGCCACTGTTACCTTGTACAAAGCCCTAGTACTACCCGTGCTGGAGTACGCTTCCCCCGTATGGTCGCCTTATTACGCAGTCAACAGGTACAATTTGGAGAGAGTTCAGAACAAGTTCCTTCTGTACATCGCCTTCAAGTTGAGGATCCCATCAAGTGAGGTTGACTATAGCCACATTCGCGGAGTGTGTAGGCTTCCCACCCTTTTGAAGCGACGTAATACGGCGGATTTGGTGTTGTTTTACAAAATCATCAACAGCCATCTCTCCTGTCCCGCCCTGCTCTCCTGCATAGCTCTGATGACCCCTCGCCCATCCTCGCGTAGTCGCAATCTGTTTGGAGTGCTATTTCCTCCGACTACCTAACACTTCAACCGGCCTCTCCATCGTCATCCTCGCGCAGCCAACCATCTCCTTAGTGTCTGCCCAGATTTTGATTTTTTTTCGGACTCTCTTTTCAAACTTAAGTTGGTATGTGCCAGTATTTAATTATTTTTTCCCAGCTACATTTGTCAGTTTATTCAAAGCGTTTGAAGTGTATAATTTTCTTTCCTATTTTATTTTATTTATTTATTTTTTTTTTTTTGAAGTCTTCTGATCTGTGTGCTGGCTCAAAACTGTAACTCTGTGTAATTGGGCTTGCCCGTAATAAATAAATAAATAAAATAAATAAAAATAAATATTCTATCCCGCTAGTCGCACTAAACATAAAACATGGTGGCAGCGTGACGAAAGTGGGAAATTTTGTCGGTTAAACGAGTTCGCAGTGCACGGAACTCAAACGACTGTTGCTTGAGTGTTGGCCAACTAAAACAGAGCTCACACGGAAGTTACAAAAATATTTTCACGTCCGGGACGAACTTTGTGTGATAGAGGGGATTGTTCTCAGAGGAAACCGTCTGTTCATTCCTACCCAAATTCGTAATATCATGATCCACAAACTCCACAGAACAAATCGGCTCCTAAACAAATCGATTATACCTACCAGCTTCGATAACATCGGCGTGATCACGACAGCCACCGCACAAACCTTGCGATGACTCGCTGACTGGACTGCCACTAGAAACTATACACACACACACCGAACCATCATTGTGAAGACGAGGAGACACACTGACACACGGGCTCGGCCAATGACCTTTTGTCACTGCAATGGAAGTGCGGTACACCAAACCAATTCCATGCGTCATTTCTGCTTCAATGGATATGTAGGGGCAAGGACACAAAAATAGAGACTATAGATGTATCGATTCCATCATGGATCGACATCAAAAGATTCCATTCCATTAGTGAGTGTCCATGCGAGCTGTTAATAATTTGGTATGCCACGAGCAAGTTTGTAATTTAAATTCGATTAAAAAACAGTTTTATTTCGTTCAGTTATTAACATTAGTCCGTTATTATTTACGTCCCCCGAACAACCACCTATATACTGGTGACCCCTTGACTTTGTTTTTTTTTTGCTGGTGGTGTTTCTCGGGACATATCGTTGTTTCCTACGATGTCGGGAAGAGATGCAGACGATTCTGGTGATGGTTCGAGTGACGGTGATGCATCCCGTGAAGTGGTACCCGATAATTATGAACGTACTGACGTTCACCGAACTCGTCAACCTGGTAAGAAACATACAAGTAGGCAATCCGGCAAGTCTCACGTTGTTCAAGCAGTATCTCTAAGACCATTACCTCCGTTTTGGGACGAAAAACCCGACCTGTGGTTTTATCAGGTCGAGGCGCAATTTCGCAATGAGCGAATTAGAAGTGAACGAACGAAATTCGATAGATTAATCGGCGACCTTGATCGTAAATATATTGACGTAATTACGGACATCATAACAGACGATACAATAAGTGACAAATATACAACTGCTAAGTCCCGGTTGCTGTCTACGTACAGGGAAAGCAGCGATAAACAAATTCGGAAATTGTTAACTGGTTTGGAACTAGGTGACGCTCGCCCTAGTCAATTGTGGAGGAAAATGAGTTCTTTGGCTGGGACCGATGTTTCCCAGAAAGTCCTTAAAGCCATGTGGATGGATAAACTGCCATCGAATATCAAGGATGCCCTCGTTATTGTTGATGACGATAAAAGCGAGATTACTAGATTATTTCAACTAGCTGACAGAATAGCTGACATGCGTCCTCTAAATACCATATATGCTGTCCAGAAAGCCGGACCGTCGACCCCTCCTGAACCTGGCGCGATGCAAGTCGATGCAATTACTACTCTATCCGCACAAGTTGCTGCGTTGACCAAGCAAGTGGAGGCCCTCACAGCTCGTGGGCGAGATCGCAGTCAGGATAGTGGACGAGGTCGTAGCCATAGTAGGTCACGTTCTAGACGTTTTGACCCGAAAGGTAAATATTGCTACAATCATTTTCGGTATGGGAAGCGATGTTACCCAGATAAATGTACACCTCCTTGTGCTTGGAAAATGGGTAATTCGGAAAACGAGCGCTCGCAGGCGAAGTCGCAGCACATTCGTCTGCGACTGCCGAGCCTGATAGCTGCACATCTCGACTTTTTGTTAAGGATTGTAATTCTGGATTATTTTTTCTTGTTGATAGTGGTGCCGACGTTTCACTAGTCCCAGCCCCTAGGAATGCTATCAAACAAACATCAGAATATAAACTCTATGCAGCAAATGACACTGAGATTCCTACCTACGGGATTAGGACCATGAATATCAACCTAGGGCTCCGCAGAGATTTTACATTTCCATTTATTGTTGCCAAAACCCCCAAAGGTATACTTGGTGCTGATTTTTTGAAGAAATTCAATCTCTTAATTGATTTGAAGAACAAACGTCTTGTCGATGGCAACACTAACCTCTGTGTTCGAGGGAATGTTGCTTCCATCACACAGGATTTTATGGTCAGCACAATGTCAAAATCACACAAGTTTGCTGATATTTTTCAAAAATTCCCGGATTTGACTAAACCCAACTGGTTGCCTAGCAACGTCAAGCATGACGTCCGTCATCATATAGTGACTAGAGGCCAACCCGTTTTTTGCCGCCCGCGCCAGTTGGATCCAAGCAAAATGAAGATAGCCAAAGATGAATTCCAATTCATGCTGGATAATGGTATCATTCGTCCTTCTAAATCACAATGGGCTAGTCCGCTGATATTAGTACCCAAAAAAGATGGTAGTTTCCGGCCATGTGGAGACTATCGAAGGCTCAACAACTGCACCATTCCAGATCGATACCCTATTCCACGGATTGATGATTTCAAGCATATTTTGCGCAACAAGACAATTTTCTCAAAGATCGACTTATTCAAAGCCTATTACCAAATTCCAATGTCTGAGGAGGATCGTGAAAAGACTGCCATAACAACACCGTTTGGATTGTTCGAATTCAACGTTATGAGCATGGGACTTAGAAACGCACCCAGTTCGTTTCAGCGTTTTGCAAATCAAGTGTTTTTTGGCTTAGATTACGTTTTTCCGTACCTAGATGATGCGTTGATTGCCTCCTCGTCGCTTGAGGAACACCGACGCCATCTCGAAGAAATTTTTAGACGTCTCGATGCCTACGGACTTCGTGTCAATATCTCCAAATCTATTTTTGGCGTGGATGAACTGAGCTTCCTTGGCTATCAGATCACGGCAGAAGGATCAAAACCTCTACCAGAAAAGATCAAGGTGATAGTGGACTACAAGCGCCCAACAACAGTACAAGATCTGCGTGCATTCTTGGGTATGCTTAACTACTACCGAAGCTATTTGAAAAATGCAGCCGAAACCCAATCAGTATTACATGATTATTTAAAGGGGGCAAAGAAGAAGGACAAGCGAACAATAGATTGGACCTCCGAATCTATTGCTGCATTTGAGAAATGCAAACAAGACCTAGCTAATGCCACCTTGTTAACCTTCCCAGATGCTGAATTTCCTCTATCACTAGCGGTGGATGCGAGTCAAACCTCGGTTGGTGGTGTGCTCCAGCAGTATGAAGAACATGGTTGGAAGCCTATCTCGTTTTTTTCCAAAAAACTCAATAGTGCCCAGATTGGTTATTCTACGTATGACCGCGAATTGTTGGCATGTTATGAGGCAATCAAAAAGTTCAAGCATTTCCTGGAAGGCAGGCATTTCTTCATTTTCACGGACCATTTGCCACTAACGCATGCTTTTGAACAGAAAAATGAAAAGGCTAGTCCACGTCAACTTCGTCATTTGCAATATATCTCTCAATTCACTACGGATATTCGGCATATCAATGGGACAGAAAATGTAGTAGCAGACCGCATGTCAAGAATTGATGCCATGTCAGTCATAGATTATGACAAAGTGGCTCAACTCCAAGAAAACGACGAACAGTTCAGGGATCTGCAGACCAATCCTCAGTCATTATTGTTCAAGAGCTACCAACTTCCATCTGGCAGAAGTCTGTGGTGTGACGTGTCAACCTCTAACATCAAGCCATACATTCCTCGAAGCCTCAGGATGCTGTTTTTCAGGCAAATTCATGGTTTGGCCCATCCAGGGGTAAAGTCAACCATCAAACAGATGACCTCCAAATTTATTTGGCCAGGAATTCGAGACGATGTGCGCAAGTGGGCGCAGGCTTGTATGGGTTGTCAGAAAAACAAAGTGAGTAAACACACAAAGTCACCTGTTAGCACATTTCCAGAACCAGACGAGCGATTCAGTGTTGTGCACATGGACTTAATTGGACCACTACCGCCATCTGATGGACATATCTATTGCCTAACAATTATTGACAGATTTACGAATTGGATGGAGGTTATTCCATTGAGCAATATGACGGCTGAAACCGTCGCCAGAGCGTTCTTCAATAATTGGATTGCAAGATTTGGCGTCCCATCTCGTCTTATCACGGATCAAGGTCGACAGTTCGATTCAGCTCTCTTCAGAACCCTGACAGACATTTGTGGAGTAAAACTTCTTCATACTACGGCATATCACCCCCAATGTAATGGGAAAATTGAGCGACTTCATCGAACTCTTAAGACTGCATTGAAGGCCCATAACGAAGTGAAATGGACTGACACTTTGCCAACAGTTCTTCTTGGATTGCGATCTGTTCTCCGTGAAGACTCAAACTGCTCCATTGCTCAAATGGTGTATGGGAAGACAATTCGTGTGCCTGGTGAATTTTTTGAAGAGAGGCAAATCGAGACTGATGCGGAAACATTTGCTCATACCCTCCAGAAATGCATGAGTGCCCTAGCTCCATTCAGAGTGAGTCACAAGTCCTCCCCACACATCTTCATGCATAAAGATTTAAGGTCCTGTACTCACGTATTTGTGAGGATTGACCGCGTGAAAAAGTCGTTGGAACCAGCATACGATGGTCCATTCAAAGTACTGGAGCGATTTGAGAAATATTTTACTCTTGGCATAAAAGGCAAAATTACCAACATATCGGTTGACCGCCTCAAACCAGCGTATACCCTGGCTTCACAAGAGGAAACTCCCCCAAAGCCTCCAAATTTTGACAACGCTCCTCACCAAATTCATCAACCATCTACGATTACTTCTCCTGCACCTCAAGAAGAAACTTCACCCAGTGACATGCCCGAGTACAGCTCAAAAACAACACGTAGTGGTCGTGCAGTGAACATTCCTGTTAGGTTCCTTGACAAAGTGCAGATTTGTTGATACCGAATTTCTTCCTAGTCTTTTGTACTTACTTTTTTTTTTTTGTAAACGATTGTCGTGACAACCTTAATGTGGTAGATAGTTGCAAATATTTTGTTTTCTTTTAAGTTTCAATTTCATTGTATGTTGTCACTAGGAAGGGGATAGTGTAGGGGCAAGGACACAAAAATAGAGACTATAGATGTATCGATTCCATCATGGATCGACATCAAAAGATTCCATTCCATTAGTGAGTGTCCATGCGAGCTGTTAATAATTTGGTATGCCACGAGCAAGTTTGTAATTTAAATTCGATTAAAAAACAGTTTTATTTCGTTCAGTTATTAACATTAGTCCGTTATTATTTACGTCCCCCGAACAACCACTACTCTATACTACTCTATACTAAATACTAAATACTACTCTATCACCAGTATCGATTCAGACAAAGAAGTCATCGATCTCTGATTTGAACCTACCACGAAGAATCGATGAAACTGGTTTTTAATCGATTCCATCAGAATGCGCCCAAATTCAACTTTTTCGGATTTTTATCCTTTGTGTAGGTACCTTTTTTCTTCTTTTCGTCAGGGGTACCGCCGCTACCCGCGGTACCCCTGAATCTACGCGCCTGCCTCAGACCCACATCTCGATGCGCCCAAGCCTTGCTTCTGCGCCCCAGGAAGCTCCAGATGCTCAACCAAGTGAGCCACCACCCGGGCCACCTGTCACAACCAGATACGGAAGGGTTGTTAGCAAGCCTGATCGGTTCATACCAACCTGACTACACTATCTTAAGGGGGAGGATGTTGTGGATTCTGACTGTTTGGCACCGCCTCCAGCAACCATCATCGGTACCTTGCAACGGACCGTCCTTATGACGCTTCTTTTATGATTATTCATGAATTTTCCTCGAACTGGTGTAGAGAAATATTTCATTTCATTTATGAAATAAAAACGTGCTTAACGCGAACGTGTTTTAGGCATATTCTATCCCGCTAGACGACCTATACATACAACAGTACGCTGAACGTGCATGTTCGACGGTGCAAATGAATCATCAAGAGTAATAAGTACCTGAATTCGTCCATCAATGATAGAGCCTTGATTCCACCCCATAAAGTGCCTGTCAGAAATTCTATAGGAGATGAAATGTTCGGTATGTAAGGAAATCTGAGGAGGAAATCCAATTCAGGTTGTGCAATCGCGCCATCTTTTTGTAGAATCTAAACAATATACATAGGAGGGGAGGCTTAGAATGAAATTGAATGGAGTACTTTTTAAAAAATGAACAGTGGAACCCTCACATAGTGAAATATTATTTTCAATTAGGATTGAATGAGTGTGCAGGGTTCATACAAGGGTTCAGGAAGTGGCAAACTAGTGTCATATGTGAAGTAAGAGATGTTTAATGTTTCGCCGAAATATGAAACTTGTTTGATTTGAGATCATTTTAACGACTTTATTTCTGTTTTACTTCCGAGCTCTTATTGTGAACCATAGCTGGTCACTTTGGGTGGTCCTAAAAAAGTATCTGAATCAAAATCCACTCAAATTGGTATTTAAAATGAGGGTCTTTCTCCGAGAATGTGTATTTTCTTGTCCAGCATCAATATCTCACTGTTAATATGCAATTTTTTAAAGGTTTTAAATTGTCCATCAATGTTTAATACCATCACAAAGTGCTATTTTTTCATTCATCTGGCTGTCCTATGCTGGTATTAGCAAAGTTCTCACACTCTGTAAAGCATTAAGTTCATGGAAGACTGAAGTGTTTCCTAGACATGAAAGTTTCAAACTTTCTACCTCTTTCTCTCATCCCTTTCTAGTAATGAAATGTTTGAATATCATCCTCAGCCAAATCTGACCTCGCGAGCCGAATTTCATAGTTTTCAGTTTGAATGAAAAGCGCTGCAAATTTTTCTTAACCAGTTTATCTTCTGCTCAGATCACCCGTCTTCTATCTAAATCACTGTCCGGTGTACATTTTTCTCGTGAGTTCTATAACTATAATAAATAATCATAGTAGGTACTAAAATATTGCTAATACTAATCATAGTACTAATCATTCAAAGAATTGAAACGTAAACAGTTCTGGCAGAGAGCTCTGAAAGATTCTCGCTCTACAGAGAACTGAATCCCCTAGTAAAGCCGTCTAGCCTGATCGATGATCCAAAGACAGATCTTGTGGCTAGTAGATGGCTTTTCAAGCTCAGAGGAGAGCTGCTGCATCTAAATGGAAAACCGTATGCCACCGACCGATGCGAGGAGTGTTCCTTATGCAACACACACCAGAGGGAGGACGTGTTCCACTTCCTTTGCATCTGCCCAGTGCTGGCTGAATTTAGAAGAACAGCTTTTGGAAGGCCGCTACTTGGGCGTGAGGAGGCATTGGCTCTGCTGGATGGCGAGGGGTGGGGTGAGCTGGTGATTTTTTGCCAACTAGCGTGGCGGTATAGGTCAATGATGGTGACTGAATTTAATTTTTGATTTTGTTTCAGTTTCTGTTCCCTTTCAAGTCAATTTATTTCCATTTATTATTCGGGGCCGACACTACAGACAGACGGTTTAATACCATGTTGCATTGTTTATTTTATAAGAATAAGAACAATTTCATTTGATTTATTTAATAAACGTTTTTCTTCTTCTTCTTCTACTAATCATTAGTACTAATCATAGTACTAATCATGTACTAAAATATTGCTAGAATAGGTCACCAGGTGGTCATCTCCGAATAACTTATGACGGGTATAGTAGACGGAACAGTGAACTTAGTAGACAGAAGGGTGATCTGTACAAAAAATACGAGTATACATATGGAGAGAATAAACCGTTGTGGACAAATTTACAGATTTTTAAAAATATTTTCTGAATCTACATATCTTGAAACATAAACACACTAATTGAACAATCTTTTCTCTTGGTCAATTCCAATGGTTTAGATTAATTACAATCTTCAAAGTTTACTTTATTAGTATTTAGTTTGTGAACTGTAAGGTCCCGTCCGGACTGCCCTTCAATCCCTGGTTTGGGAGAAGTATTGACCAAAAAGGTATGTGAAATAAGTTCACAAGGCGATCGTTATTAGATATAAATCGAAAAAACGAGAGAAAATGGCAAGTTAAGAGTTCACAATTACAAAGTTACAATAAAGCGATTACAACTTACTTGTATTGCTAGTTGGGATGTGAATATTAGTTTATCACTCTCGAAAAGACCTCTGGTCGTATACATGAATGCTCTCAAGCTGATGCTGTCTGTCAAATACAATACCCGCTCGTTGACATTAGCCGATTTGATAGCAGTTGATATGGCACTTTGGAAAACCATGTTGAACGCCTGTTGAGTTCGATCAAGAGGGCCATTGAATACAATAATCTAAACATGGTTTGATTAATTTGGAATTGGATACAGATACTTATCAAGTAAATAGAATCAGAATACGTGTAATATACATGAGTGATAGGGTTAATAAGGTCTATCTGAATAAAAAGTATTGTCTACAGGCTGCAGAACAACTACTTTTTATTCAGATAGACCTGCTGTAGACTACAGCCCCGTGACCGTTTGGTTTTCTTTCGTGCCTAACTCAGAAAGTACCTCGTTTTTAGGTGCAGTCTAGTATTGTTTAATACTCAGAAGGTTAATATTAAATAATGTGAATAATAATACTGGGTTCCTAGGAACCAAATACGAGTACATCAACTTCGAACTAAACACTCGCGACGAAATGGTGGAAACCCATGTTAAGAAAAAAACAAGAGTACCTATTTGAAAAATCGTCTATTTCCACTGAAATATGAGTACACTGTTAGACCGGTTTCGGCGATTAAACCATCGTCAGTACCAGTATTGTTTTCTTACTAAAGATGGTTTAATCGCCGAAACCAGTCTAACAGTGTACCTACTCATATTTCAGTGGAAATAGACGATTTTTCAAATACTCTTGTTTTTTCTTAACATCAACTTCGTTTGTTCTCATTACGGTTGTTAGTAATCAGCTTATATTCCTACAAGAATTCTGAGAGTAGTAGTCCCTAATATACTTAATCGACGTAATTAATTATAGTTTTTAAACCAAAAACACAGAGGATTGATATAAAACACCTAAAACGAGTCATTATCGTAGGTTATCGAATACGTCTGTACCTTTAGGGAGAATTGGTACAGCGGATTTATGATGTTCAAGTCATTCATTATAAAATATAGAATAGAGGCTCTTGTAGCAACAGGTCTGTACATTTCTCTGGCAATGTCAATTTTCTCTGAAGTGAATCTCGATTCAGTGACTTTGATTTCTACACTCTCCGCTGTTTTCTTAGTTGACTCAAGCTTCTCAACTAGCTCTTTGTCTCTCAATATGTCCGGTCCAGCAGCTGAGAGTCTTTGCAGCAGCTCATCCTCGAGTTGTTTCAGTTGAATTTTAAAATTGTTCTGCTGTTTCGTCAAGGACCCCTAAAAAATACGAAACACTGTTTACTGCCTTCCATAATTCGGGTGACAGATGGTTATAATTATAATCAAAATCTAGGAAAGCGGCAGCGTTCCGCCCCGCCAAGCAAACAAATTGAGAAGAACGAACGGTAAGTACCGAGTGTATGTTTACAGGATATCACGCCACGCGTTTTCCAGGTATCCACATCTCGGCTTCTACTTGACTGATCAACTTGAAATTTGGTGTGGATATTGTTAGTGTGGAAGTAGCCCTGAAAGTTTCAAGTTGGTAGGTCTGAAGAGACCCAAGTTATACGAGATATTAGGTAACTCGTATAACTTCAAAAACCCTCTACCATGTTTTTCAGAAAATTCAGAAAAATTCAGACGGTGAAGGCTACAGCATCTCCACCTTCACCGATTGACTTGAAATTTTGCACAGAGCTTCTTTTCAACTTTAGCAAGTGCCTTTTGAAAGATTCAAGTCGCTAGGTCTAAATTGAGCCAAGATATATAACTTCAAAAACACCCGGGTCTTTGCCGTTACCGTCTTCTTATTCGGCTTGACGTTTTTATTACTACACAGCTATGTATTAGGTGTGTAGTAATAGAAAGATCTCGCCATGGCGCAAAGAGAAGATTTCGAAACAGGTACGGTGCTTATGAAGTGGTTAGGACCTCGTTTTAGTTGGAAGGAAATGGGCGGGCAGGGGGAGTCGATATCATAACTTTTTCCGGCTACTGTAGAATGATATTTTGATTTTCACACGGAGTGTTTTTTGGGGGGATTACTTTTAGCGTTTCCAAATCCGGCCTTTCTTCCTTGACCACCTCAGCCAGCAACTGCTCCTCAAGGCCGTCCTTGGTAACTGTAAAGTTTATGAGGGTCGTTTGTGCCTGAATCTCAGGTTGATAATGTGGATTGGCCAACTTAGTTTGAAGGATCAGTCGGAACGTTTGGTGGAAGTCGATTTCACGATCTCCTATTTTCAGGACCCTGTAAATGGGATGTAATATTGTTTGAATCCAGAGGTAGATACTCAGGATTGATTAAGTAACTCAGACGGACATGTGCAATTATAGTTACTATAGTACTATAGTTAGAACTATGTCCTCCTACCTTCCTTTCCTGATCAGGTTCCTTCCGAGGAGGTTGTCAAGCACAGGATCAATACATTCCTGAATATTTTCTATCAAGAGAACGGCACCTTCGGATATTGCTCTTTCAATTTTGTCCAAATATTGTTTTTGGCCCAATCTTATAACCCGAAGTTGGCTTCCATACTTGGCTTTGATCCACTTGATACCCTGTAACTGCACCATAGAAATTTGTTAACACGTTTGAAGCTCCTCATATGTTATCTAGTAAGTTATTGGGTTCCTCCGCGTTTTTTGATGACATGCCGGTGAAAATGCTGTTGGCCAATTTTCTATGCGAATATTTGTTTGCAAAAATAATCTGAGTTACATTGATTAATTTGTTTAAAGCGAATTTCAACGTTTTATGACGTCCCCAGACATTCAAAAAATTGTGTTGAATGTTATACATATTGGGGACTGTTGACAAAAACCAAATTGAAGTGAAAATTATTCACCCGATTGACCAACAATGAACACGAGTTATTAGCATTTTTTTTCTTCTTGAATGTTTCTCAGTAGCAAGAAGAGACATCGTTATGTTCTTGTTCCACATCGGAAGAGGACACCACTAACCTGAGAGAGGGAAGAACCTTGTACTAATCCATTGTTCCAGACCAAATCTTGTGTGCACTGTCTGGGCCTCATTGCTCGATACGCGATCAAATGGAGTCTATATGCGTTATGAACGCTGAATGCTCCAGTAGAATGAACATAACAAACGAGTAACTACTAGGTTGGCGAGTATGCCAATTAAATATACATCATAGGTACCTTCAAAAACCTTTTGGTTTTTCATCCTTCTGTCTGTACTCTCTTTCAAATTCAATAGATGTTCTTCTATTCTACAGGTTGTATAATATCCTCTCCATTTATTTGGGTACTACATGAGTGCATGACCACAGATGGGGGGGGGGGGTGAGAGTTGCAGTGCGAGTTAGTTAAATACATGTAAACTAACTTGAGGGTCAATCATGAGTGGCCACCTTTCGGAGTTTGTGAGAATGGTGGCGTTCTCCGCTGACATTCTGTCATTCGGGAGTCCTTCGTTATTCCATGCCGCAACTTGGGCATCGTCTGTTAGCATTGTCATTGGGTCAATATCAGGAGTGCAGGGTATCTGCGGCTGAAACAATAAATGTATAGATTGAAAAACAACGTCAAATGTCATTATCGTGTGAGGAATGATCGATTGGATAAGAGAGGCTACCCAGTCAAAAAAGATGATCGAGGAATTAACATTCATTGGACCAGAGCTTGAAATATGAAAAAGTACCGATAGAATCCTGGACCTATCCGGAGTCCCCTAATCAGGTGTTTACAGTGGAGTAGGTAGTAACTTTTGTTGTAGTACCCTCAAGAGAAAAATACATTTTGCGGTACACTAGTATTAGTGAAGAATGTAATAGTATATATTAATAAGATGAATATTGTGACATGCTGGATGACCCTACGGAGCAGAACTGGCGCTAATTCGATTTCACGTACATGGTGCTGCTGTCGTGGCGTTGTTTTGGTGAGTTTCTACTTTTATTCTAGTTCAAACATTTTGGCACAAATATCATCAATTCTATACGTCTGTTGAAAGATGGCAAATTGTGATATGTCACATTTTCTAAATTTGTCAGGAACGCAATTTCAAAGTTTTGCCAGCCCTCAAAAATCAAAAAATGCTTCAATATTATTTGCCCCACTTACCTAACGTGTTTATACACATTACCTTGCATTGTATCAGCTGAGGCTTCCAATGTTGTTCCATTAGCTCTTCTCTATATCTTCTGGTGAAACAACCCACATATGATATGAACGCTGTGACCAATATAATGTCGCCTGGCAAAGTTGTGATATTCCCCGATAGCCTATGGACGAAGGACAGTACAAGATTTATGTCAATCGGGAGAAGATTTTCAACTACGTACGTCAGCATAAGTATATAAAGCTAAAAGACAGATAATGATTTTGATGTAAAATTCAAATCTATTTCATGAACACAAGTCGTTGTTGTCGTATGTTGTAGTTCGATCGTACTCTGAAACGCATCTACGAGAGCTCTTGTCGGATGACGGCCGTCTATTTTCCTTTTACTAGGAGTTGAATGTACGACTCAGCCAAAAACGGCAGCAGAAACTATATTTGTACTGTGCGAAGACTTGGGCAATCATGACACCAATTTATGTATAATTTGTAGATACTCACCTTTATCATAAGTGTGGGAACAACAGAAACTAATAAGTGAATGATCGGTACTAAGGCCCTTCTGAAAACCAAACTGATTCCCGGAGCTTAAAGAATTTTTATCAAGAAAATCTACAAGCCTGGCTTTGATGCACTTTTAAAGAATTTTGGAGAACGACAAAATCAATGATATAAGGTCTATAGTTGCCCATACAGCTTCTATCACCTTCCTTGAAAATGGGCACAATAGTGGTTTTTTTTAAAGCAAGAGGAAATTCACCATTAACAAAGGCCATATTAAAAATAAAGGCTAATGGGGTACAGAAAAGAAATGAAAATTTCTTTAAAATAAAATTGCTAATGAGAGAATCAGTAAAAGAACACGAAGGCTTTAATTCCTTGATGTAAATCAAAACTTCAGATGGATCAACAGGGGTTAAGAAGAGGGAAGGACAAGGGGAATTTCCGGACATGCACGAATTACGAAAAACGTCATCCAGTGCATCATGGCTAAAAGAGCGAATTTTATGTTTGTTTATTTCATATTTATATTTCAAACGGTTGAAATATAAATTATTAAATTTATTAGTCTAAGGAGTTTCTGGTTAGATGTAAGAGTGGTCATGTTATATACTTAGCTAAAAATACAATATATTTATTTATTGATAACTTGTACCTACTTGTAAAAGTAAAAGACTTGTAAAAGACTGAGGAAACACAGTGAATGTCAATGAAAGACCATGGAAACGTGGTGAAAGGATAAAAGACCGTGGAAGCACGGTGAAAGAACCATACTTGTATGGTTGCGGGAGGACTGGGAACGGCTGTAGGGGAGGTTGGAGGCCGTCAGATGGTCCAAATGGTCCTTATTTACAAAAAGGGGCGTGTAGACTTGTGGGACTATAGACCCAGAAACAAGACGTTTACATCCACGAAAGGGACACAGTAGTCCATACCCGACCCTATATCCAGTAATGAACTTAACGTCCGAGAAAAGGCCTCAGAGCCAAAAGCGCAGCAAATATTTGATATCCATAAAATTCCATTTTCTGGTATATTGATAAATGAGATTAATATAAATGAATTTCAATAAATATTTATGTATTAATAAATTTTGGTAAATATGTGAATTTACTATTCTAACGCCAGACCATACATAAACATGCAATTTAACTAGTTTTGAAAATACATGGATCATTCATACTCAGATACGGTCTCTTTCCATCTTGAATTCTCTGATGCCAGACCATTTACAAGCCGGTTGGCTAAATCAATTGCTTGAGACGTTTTTTCTTCTTCAGCCTGGCAAGCTAATTTTTCGGCTAAAGCTGCTTCAAATTTTGCTGTGAGTTGGGCTAGCTCTTCCTCCAGTTTCTATAAAACCACATTATAGCATCGTTCAGAGAGAATAAACGGTTGTTATATACAGTCATTGCAAAATTTCTTCGGTTAAAACACCCACACACCTTGATATACCTGATTACAGACATATACAATTACTTCTACTTCTACTTTGATCTTTTTCCCACACCACTGTCTACACTTTAATCTTGTAACGGGCCCTCGAACCACCTGCTTTCGTATTTCACACTGAAAATTAAATAATTTTACTTCCTTACAGTCTATTATATTCGTATTCACGTCGTAATGCTCTGAGTCCATGATCGATCTGAAACCTACTCTGGCTGCAGTCCCAGTTGCAATTACTACTAATAGCAATGGGTGGGGCAAATGGAACAGGAGGTGTACAGTACTGTACTAGGGAGTACTGTACTCTACTAGTACTGTAGTGAGTAGGGATGGGTATCGGTTGGAAAAACATCGATTTTTTGTACGGCAAACATCGATGCCTATAAATCATTGATGTTTTGAAACATCATATAAAAAAATATCGACGTCTTTTCAGTGAATAGGTACCTTACTTACTGGGGCGTACCTAAGTACAAGTACCTACTACGTACCTAGCTATCATTTTTTTTTTGTTCTGATTTTTTAAAATTTAACATAAAAAATGTACTAATTTAAATAAGAAGTAAAAAAAGACAAAAAATGGATTGAGCGACAACTTACCAAATAATTTACTTTGTTCCAAATATTTATTGTTGGCCTCATGCAAAAAAATCAGTTTTGCAGCTAAACCTTCGCAGAGGCGATTTCTAATAGATTTCAAACTTGAAGCCGCTTGATAAAAAAGCCTCTCCGCGGGAACAGGAGGCGACTGCAGGTGCACACTTACATACTACATCATAAAGGTTGTGTGTCCTTCATCAAAATCCATAATCCCAAGACGTTTTGTTGATTTTTTTTCGAGTGGGGAGTTCAAATGTAGATGAAGCTCATCAGGGATTGACGCGTGTGAAATTCGTTTCTTCGTCTGTCACTTTTTGGTATCGTCAAACGATGAACGTTAACCTAAACGTTGCACGGTTACATTAGAGGTGACCGAACTAGACCGAAATGAAAAATATGCAACCTAAACATTGCAGCTTCTAGAACAATAAAAGGCAAAAGGGCCACGTGAAAAAAGATAAAATGTTGTAGGTGAGTGAAGTTCCAAATAAGGCACAGAAATAATGCAATCAACATACTGAAACGTGGAATAGGTTTGTAATTATGAGTATTTTGGGAGAAACGAAAAAACATCGATGTCTGGAGATGAAAATAACATCGGAAGAAAAATATTGATGTCAAACACATCGAACGTTTTAAAACATGCATTATGTAAATGTATTAATCAAAATGTAATAAATAACCCACATTTCGGTCATTGCAAACGGTTACAGGAGTTGATTATGAGTTTCTAATGTCAGACCCCACAAGTTCGATTAAAATGATGCCCTCAAGAAACTCGTGTCAAGTAACATCTCATTAATACGGTAACAAAATTTGTGTCTTTGTTTCCGTTTGTTTGTCCCATAACCCCCAAAATGTGCTCTATCTTCACGCAAAGTCGTTTCTAAATGTTAGTAGTTGCTGAAGTTCCTCACTTTTTTTTAAATCTTGTCCTCATTTCCAAATTTGGACATCTACAGCACCTACTGCAGGACTGTATGCCAATCTAATAATGATCTGATATAATGCAGTATTGTAACGTAAGGTGGGCGCGGCAAAATAGTGGAAATCCGAGAAGAGTTGCAAAAAAAAAAAAAAAAAAAAAAACGAAAAAGTCCATTTCCTAAAAAATTATTAGGTAACTGTAGACCGGTTTCTATTAATTTTATGTACACTTGGAGCAATTTTCTGTGTTGTACTGATGATGATGTAAAACCCGAAACACAGGTCTCAAGTGAATTGTTGATTATTGTGGAAATAGACTTTTTCATTAAGTACCTACTATAATTTTTTTTTTTTTTTTTTGTAACTAGCTACATTTTTTGTGTAGTAAGACTATAGAAGCAGAATATTACAAATAGGGATGTAAGCAATTGTTTCATGCTATACCAGGCACCGGATCGTCTTCTCAACAGTGTGCTCAATTTTGATAATGTTTGAAATACTTATTGAATATTCGTTCAAATATTCGGCTGAGGTCGGCGTCCATCCTGAAACAATCCGTAAAACACGCTCCCCAAAGCATGCAGCGACTCACAACTGAACAAATAATGAAATCATGGCAACATTATACACAAATCCTTATTCCACCTAGTGCCAATATGGATGATTAATACATCTGATACCCATCCCTAACAGTGATATAGACAGGATGGTGATCTGAACAAAAAAAGATAATAAACCGTTGTGTCAAGAATTTGCCGAGTATTTTTTAGTTAGAAACCTGTGACGTCAAGATCTTTAAGAAACTGTTTCGTAAACAAAGAATCCAAGATTAAACCCCAAAAAGCGCCTCTGCGTTTGCCTTTTTTTTTGTGGGCATGTGGATAAATGAATGGGCCTCAAGGAGCTTGTGCCTCAAGGAGCTTGTGCCTCAAGGAGCTTGTGCCTCAAGGAGCTTGTGCCTCAAGGAGCTTGTGCCTCAAGGAGCTTGTGCCTCAAGGAGCTATTTTTAATTAGCCCCTTTTCCCCTTATACGAGGGTTTTTCTGGTATTGATGGACATCGTTGTTCTGGTTTGGATCCGAAGAAGACTCTACAAAATAACTAATGGGTAGAATCGGTACTCAAAGTTCGCAGTCCCTTTATCCCAATTTCAAATGATGGGGGCGACGTGAGCTTTCGTCCCTTTCCTGAGAGTAATAACTGTTATTCTCACACATCCATCCTAGTCAATCAAATGTTGCACGTTGACGGCATGCATCTGTGCAATCTAAACATCGTAGGTATTCAATAAGAGGACGAAGGAATATGAACTCACATTGATTTTTTCAGTGAGCTCCAACAATCTGGTCCGTGCTTGCTGTAGTTCTGCTTGAGCGGCAGCTTCGGCTTTCTTCTTAGGGAGCACGATCATCCAAACCTCGTGGAATTTCATAATATTCAGGACCCAGGCACAAAGACCTTGAAAGATTCAAGTAGGTATCGAAAAATTGATGAACACAACGGTATCCATCCACGATGAAACAGAAAACTGGTGTCGGTGATACAAGTTCCCCTGGGGGTTGGGGTTTACTGTAGGAGTTGAAGAGATAGGTGGGAGATCATCTGGTGGGTAGGGACTTGTCGTTAGGAACCCATTGATGGGGAAGCAACTTTGAGGAATGGCATCATTCAAACGTTCACCTTCGCCATCGATTTCGGATTTTTCAAGTACATTTAACAAGCTAACGGTATTTTAGTGGGGTGCAATCACGTGATAACATAAAATGACCATAAGTTACCTGCAGCAGCACTTGATTTTGTAATGACATTCTCAGGCGTGAACTCTGGATTTGCTAGATACGGCTGAATTGCTTTCACGATTTCAGGATGAATGTTCTCTTTCTGGTAGTTAACGAGATTGTTCAAAAAAGCATCTGCTGACCCCATCATCGCCTAGAAATTTGAACTATTGGATGACAGGAGCACCAGCAATGGGCATACTCGTATATATGCATTCGACCGTATTTGAACGTATATTTTATTAATTTTCTCCAATAGGTAGAGTCACCAATCTTTCGAGTGAAGATAACATTTACGTACTCAAAAATCGATTTAACTAACCTTAGCCGCCTTCCAACTACGATCTTTTGGGATTTTACCCTTCTTGGCTAACAAGACCATAACAGCCGCTGCTACATTAGCCACTGCTTCAGGTGGAGTTCCGAAAGATTTCATTTCTGTGAGGTTCGTCTGTTCATAACATAATGGTTTTTGTAATACATAACATTGATTTAAGTTATTAATGCAGGATCGAGAAGCAAGATAAGCATCGTGGTTTTTGGCTCCATTGGGACCATTGTCCTCTTCAATTAGATGAATAATTCTCATCATAAAAATCACGCGCAAGTTACAATTATTGTAAACCATGCATTATTTCATTCAATATGACTCTGAAATATAAAATATCGACTGTTTCAACATAATCACGACCTTGTTGAGAGTGTTGAGGGCGTCTTGAGCTGCATCCAGAGCTGGCATTGCTTTCTCCAAATCTTGTTCACACATCTTCTGTTTCAACGTGACATCCTCTTCGATTATCTGACATTTTCTTTCTTCCTCTTGAACTGAAACCCAAAAATTAATCCACAATCAATTGGATGAATGAAGAGCTTACAACTGAAGAGCTTAGGAGCGTATTCATAAAAAAAAAAAAAAAAAAAAAAAAAAAAAAAACCTTACGCCTAAGTCCTACCATTGAAAATTACCATTTTATGAAAACATAATGGATGGAGAATATGGCTTCCATATACAAGGGATCGTACCATCGGTGTGAAGTCCAGATTAAATCGTGATGTTGGCTCAGCTATCCGTCAGACGGTCTTCACTCAGTTCCTGCCACCTTACCTACCTAATTTCAAACGGTACCAATAAATCTACATATTGCGATCTACAATCATTCTGTCTATTCACAAGCAATTTTCGAGTCACCCATTAGCAACCACCGCGTGAAGAAGAAGAAGAAGAAGAAGAAGAAGAAGAAAAACGTTTATTGAAATAATACACACTTTGAAATACAAGAAAATTATGTAAATAAACTGTACGGCATTGGAATCCGTCTGCCGGAAGAAGGGGCCATTCATAAGTGAGGAAGAAATACAAGTAAGTGGAGCGAAGATTAAATATGGAAAATAAACAAAAATTGCTTGAAAACAAAAGGATACTGTTATCTTGAACAAAAATAAATGGATTACAAAAAGTTAAAAATTAAATTCCCTGACTAGGAAGGACCTATAGCGCCACGCCGATGCACAAAAAACTTCCAACCTCGTCCAGTCAGGTCCGTCTAGAATCCGGATTGCCTCGCTGCGGGTCAACGTGTTCTTGGAAAACGCGCATCGTCGAAACTCAGAGAGGACGGGGCATTGGCAGAGGAAGTGGAACATATCCTCTCGTTCGTGCAGGTTGCAGAGCGCGCATTCCTCGGGTCTCCCAGAGTCGTACGGCCTCGCGTTCAGGTTTAAGGACTCTGCGCGTACTTTGAAAGCCCAACGGGCCACCCTCAATGGCAAGCTGGCATCATGCACCAAACTAGCGCACTTTACAGCGGGATTAAGCTCACGGTAGAGTGTGAATGAGTCCGAAGCCTCGACCCGTGCCAGGAGGTTCGACCGTTTCCGCACTCTCACAGCCGAAATGAGTTCCTCCATGTCCGACCCGAGAACCCGTGTTTCAAAAACACTTAAGTTGTCAGGGATGGCATACTCGGCGCAGAGGGAGGCGTAACGCTCAGCGAACCCTTTGCAACGCCTTATCATCTCAATGGCCACGACTCTGGGCAGTCGGCAATCAGACATCCTCATGACCCTCCGGAGGTAGGCGAAATGCAGCTTCAATGTATAAACCGAAAGGGCGTCCAACTCTGTTTCCAAGAGGAGTATATAAGTTGGGGCAAATTGAGGGAGATGAAACAATTTTTTAATGAAGAGCAGCAAAACTCCCTCGACCGAGCCATACTCCAAGCCTCCCCACACCTGAGCAGCATAGCACAAAATGGCTCTCACTATTGCATTAAAAATTTCCATCTTTGCAGACAAGGGGATATTTGGATTAGAGAAAGCCTTTCCCCAGATACAATTCATGGTCGCCTTGGATGCTTTGGCCTTGCGTGTCAGGTGTTTTGAATAAGACAGTCTTGGCGTGAGAGTTACACCTAAATAAGGGTACTCATTAACTATCTCCAAAACATCATTGCCATAGTGCCATCTCTCAGTTGCCCGTCTCCTACCTCCCCTCTGGAACACCATTACCTTTGACTTATCCAAATTAGCCTCGAGTCCCCACTGGCCACAATAATCATGAAGGATGTCAATGTTGCTCTGCAGTTGCTCTGGGCTGTTGGCAAGGATCACCAAGTCATCCGCATACATCAGCACTTTGATAATTGTTCCTCCAACCGAAACACCGAATTGAAGCTCGTTTGGAAGGTCGTTGATGAACAACGCAAACAGAAGGGGGCTAAGGGGGCATCCCTGCCTCACACCAGTTCCCACCAAAAACGCCTCAGTGATCCCCTCAGGAGTCCAAACTGACGAAGAAATGTCGCTGTACAAACTGCGCAAGATGGAGACGAACTTGGTTGACACTCCGCAGCTGTATAACTTGCAAAATAGGAGATCTCTGTTAATCCTGTCGAACGCTGCCCTCAGATCCACATAAAAGGCGTAAACCTTACCCCGCGGTTGCCCAAGGGTCAGCTCCACTATGCCAGACAGAACAAAGATGGAGTCCACAGTTGAGTACCCTTTCCGGAATCCCGACTGACACTCAGTCAAGATGCCTTCCCGCTCTACAAAGGCCTTCAAGCGGTTCGTGAGAAGGTATGAGAGAAGTTTGGCAAGGCAGTTTATGAAGGACAACCCTCTAAAATTAGATGTGTCTCCAGGATCTCCTTTCTTATGCAGAGGAAAAATTACTGCTTCTCTGAACGAACTAGGGATTTGACATGTGCTACTAATGTAATTGAAAAAAGTCAACAGCATTCCATGAAACTCGGGGGGAGAGTTCTTGTAAAATTCTAAAGGCACACCGTCTTGGCCTGGCGCTTTGTTGTCCTTCACGCTTGACAATACCCCTTGAAGCTCATCCATAGTAAATGCCGCATCCAGTGTCTCCGAGATTAAGCTTGGTTCCACAAAAAACAATGAGTCGCCCGAAACCTCCGGATTCAGTAAGGAGTTAAAATGGCTTACCCATTCGGAAGCAGGGATAGCCGCTCTAGGGGTTGGGGCTGCTCTCCTGAAGATCCTTGCCAAACGCCAGAATTCGCTGCTATCAGATATCTCTCTAAACCTGGCCGACAAGCCTCCATAAAATTCCTTCTTCTTCCGAAGCACCACGCACTTATAAGCTTGGTTGGCGGCAACATAATCCTGTCTGACCAAATCCGAACCAGTATCTCTATGAAGATAATCCGTGAAGATAATCCGTTGAATGCTTTTCTAGGTTAATTTTTTTCTGGTAGCAGTCAAAAACAATGTGACGTACAATTATGGATTTGTAGACTTCTTGTAGGATTGTACTTACAATAGTGAACATTAGGTCTTTCAACCCTCACAATGGTATCCCTTTCTGTTCTAGTCTTTGCTAGAACAACTTCTCCGTGAGCTGTGTATGTTGTATCAATTTTAATTGTTATTCTACTGACTTTGAGAACAAGTAGCCAAAAATCGAACAAGTGGTCAGCATACGGCTCTATACGCTGCCATCCTAAGAAAGAAAGTCCTAACTCCATTTTGAGCTTTTCAAGGTTAGGACATAGGTAGTCCTTTAGATTTTGACGAGATCTATCGATTGGACTAGGTTAGAAAGTCCTATCTCAATCAGAAGTGCTTGAAAATCGACGTTCTAAAGATAGTTCTAACTTCAAGGGTATAGAAAATACTCAGCAATTCACAAAACTTCGTTTTTCTCAAAACTATCAAAATGAAGACGGCGGCAGTACGGTTCCTGTATAGATCACATTTACGTATGCAATATCTCTGTAAGTGTATGAAACATGCCACGCTTTTGGGATTTCCATAAGTGCATGTAAATACGTTGAAAGCTCGGGCAACGTCCAACACCCCTGAGTAGGACAAATCTCCATAATTATGTCTTACACATTCTATTCAATAGTGGCCACATTGCATTGGCTGTTTTTATTCACCTATGGTTTTCTCTTTCGAAACTTTATCTGTTTCTTTCTTCACTATTTCAATCAGTTCAGTAGCTTTCACATTTTTCTCGGCAACTACGATTTCCTGCTCAGCCAACTGTACTTTGAGCGTCCCAACCTGTAAATCAGAATTGAGTGATCAAATACACATTTTTCTTATCATTCTTATCTTATAAGTTCTAGATATATGTGCATTTCTAGGCTCATCCCCTCAGCAGCCCCTGTTATCCGAAATTCCAGCTCCGGCGGATAGTTACGGGTAAAAGCGTGAACTCTCAAAACACCCATATATTTATGAAACAATGATAGAAATGAGCTGAAATATGATGGGTGAGTTCGAGTTGACATCTAAACAATGTCATGTGAGTCTTATCGATCTTAAACACCACGGAGGTTACAGCATCAAGTGTCAGAAAATATTGAAATTCCATTCGATAAATACGACTTTGTTGGCCACGTCTCCCACTGGTATCCTCTAAGGACAACCCCTAGCCCACATCTAAATGGGTTTTGGAATTTTCCTATATTTAACAATATTATTCGTGAGTTTCTTTAATTTTTTCTTGTTATCGTGCGTTATTCCGGAGTATCTATAATGTTTTCAAACAATTAGGATCGTTTGACTATCGTTTCAGCTAAGTATTAAATTACATGGAAGACTCGAGAATGACCTCAGAAAGTTAAGACCGCATGCTTGGTACTGAGAATGTACGATCTACCTGCTCAGCGCAGCTAACAAGTTTTTGGAGACCGGCTTGAAGTCTGGTGATTTTGGTGACAACTTCGAAATTCTTCCTCCTCAGAAGCTTCTTGTACAAGTTGATCAGCTCCAGGAACGACTTGGGGGTCGTGTAATTATACCGTCTCTCGTTCAGCATGAACGTCTGTGACATTTTGTTAACGCTCAGGTGCATAAAAGCCATTAAGAGGGACATGGGCTCTATCAACATTTTCTGAAAAATGATGAGTATTCGATGATATCATGAGTCTTGAAATAACAAATAAGATTGATTATGTAGTTACACGATTGGTGCATTATTTTCCTATATAGGAAGATCGAGTACCTTGGGCAGCTTGTACCTTGGGCAACTATCTATTACTCAGACCCTCTGTAGGGGTATACGTTAAATCATCTCAGGGTGAATTACTTTACCCTGACCGCTGGAACAGATTATTAGCGTACCCTACTTAGAATCTTTAGAACTTTCCAGAAGGCAGCTAGGTGAAGGAAGGACACGCACAACGTCAACCCTACTTCAATATTATTTATTTAAATACCAAATACTTATGCAATTACAAAATAGATGAGACTGAATTTAATGGGGAAAGAGATGAGTTCTTGAAGATATAAGTACTTGAAGAGATGAATTCTTGAAGGGTTGAAATGTTGGCTTATTGGGGAGAGATTGGAAAATCTCCTACCTTAACTCCTCCTGGCTGTCTGGCGAGGTTCCAAGATGCAGCAGCTTGAAGATCGGTTGGCTAGGCCGTCAGCTGAACCAGGTAGCTGTGAGTGAATGCTACTGGTGTCCAGTCCCAGAGGTTGATCGGTCTCCTGGGCAGATTCTTCCTTTCCTCGAGCTCCAGCAGGGATAGAGCGTGCTTCGGATCGGCGTAGAATGGGCGAAAAATGCACGTTCTACTGGTTTTGATGAGCCACAGAAATTGTACGGTCTTGCGCAGAAGGCTCATCCAGAGAAGATTTTCTTGAAGGGGGAAATTCTTCGAGAGTCATTGTTTTCCGCGGGAGGCGTCGCGCTCTCGCCGTTCCCCACGCGAGGCGTTCTTGAAGAGTTTTAATATTTTTGGACTTGAGTAATGTAGTAGTAATCCATCCATACATTTGGGGGTATGGTGGATGCCCTACACCCTCGAAGAGAGAAAATTCGTTAGAAAGCGGAAAATTATTGTTTTCATAATGGCACCAATGTTCTCAAAGTTTGGCACGCATCGGGTGCGTTGTTGTGGCTGAGCAGCTTTCAGTTGTTTAAAACACTTCGTTTTGGCAGTTTGGGCTCCGTTCATCGGGATTTCCCAGCGACCCGGTAAGTGTTTTTCTTGAATAGTATTGGATGATTTCGAAGCTGTTAAGTATGAGCTTTATCATGGGCCATCGCTTTTTTCGTATTGTTTTCATTATTTGAATCGAAAGGTGAATATATTTTCCAAGTCATTTTCGTCTACCTTGAGCAACTAGCGATCGTGTACCTTGAGCAACTAGCGGGGTTGCCCGTGGTACGATCACTCAAATGTCCTGTACATTTTTCTTCCATAACTGATTCGGTAGCTGATTTTACTATTTTGTTCCTTCTTTCAGATATGCCTCGAAGCAAGAAGGGTGTTGAACGAAAAACAATTGATCCCGAAAAGCTGCTGTTCCAAAATTTACTTGATTGGGAGGTACACAATTGCCAGCCTTCTAAACGATTTCAAAAACCAAAATTTTAGTGTATCAGACACAAAAATAACTGTGGACACTGGAAGGTTTTTTCTGAACTTGAGGAGAAAGACCTCGTCGATTATTTATTATTAGCAAGTAGATTTCACTATGGCATCACAAGGCTGGCATTCCAATTTGCTCGTGAAAATTGCAAACAATTTCCTGATTCCTGGAATACCAATGAGAAGGCTGGAAAGCAGTGGGTGTGGTGATAGGTACTCCTAATAACATTCTAATTGCACACATGAGTTACACATCATATGTTTTCATACGAGTTTCAAGAACTCTTCATATATTTTTCATTCGTGATATTCTTGCCAAATAAAGCCTATTTCCAGGTATACATTCGTTAATGCAATTATAACAGTGGGTCAATGACTTCCTGGAGCGTCACCGTAAGCAGCTCTCCTTGAGGAAGCCACAGGCAACATCAATTGGTAGAGCCATGTGATCAATGTGTTTTGTTGTTTTTAATTTAGTTCTTCTTATTCATAATTGTATTTTGAAATGAAAGTTTACGAAAACCCTTTTTGGGAACCTTTTTTCCTTCTATTTCACAACTGAGAAAACGCATGCTCAAGGGCACCCTTGATTGTACCTTGAGCAGAGAATCACTTTTATGAAGAAAAAATCAACTAAGTAATCAAAATTTGTTTCAAAATTTCAAAAATGAATAGAAAGCTAACAAGCTGATGGACCCGTAGAATCAAAATCCATTTGTTTTACATTGCGTTAACATGCTCAAAATTAGCATTGAAAAAAAAAAACTGCCCAAGGTACACGACCTTCCCCTACAGCGTTCAGAAAATTAAGCACAGTATTCGAATAAAGTGACTTACCGGGAGCTCCTGAATTTCACTAAGGAATTTGAATGAAACACTCTCAAGGGCTTTGGGCGGCCACTCCATAAACCAATCGATCGTCGTACAGTTCACTAACGACGGGAATTTCCGAGCTCTGACTCTCAACGTTGAGCCGACCGGTGAAAAGCACAAGATGGTCTTTAAATTACGTCTCACGCGATCGATAAAGAATTTCCAGCAGTTTTCCTTGGTGTCCTGGACGCCAGCACCCTTGGCCTGCACAGAAAGTGTGAGAGTATTATTGAGATGGGGAAGAGCATTTGGAAAAAAATTAACTGAAGGTACCTCTATTTACAATTAAGACCGCATTTGGTTCGAATAGGATCAGCAGGCATGGTTGATAGCATTAAATTTTCCACAATCGACTGAAAAATTTTCATTTCAAAGAAATTTGGTGAGTCTAGAAGTATTATGGCGATTGGGTTTGATGATGTAGCAGTACAGCACAATGAAAATCGTGTAGTGTCAGTTTTTGCAAAAAGTCTCGCCATTATTTGATCAATCGTAAAACATTTTCTATTCGACCAATTTATGACTTTTTTTCCAATCGACGCGGAATTTGATCAATTTTAGTTTTGTATACAGTGACTTTTGGCGTAAGATTGACAGTTGTGGAGTTATAAGTCAAACCCCAAAAAAAGTCCGAAAATTTCGAGGTTTTTGGCTACTAAAAGTTTGGCCGTTGCAAACTTTTTTGCAAATTTTGTGTGCAAACTCAGAATTCATGTGATCAGGTCCCAAATATACCAATTAAAACAATAAAATCTTTTACACCACCTTTTGCAAGATGAATTCCTCTAACTACTAGACTATAGAGCAGATGAACCGTGAAGAACATGTGAAGTAACAACCACGTATCTCCATCTTCAAAGTGCTCCAGTTTGAGAACGGAATAAGATATCGCAATTCTTACTTCACCATCGTGTTCAGCGTTGAAAAAATCTACAAACTGAGGTGTTACTCGGCAAAAAAGGAGACAAAATGTTTTATAAATCCAGTAAAATAGAGGCATTTCACATAAAACCAGTTATTTCTTAGGAAATTCGCTCTTATAGCCATGCTGCATGACTGGTGTTTGTCATAAAAATGGCTGAATACCCACTGCCATCTTTCACCCTTAAATTCCAAAAGATTTTCGGGGGAGCCCCCCCCCCCCCCCCTTTAACAGTTCTAGATCCGCCGCTGATATCCAGCATAGCGCGATGGAAGAATTTCAGTGGATAAACATATATATTCTGAGAATGACTTACTTCTGGAGCTATCGTGTTTACAATGCTATCAATTTCGTCATCGGCTAGCAGCTCCGGTATTTCACCTGATGACAGCATGTCATTAATCAGAACGAGGAATTTCTCGTCTGGAACTTGTGAGTCTGTCATCAAAAACATGATTCCAACGTTTTTGAGACCAGCTTTATTGTAGAGACCGCCTAGATCGATCTGAATTCATAAATGTTGACATGATTAGATGAAACTCAGTATGAATGATGTCTAGACAATATTATTCAGAAGTTAAATATTGGAAACCACATTGTGAGTTAACCAATTGTAATCACATCGTATTGACATGGATTTCCAATAGGTTGGTAAAGGTCCGAACATTCAAAACTGTCCAATGAAAATGTGGAACTTGATTAACCTTGAGGTCTGTCACCGAATATCCTTTTTTCAACTGGATTTGGAATGGGTCTAATCCAGATATGAATGCTGACAACCTGGCAAGAGACTGTTTGCCACTGCCTCCTACACCAACAAGCAATGCGTTCCCACGAGGCATTTCCATCACTCGGTTGATCCTGCCAACGTATAAAAATGATTGTGACATTATTCTGAAATAACTGCTGTTGATGGAAACAATGTTGCAGGTTAGTCGTTAACATTAAATTTGTTTTACATATGATTGGTTGTGGAATACTTGATACTCTACAGTCAGATATTGAGGACATATACCTATAAATTCACTATACCTGCAAATGTGTGACATGGCGTCTTCAAAAAGCACCAAGTTCATTGTGGCGACCAAGTCATTGTATTGGCACATGGCTCCTGTCAGTGACTCGTTCAGCTGGCTCCATGAATTCATTTGAAGGTATTTGGGGTCCCCGATCCCATCAACGAAATGACAGTAGATCAGAGGATCGCTCAAATATTCTGTTTCGTGGAGGTCCTGAGGAATAAACTGTTCTTCATCAGAGG
Organism: Stenodema calcarata; assembly: GCA_963920205.1. NCBI lineage: Eukaryota > Metazoa > Arthropoda > Insecta > Hemiptera > Miridae > Stenodema > Stenodema calcarata. The sequence continues at coordinate 24,910,755 of OY986057.1, read as the reverse complement.
GAGTTTAAATAATATTGTTTGTCTTCAACTAAGGCTTACTTTATTTGTTACAAACATAATGAGGTTCCAAATAAGCCATTACTAAGGACCGGAAGGCTCCCTCCCTTCAAGTAAGTACCTAGTAAGTTCATCAACAGCACCTACTTATCACGAACTAATAGTCATCATGTCATGCATGTTGCCTCCTACAACAGCTAGAAAGTTGTATTCAACACTCCCTTTATGCTTGAATTTAATCCCCCTCACTTTTGCACTTATCGGCAAACGACACAGCAGCCCAGCACCAATTTTCTCTTCTTAGACACTGAATCGCGGGAAATTCGAAATTCGACGTACACTGTAATGCACGGATTCCTCAATTATATATCGTGGCTTGATATTGAGTGCTCACCATATTTTCTTCAAATATATAATTGAGGAATCCGTGCATTACAGTGTACGTTCCATCGCCTTATATTTAGCTCACGATATATACCAATGTATTACTGCGGACTTTTAGGGTCCAAATCTCCCCTCTGAATTTCAAAAAGTAAGGCCCAAAATCAACTATCAACAACCATTTATCGGTTTCTGAAAGCGATACCGATAACGGAAATTTTCCATAGGAATCAGGAGGTTTACATGTAGGTACTCGCATACTAGAAAAATCGTAAAAGGTTCCTTGTTTTTGCAGATCACCTGAAGTCGACAGTTATCCTCATATTGAAGGTTATAGGTTTTCTTGAAGGAAATACCGGACATTTATATTAGATTTATACAATTGAGGTCTCAATTCTAAGTATACTTACAGAAATGCATCACTGGCGGGGAGCAGTGCCTTAATGATTAAATCACTAAAAATTAGTGATTACCAATGATAATGTAGTGATCGTCCAGTAATTTGCTGGTGTAATCACTGGACGATCACTGATGGATCATTGGTAAGAATCACTGGTAAGTAATTACTAAATCACTGGACGATCATTGATGGATCATTGGTAAGAATCACTGGACGATCATTGATGGATCATTGGTAAGAATTACTGCTGAATCACTGACTAATCATTTACATGTAATACATGTAATGTATTACTGGCTGATGTCAATCACTGCACAATCACATGCGTTAGCTTAAATGAACCACATGGTATGGATTTACTGTAAAATGACAACAAAGTTTGTCGTTTTATTTAATATTGATTGGCAGTGCTTTTAACATTTAATCTCGAGATTAAATGTTAAAAGCATTTAATGTTAAAAGATCTTTCGAGTGAATTGACTAAAAGGAAAACATACAGCTTACGTGACCTGGGAATAGGTGCCACAATGCTGATGAATCGTGCATAAAATTGCACGTTCATATGAATATTGTAATGTTCATATTGAAAGGCAGAATGTAAAAGAATCCCTCCAAACTTTCATTTCAGATAAGAGTATCAGGGAGTACCATAGGCCAACAGTCAGCAATGGAGGATGAGTTTTTTTGGGATTGGTAGATTCGAGTTTGGATGCGATATAGAAAAATACTGATCCGATCTAAAATTTGTTCTTTTATCTTTTAAATACAAGTTGTTCATTTCACGAAGTTTATTATTTCAAGTGTCTGAAAGGTAACTTTCTGGGGAACATTATGGGAGCCACAGAAACAGCAGTAACACACCAACTTAAGTGACGTCACGCAGCTATCTTATCTCGTTGATTGAATCAACTTGATTATACAGCGTATAATCAACTTGATTCGTTACACTTCACTTACCTATTTGACGAACTTTCGATCGATCGATAAATTTATACATGTATAACTAGCTGTGTACCCGCGCTTTCGATCGATCGATAAATTTATACATGTATAACTAGCTGTGTACCCGCGCTTCGCAACGGTAGAACAGACACCCGTATCCCCCCTCCTAAATTGGTCAGAAACCTTCCCAATGTTCACACAACATTTTCCCTAGGTTTCATTCAGATCGGTCAAGTAGTTTTAAGAACCCCGAAACACCCCCCCCCCCCCCTGAAACTTACTAAGGACTCTCTCTACCTGGTCAGAAAACCTTCCCCAATGTTCACCCAACACAATTTCAAAGTTTCACACCAATTCGTCAAGTAGTTTTTGGATTGCCGGTAACCCCCCCCCCAACCTGTACCCCCCCACACAACCTGTAACCCCCCCCCCCCCCCCCCCGACACTCCTAAATTGGTCAGAAACCTTCCCCAATATTGACTCAACATATTCCCGAAGTTTCGTTCAGATCGGTCAAGTAGTTTTGAAATCCCGGTAATACCCCCTCCCCATGCCATAACTGCCTTTACCCCCCCCCCACCATACTATTGACCCACTCTACCTGTTTAGAAACATTCCTCAATGTTCACACAACAAATTCCCACAGTTGCACTCCAACTGGTCAAGTAGTTTTGAATGCCTGTAGGAGGTCCAGGATCTTGAAGCTATAGTTCGCAATCGTTTACAATATTAGTACAGTATTTACAGTTAAGAACAAGACTTGTATTAAGTATACTTAGTATTACATGTTTTAATTCAATTGAGCTACGCTGTGTTCTATATCCCTTGTTCCTAATGAATTAATCACTGCAGAGGCACTGATTAACGAAGTGGTTCTCCAGTGATTCACTAATTATTCAATCACTACATTTCCCTAATGATTCCAAGTGATTATTGCGAGTGATTATTCACCAATGATTCAATCACTGCAGTGGTCCGCCAAATAATCACTTGTATCACCAGTGATTGAATCACTGCATTTTTCCAATGATTCCAAGTGATTCATTTCTGTAAATATATTTGTATGGTTCGTTGATGCTGACCAGGCTACCTTGTGCAAGCTCATGAGTTGCTATTTCTCTCTTCTATTCCATTACCGCTTCGAGGATAAAAAGTGTGCTGCTTCTTCCTTCAACTGCTGAATGGAATCTACCATGGTCTACTATCTGTAGGAAACTATTACGGCATTTCATCATTCTTTAATCGTCGCCTGATTTGGTTACCTCCTAACACTGCTGAACTGCTTGCACGTGCAGTTGTAAAGCGTCACCGATACGAACATATGACTGATCAAATAGGAATCAAGTATCAGGTGAGTGTTTCAATATACCTGAGATGGTTAGAGTATTTTTCTCTTCAGGATAGTGAGTTAGCGTGTGCTACTTGACGTCACTAACATACAGTACAAAAGTTGTAAAACAGTGGATTTCCAAGAGCCTGGAGGACACATCTTGATCCCATACTACTCATATGTGAATCACAAATCTATCGAACCGTCTAGTTTTCCCCATTGAAATGAAACGACTACCCACTATCCATGCAATTCGCTATTGCAAACTACCAGTATTTGCACATTTTTGGCAGTTAATATGCGATAGGTACTCCATCCAGGCATTGTTGGTAGCCAATAATCAATTGCTCTAACGATGCACAGTATAATAATTGGCTAATTAATCTGTCAACATTACCAAATACATCAACCACTAGAAGGCGCATTCTCTACTTAAAAGCGTGAGGAATGGTCATTGTCGTGTAAACTTTAGTTTGAGTTAATCTTGATGTACCTACTAATTATTATTAAATCTTGTGTGGAATCTGTCATTAGCTTCTCAGTCTCAAACCATGAAAAAACTATGAAAATTGGGTAGACGAAGTAGTGCATGAATAATTCATCAAGGTACTACGAGATTTTAGGGCTATCTGGGTTATGCGAGTTAGAGAACCATTATGTAGGAGCTATACGAATGCTCATCCTTGAGAAAGTCGCTCTCGTCATCCTGAATCTAGGATAGGATCACATCCTTGTTCCAGAGTTTGTTCAAGTGTACGATAGCTCCTCATTTATTCACAGCAAGCTGGCTTTGATCGAAATTTAACGTCACTGGAGGAGCGCATAACCATTCTATTTATACTCGGGTTGGCCCTGATATGTATACGTAGCTCTCTCCTCGTGACTCTGTATGATCCGATTGGCATATAACTACTTGAGGATTTGGTCTTGAGTGGTCTAACTTGTTGAGGGTATGCAGATACAAAAGTCATGCAAAAACCAAATGTAGAGGGTCTTTAACCAATTTAGGACCTACAGGCATTCTGAGACGTTGAATAAATACAGTTTTCCAAGTACTGGTCGACCTCTTAGCTCGACGAGTAGAGAGCAACACCCTACATATCCAGTTAAAGTAACATAAGTGCAATGTACTTATGTTATGATGTTATGTCATGATGTTTGTATTGTAATAGTCATGAATATATAGTTATGCCAGATGACATAAATTAATGTACCTAATTGTAGAGTTAATAATTCTATTTGGTAGAACAGAGTGGAAGTAATCATGATTGAGCATCATGCACGATGATGAGCATAAAAATCGCTATTCAAACATGTCATAAAGGCAGTAAGAAAAAGCCTATATAAAAATTGGATCCATCTTCATATGAAAATGTCGTCATGACTATATTAGGCTGCATGCAATCTATCGTCATATTCCATATCTTACCTCTATTAAATTGAGCTAAGAAAATGAAGAAACAATATTCATTTAGATTATCAGTACCTTGAAACAAAAAATTGGGAGCATTCATTTCCCAGAGGAGTACCAAGTTTAATTTTTTATACATTATTTCCTTTGACAGACCATTGGAATCGGTCATGAAAAAAAATGAACCCTCTTTAACCCAAGCATTCAAATTTTCGAGTAACCCCATAGCTTTTCTGTTTTTATCGTCTTTTATGTTTCCCATGTACTCAAAATAAATGTTGAAAAATTCTATCGTTCACCATATTTTTCAAAATGGTCATGTGTACTGAAAGATACATTGGGCAACCATTTCACCAAAGATGTAGGTATCCTGAGAGATACAACGGGCAATCAACCACCTCTACCATCAAGGGAGAAGTGGAGTTGAAAATGAGTATGCACTACAAATCTCTTGAAACAAAACTTATAATGCTGACAAATATTCAGAAAATTCTGCCTTCAATTTCTTCTGGTACGGCACGGCAGGTAAGGCATAAAATTGCCAGGAACTAACGTGAGGCTAAAAACAAACCGCAGTTTATGGAATAATAAATTATACTATTTTATACTATTTTGTCGGATTGCGACACAGTAATGTTTGACAAGTAATGCATGAGATGGATGGATGTTGTTGGGATGGATATTATAAAGTTACGGTGTGGAGGTTTTTATAGGTACTTGTGTTATTGAGAATGGTGGATGAATTGGATCGTGAGTGGGATGGTTCATTTTAAAAGTCTATGGTATGTTGTGGCTAATCTATTGACGTCTCTTTTGTAGTTCATGGAGTTATGAGTTTTTAAGATGTACGCCATTTCTTTGATTTTTCTTTTTTCATAGTTGGGCTCAATGCATTTAATTTTCCAATCTAATTAAATTTTCCTATTAAATGCATTGAGCCCAACTTTGAAGTAGTGGAGGTTGAAGGTCTTGGTTGTTCTTCATCAGCATCAGGGCAAGGCTGACCACCAATTTTGTTGTTTTCAGGGAACGTTCCTTCAGGTTTTTTATGGGTTTCAGTTCCTTCATCATCGAACGGGTCGCCTGCAAAAACAGTAGGGACCTGTGTAGTTGAACCAAGCTGAGCACGAATAAAGAACAGACGGGTGACGGCATTTTTTCGTTTTGACCCGAGGACCGGATTCAGCTCATAAATCCTGTCGGTGTGAGTAGGCTTACCAAGTGAATCTAGAAAGGCTTCATTTGTTGTGCAGAAATGTTTCGAGTCCTTGTTCCAGTTCTTGTTCAGATACGTCATCTTCGACGTCGTCGTCTGATTCTGGGTCAGATAAAATCCCTGCCTTTGGAACCAGATTCAGCATTATTTCTCCCCGGGAACGAAACGAGGATTTCTAGAATGATAATACAAGCTATATATCTCAGATTTAATGTAAAATAAGTATCAACTAATGGTAAGGGATTCGAAAGAAAGAAAAAATCACGAGTAATTCATAGGCGAGGTGATCCTCGATCCTGGGAAAACACTGCCCAGTGTATCCTGACAGATACAAACTAAGGGCAATGCTTGCCCAATGTGGATCTCAAGATACGTCCGGAAATCGGTCAACTTCTTACTTATTTCGCAGATTTCCAGGGAAACTTCGTTGTTGAACCAAACTAGACAAGTTTTACAACTTGACGATGTAAAAGGTTTTGGAGTAAAATGTAATTATCACTGTAAACTCAGTCGATGAACTTACCGAAGGTCGGGGCCCGTCCATGATTGCTCTTGTTTTCGTCGGCGCCAAACAAAAACTGATATACACTGGGCTATATTATCTTCCACAGTCTTCCCAACTGCTTAATAGGATTCGATAAATGAAGCAGTGTAGGTTCCATTCGCGCGAAAGTTTCTGAGATTTTTTAAAAAATTCCCAAAGTAGGTGTATCTCTCAGTATACATTGGGTTAAAGAGGGCATACAACATACGTATGTGTGGGTTAAGTAACAAGCTATGGAAAAACCCAGATCAAATTGAAGAAAATCCATCCGTCCAAAGTTTCACAATTTCTGGCCAATTTTCAAACTGGGAAACAGCTGACTCAAACACCTCATGGTTTTGTGATATTGAATCTGGTACTGAGATACTTTTTGTGTCCACATAAAGGTGATTATGAATATTTGTTGGGAAGCACTTCTTGATATAAATTATTGCAGCAGTAGGTGAGCACAAGTCATCATTATTTCACCTCATCAAGGCATTGTTATTCAAAAATCACGTACTGTTTAAGAATGACCCTTGGAACTTGGCTTTACGGGTCTTTAGAAATATCGAAATCGTTCGTATCAGTCAGATCGGTTTGTTGAGATTGCACTAGTTGTTGGTCGTTCATGTTGCAAATAAATCAATAGTTTGAAACTTTGACATTTATCTACCGGGTCAGATCAGGTACAAAGCTACAACTTCCATCAATGAAGAGAAATGTGATTTTGGTTGGTTAGCTTCATCTAGTTGACTGAAACTTTATTAATCACCCAAAATCAAATGAGTAAAGAACTTGAAATCCTTCTGGGACTCTCTCCGTTGTTTTCTCCTTATAGGCCCAAACAATGATTTGCCGTACATTGTAATAGTATTTGCTCATTCAATAGGAAAATATTTTTGTATCAATATCATTATTTTGTCTCCTTAGAGCCACGTTTTTTCATAACCCTAACCCTGGCAAGAGTCAAGAAACTTGGAAACTTGAAATTGAGGAAAAGTTCGTGAGAAATTGGAAAAGACCCAAATATTGTTAGGACTGGTCAGATGAAGTGCACAAGAACCTTGTGATTGAACAGGTATTACAGTGTTTCTCACCGTGAAAACTTTCTTGATATTTTCAAGCAGCATTTTGTTGAAAACATCTTGCTCTTTCAGATCTACAAGTTTGTCACCGTATACTCGTGAAGCTTCGTGCATCCAAATTCTAACGAATCCGCCGGCATCAGGGATACATTCCGGCGTTGTCAGAATCATTGCCTTTAACAATACAAACACCCAGTTATTTCCATTATTACTTATCACACTAAGAAGTATATAATATATATTGTATGAAAATGATGGGAGTGCAAGACCAACCTGGAATATATTACTAAGATCCCTCAAATTGAACATGTAATGAAACTTGATTGCAGTGGGCAGGAAAGTCTGCTGCATCCGGAGGTGCATTTGGAGGGCCAGTTGAATAACAGTGTCCACCATTTTGATGACTGATGTTGAAAACTTATTGATTGGGTTGCTTATATGCTGATAAAGCAAACTCGAGTATATGTGAGTCAAAGCCTCTATTCCAGGGAAACTGTCAATGCAATATAAATGTGATGAAATACAGATATTCAGTCAGAGCAAGATATTCAGACAATAATTCACAGTGTTGATTGAATTCTACGTGGGACAGCACTTTTACTATCACAGATCGACATATACTGTATAAAATGATTTTTAATAAACAAATGCCTCGTCCAGTACCAGAGAGCGAAGACAATGAAATGTCTCTGTAGTCTGGGATCAATTGCGAAGCTTCCCGAAGTGGGGTTCATGCTGCTGAGGAACATTATGTTGTGGATGTCCTTTAGCGAGAGCTTCTGCCTGTCATACCAGTGCTGGTAGTCCATGTGTTGTCGTATCAACGTATGAGGTTGTACTGTCCCGTATCTATCCACCTACGGATGAAATATGTATCGCTGAGCTAGAGCTACTCGTATATTGTTTTCAGCATGATACGAGTAAGTTAATGAAGGACGTTGGTCTGAATGAAATTAATTCCCGAGACAAAAGCAAATCTTCGCAGCCAACAATATGGTTAATAACTTTAGTATAATAACATAACTACTGAAACGAAGTAAAGTTGAACTAATCTACTGCGGCTCTGAAACTAGAGTGCTATGGAGATGCGAGGAGATTGGACAGATGGTGGATAATTGTATAATAATAATAATAATAATAATTGTGTTAAGAATTTGTAGAGTTTTCGGTTTAGCTGCAACCACTATACGAGTATATTATACTTGTATAGTGGTTGCAGCTAAACCGAAAACTCTACAAATTCTTAACACAATGGTTTTATTATATTTTTTGAGCAGATCACCTTTCTGTCTAGATCACTAAATGATATACCTAATAATTATCATTAATTATTAATCAATTTTTTTTTAATCCTTCCGTCCGCCGTACAACGTCCGCGCCACTTTGCCCAGTTAGCGTTGAGCTGAAATTACGCAATTTTTTTACGGGTACAGATCAACCCCAAAATGATTCGCGCAACTTTTCATAACCCTAGGTCAAGGGGAAAATTCGAAAAATTAAAATGGATTCAAAAGCTGTCAAAGGGTAACAGGCGACCCGTCCCCGGAAAAGTGAAAGGAGCAATTAGCGCCGCTTGGGAAGCGGCGACTCATCCCGGTGAGTGGAGGGACGTGTCATCAATTCGTCCCGGAAAATATATGCGTTCTATCAAACATTACCATGATATAATAAAACAATAAAAAACATAATAATGACAACATCCCCCAAACAACAGATCACAGACATATAGATTAGTTGGACATGTCTACATAGATCACGTGGACGGGGTCGCTGAATAAAAACATCCCCCAAACAACAGATTAGTATCAATCTTGAAATTTTAAATATGGGTCGAGAATGGGTCATACGGGTCATTTCGTGATTTCGTAGATTAGATCTGCTCAAAGAAGATAATAAACCGTTGTGTCAAGAATTTGCAGAGTTTCAGGATAAAAGCCAAAACAAATATTTGAAACTTGATAACTAATTAGAACTGCATTTAGCTACCAACAGTTTGGATAGCTACCAACAAACTGGATCGGATTCGCACTTCCCCTCGAATCTGAGCCTCAGTTCGCGATCCCACTTGTCTGGCGAACTCATCATGTTTCACCCTCGGCAGGTCTTTTGCAAAAGTATCGGCAGGCATGTCAGCTGTTGGCAAGTAGCGAAACTCAACCCGCTTCTCCTCATCACACCTCCGAATGAAATTGTGTCAAATATCAATGAGTTTGGTACGCGAGTTGTAATCCAAGGTTTCAAGGGAGATACCTAGCTCAAAGCTTAAGACACATACCAGATCAAAAGTCGTCAACATGAGGGTGAATCATGTGGTAGCTGGATTCATGCTGGCTCAGCTCATGGTTTTCAGATATCGAGTTAATTGATAGGTAATAATTATCAATAGGTAAAAATTAATAATAATTATTATTAATAGGTAACTATTAGAAAAAATATTTTCTACACAGAGTTTTCTACACGCAGTCACGTCAAAATTTCAGAACGAAGTGTATTTTTTGTTGCTATACAATAACTAGTCATCATTTGGTTAATAATAATTTTGTTCTTGTATAGCTAAATGCAGTAGCTTCAACTTGCGTTTCAACAGTAACTAACAATAATTCCAAATAATGTACACTATTTGATACCTAATGATTAATAATCATTCATAATAATAATAAATCTATCACTCAGTGATCCTCGACAGAAGGGTGATCTGCACAAAGAAGATAATAAACTGTTGTGTCGAGAATTTGCAGAGTTTTTCTGGGGCGATTCCAAATGTTCATTATTGAAGATAATGGGCCAAACGACTGGTTAAAGAGAATGGGAAATTTGCTTACATTATATCTAGATCTATAAATGTGCTACCGGTAAAGCATAAAATGTCAAAAATATATCCTATCCTGAACTATAACTCGGCCCTTCTACGCCTAGCAATATGAAATTCCTCCATTCCTTGTGACCGGCCACCGGACTCCGGCCAGTCAGTTGATGCCAGTAACCTGTTGTAGGCCTTTGAACCATAACTCGTGATGCTCCGGGGGAGCGTGGATCCGACTTCCGACTGAGTGAGGACGAGAGTCACTCAGAGAGAGGGAACTTCAACAGAATCCATCCTCGCGGTATCTACCAGCGTACACAAGTAAACTAGCATTTACATAACAGCAATGTTAGTGCGCATGTACTTACTTCTGGCATATTCATATCGTCGATGAAATAGATCATCGTCTTGTTCCCAGGGGGGCCGTAATTTCTACCAGCCTTCTTCTCAAGAGGTTTCTCTAATACTTTTTGAAGCATCTCTGTAATACGAATACCGTTAGATATATATATGATATATATTATATGTACGTAAACCCCCGCTAGAGGCGCCTTTTCAAAACGTATTGACGGGCCACTGGCGCCCGCCGCGGGCGCCTCTACCGGTAGCTTGTACACGACATTTAGATGTATCCCCGCGGCAGTGGCTCCCGAGCTGGTAGCCTCTAGCGGGTGCTCCTACGGGTTTGAAGGGGCTAATAGAAGATAATAAACCAAAAACTCTGCAAATTCTTGACACAACGGTTTATTATCTTCCTTGTGCAGATCACCCTTCTGTCTATACCAGACTGTATTGCAAATCGGCACCATACCATATAAAAATTGGGGCTAAAATAAAATAAAAAAATAAAAAAGGGGCTAAAATTCTCGACTAGGTAGGTAGCGAATCTTGAAATCCTGCATATGGGGCTATGGTTGAGCCGAAACTGGTTCAAAAAGGGATGGCCTGACTAACAACGAGAGCCCCGGTCACTTTCTGAATAGGTTTGCGTCCAAAAATGATTAACCAAAATTCTCGACTAGGTAGGTAGCGAATCTTGAAATCCTGAATATGGGGCTATGATTGTGCCGTATCTGGTTCAAAAAGGGATGGCCTGACTAACAACGAGAGCCCCGGTCACATTCTGAATAGGTTTGCGTCCAAAAATTATTAACCAAAATTCTCGACTAGGTAGGTAGCGAATCTTGAAATCCTGAATATGGGGCTATGATTGTGCCAAAACTGGTTCAAAAAGGGATGGCCTGACTAACAACGAGAGCCCCGGTCACTTTCTGAATAGGTTTGCTTCCAAAAATTATTAACCAAAATTCTCGATTAGGTAGGTAGCGAATCTTGAAATCCTGAATATGGGGCTATGATTGAGCCGAAACTGGTTCAAAAAGGGATGGCCTGACTAACAACGAGAGCCCCGGTCACTTTCTGAATAGGTTTGCGTCCAAAAATTATTAACCAAAATTCTCGACTAGGTAGGTAGCGAATCTTGAAATCCTGAATATGGGGCTATGATTGAGCCGAAACTGGTTCAAAAAGGGATGGCCTGACTAACAACGAGAGCCCCGGTCACTTTCTGAATAGGTTTGCGTCCAAAAATTATTAACCAAAATTCTCGACTAGGTAGGTAGCGAATCTTGAAATCCTGAATATGGGGCTATGATTGAGCCGAAACTGGTTCAAAAAGGGATGGCCTGACTAACAACGAGAGCCCCGGTCACATTCTGAATAGGTTTGCGTCCAAAAATTATTAACCAAAATTCTCGACTAGGTAGGTAGCGAATCTTGAAATCCTGAATATGGGGCTATGATTGTGCCGAAACTGGTTCAAAAAGGGATGGCCTGACTAACAACGAGAGCCCCGGTCACTTTCTGAATAGGTTTGCTTCCAAAAATTATTAACCAAAATTCTCGATTAGGTAGGTAGCAAATCTTGAAATCCTGAATATGGGGCTATGATTGAGCCGAAACTGGTTCAAAAAGGGATGGCCTGACTAACAACGAGAGCCCCGGTCACTTTCTGAATAGGTTTGCGTCCAAAAATTATTTACCAAAATTCTCGACTAGGTAGGTAGCGAATCTTGAAATCCTGAATATGGGGCTATGATTGAGCCGAAACTGGTTCAAAAAGGGATGGCCTGACTAACAACGAGAGCCCCGGTCACTTTCTGAATAGGTTTGCGTCCAAAAATTATTTACCAAAATTCTCGACTAGGTAGGTAGCGAATCTTGAAATCCTGAATATGGGGCTATGATTGTGCCGAAACTGGTTCAAAAAGGGATGGCCTGACTAACAACGAGAGCCCCGGTCACTTTCTGAATAGGTTTGCTTCCAAAAATTATTTTCTAAAATTCTCGAGGAGGTAGGTAGCGAATCTTGAAATTCTGAATATGGGGCTATGGTTAAGCCGAAACGGGTTCAAAAACTCTGCAAATTCTTGACACAACATTTCTTTATCTCCTTTGTACAGATCACCCTTCTGTTTAGATCATTAGGTCTAAATGTCTAGATCCTAAATGTTAGATTTATTGTTATTATGAATTATCACTAACTATTAATAATTTTATCAAGAACCTAGTGAAAATTTTTATAATTTATTGTTAGGTATTAATCATTTGTATTTATTATTAATAATTACAGTGACCATACTTCCCCTTGATCCCCACAACCCGCCCTTGAGGTACATATATATTGTGAAATAAATTGATTGATTGATTATTATTATTATTAATTATGATTAATTAATACGATATAAATCTGAGGTTTTTAATACTACGTCGGTAATAATTTTTCTATAAAAGAAGTACCTACCAACAAACATTCGAAATTACCTTCATTTCCGTAGCACGAAACGCACCTCAGAACAACAAACTCGACATCACTTAAGCCATATGATGTTCCAAAGAGCTTGTTAGTATGAAAATGGACCTGTATTTCAACAGTTGTGAAAGAATGACGGCTCAAAGGTTGAATCAAACACGAATCAAACGTTGAAAGTGATGTCGAGTTTTTTGTTCTGAAATACGTTTCGTGCTACGGAAATGAAGGTAATTTCGAATGTTTGTTGGTAGGTACTTCTTTTATAGAAAAATTATTACTGACGTAGTATTAAAAACCCCAGAATTGCATTGTATTAATTAATCATAATTAATAATAATTATTATTAATAATAAATACAAATGATTAATACCTAACAATAAAGTATAATAATTTTCACTAGGTACTTGATGAAATTGTTAATAATTAGTGATAATTGATAATAATAATTAATCTAACATTTAGGATCTAGACATTTAGACCTAGTGATCTAGACAGAAGGGTGATCTGTACAAAGAAGATAATGAACCGTTGTGTCAAGAATTTGCCGAGTTTATGAACTTAATGTAAACAGAAGAGAGTGGCGCGCGAGTCAGTCCTCCCGCCCGTGCTAGGTCTCTTGTGCGAAATGGCGGGTGTGCTCTTGCTCGCGTATCCGGGGGAGCAATTATCTATACTATATAATAAAATCGTCTCTGTCTGTCTGTTTTTCTGTCTGTCTGTTTGCCTCATCACCAATTGAGAACGGCTGAACGTAGAATGTTGCGGCTGGTACCATTTGACGCAGAATTTATCTGGGAAGGTTTATGAAAAATCCGCGTTTAAATCAGTCCATCCGTTGAAACGCTATGAATGAAATACTACCTACTAAAAAACGTGTTATAATCACTTCTATGAGGACGTTTATGCTTATAACTTTTGAACGGTTGAACGTAAATCCGATTGTAAGTAGTCTCTGGATTCAGCTCGGCGAGTAGGTACTTTCAAGTGGTACTTCAATCAGGATGTTAGTGGTGATGGGGGGGTGAGAGGGGGAGGGGTGTCTACAGGCATTCAAAACTACTTGACCACTTGGAGTGCAACATTGGGAATTTCCGGAGAATTGTTTAATTCACACCCAAAAGTTTCAGTCATAAATTTACGAAACGCTAACCCCTCTTCAGAACGCAAGTCAATGTTGAAATCTCCACACAGTACAATCGGTAAGTCGTATAGCTTGAGCTCGTCGATGAACAGAAACAAACCCTTGAGTTTGATCGAGTACGGTAGTAGATATCGCTCGAAGAACTTGATTTTATCGTTCAGTGTTGTCCCATTTGAAAGATACGTCGCCACGAATAGTACACGCTTTGTCAGTTGTGTTCAGAAGTCCCTCAAGGGCCCACATACCAAATCTCAGAATCGTGGGATCATTAGGGAAAAAACTGGATTCTAGAGCCACTCAGCTGATCTGGGATCGGTCAGTTGTGTTCAGAAGTCCCTCAAGGGCCTACATACCAAATCTCAGAATCGTGGGATCATTAGGGAAAAAACTGGATTCTAGAGCCACTCAGCTGATCTGGGATCGGTCAGTTGTGTTCAGAAGTCCCTCAAGGGCCCACATACCAAATCTCAGAATCGTGGGATCATTAGGGAAAAAACTGGATTCTAGAGCCACTCAGCTGATCTGGGATCGGTCAGTTGTGTTCAGAAGTCCCTCAAGGGCCCACATACCAAATCTCAGAATCGTGGGATCATTAGGGAAAAAACAGGATTTTAGAGCCACTCAGCTGATCTGGGATCGGTCAGTTGTGTTCAGAAGTCCCTCAAGGGCCTACATACCAAATCTCAGAATCGTGGGATCATTAGGGAAAAAGGGGTACGGTGCTTGTGAAGTGGTCAAGCTTTTCATTATACTTAGCTCCTTAATGAGGAAAAGGGCGGGCGGGGAAAGTGGATATCATAACTTTTTCCGGCCTCTGAAGAATGATATTTGCGAGGCGGGGTGATTTTTACACGGAGTGTTTTTTGGGGGGATAGGTATCTTCTTGTAGACAAGACACATCAAAATTCACATCAAAGTTGGTGGGGGGTGTTGGTTGAAACCATCACAGATAGCTATTTCAATTATTTTACATGAAAGAAACAATAAATGAACGGCTAACACTTCTGTGGGTAAGTCCAGTAGAATAATAAACCCATGTGACAAGGACTTTGCAGCGTTTTTACATACTAATATTTTTTTACAACAAAATTTGTGAGTAATTAGGTAATTTGCGGATTGATAATAAAATAAATAATCCCCAGGGCCAGAGGCTCCCAAGCTCCATACTAACCTGCAAGACAGGAACGAAAAGCTGAGTAGTCTACATTTCACCCATCTAAAAAATTGCCGGTAGCCTCTAGCCGCCGGGTGCCTCTGGCCGGGCAATACGTTATATATATATATATATATATATATATATATATATATATATTATAGTGTTGATGGGATTGACTAGTGTGAAGAAGCAGGTTGTATTCAAATGACCAAGCTAGTCTTTTTTTTCCGTGTTTATTTTCTCACGACGTTTCGGCAATGGAACAAAGCCCTATTCATGTGAGATTACCTACAATAAGATCAGAACAGAATTAATAGTTACATGCTATGTCAGGAATATTATTTATATGATACGTTGGGAATGCTACTTACATGTAGAAGTGAAAATGTTTTACATTAAACTAACGAACTATTGTAGAGAAGTAAAGAAAGGGAGGTGGATCAGTTTGTGGATAATATAAAGATGGAACTGACTAACTGCTGTGTGGAAGTGATTCTATGAGGAAGGGGTACATTAGTTTGTGTGTGGTGGAGGATGAAATCTACTGAGACATGATGAATATGAACAGGAACTTAGAATAATTACTATGAACTATGAAGTGACTGTGAACGTAGATTAAAAAATAACATGAACAAAAATAACAACAAGAAAACAACAGCAATAAGAAAATAACAACAGATTGCAATTGTGAATGAATAACAACAAGAAAATAACAACAGAAAGGAAATAAAGTGACGTACAATTGTAGATAATCGTAATTGTGAATGAATAGATTGTAGTTATTATAATTATGAAAGGATTGATTGCAGATGAAAGTGTTTATGATAAACTATAATTTGTAGAATGATTGTAAGTGGTAGAAGGATTATGGCTTTAATGACATACGACTATAATTTAAAATGGGGTTGGAAAAAACAACGGTGGGCATGTTGGAATTCCATGTAACTATTAATTCTGTTCTGATCTTATTGTAGGTAATCTCACATGAATAGGGCTTTGTTCCATTGCCGAAACGTCGTGAGAAAATAAACACGGAAAAAAAGACTAGCTTGGTCATTTGAATACAACCTATATATATATATGTTTTCAATCAGTCTGATCTTCATTAATTTCCTCAAATGCCATGAAACCAGTTACCTGATGTCGTGTAAAAATTGAAGGAGATGTTGGTGACGGAATATTTTTCGGAAAGAGAAAGAATTTTATCTCCAATTAGTACCGATTTACCGCAACCAGCAGGCGCCACGAGCATCACAGCTTTATTTCTCTCAATCAGGAGATCCAGGAAGTATCTTATCCTTGTTGTTTCTGCTGTGTTGACCAGTGTCGACTGCAGAACGAAAGGGGGATACATTACATACACTAAAACTGCGAATACATCCTAACTACTCGAGGATCAATGAGCTATTTCATGATGCGATCAAACGAAGTTGACCAAATTAACCAAAACGTCCACTTGCATTTGCCTCAGTTCCCATTCATTTGATAAGTGAGACACCGTTTTTAAATTAAAAATTGGAATGATCATTTTCACTTAAAAAAAAAAAAGTCACTACTACACCGGTATTTTTGACAAAATCATCGGCTGTAACAAACAACAACTGAAAGTATGGCGGAGAGGGGGTGAGCTTGTGCAATGCAAAGTTGAAGGAGATCGATTGTGATCGACTGCCTGAGATTATAGCGCAGATCCTTATTCTCTCCTGAGAATAATTTTCTCAACCTTTTTCAACATTTTAAATGAATAATTTGAAAAATATAAGGTGAGGATCTCTTGATTCCGGGCAGTGGCCAAAATATCGAATCAACTTGAACGCCGAAAACAATCGATCGTTGAATCGTTCCTTGTCAAGGAAGAAGGGAGTTTCATTCTTCCGTGCTTTCTTCCATGTTCGATAAGAATGATATCAAAACGTTGCCTGACGTTATAATATATTATTTTGAATGCATTGACTGGTGGTTTTCAGCTTCGTATTTACTCATCATAGTAAAAGTGAATTATTGTCTCCATAATATTAATCAACTAAACCAACATTGAAATTTAATATCTCACGTGCAACGCGTGAACGCTTTGCTAGTCGTCAAGACTGAAGTGGATCACTATTCGCCCAAGGGAATCTCATTTGTTGATTTCTACATTCTGTAAGTTAATAACAGTTAATAACAGTAATATACATAATATTATTATGTAGCTCAGCCAACCGTTGAGAATACTGTTTTATTTGTTATCCCTGAAACTGATGGTGACTTCGTTGACTCGAGCTTTGTTTGAGCTAACCAACGAACTCTAAAAGCTAGTTGAAATCAATCTTGCTGTTCTGTGATCGTTCAAAATGTTTTGATACGATTGGATAAGAAAACGTATGTGCAATCTGGGCATAAGAGGACATTTTTAGAGGGGGTTTTCAAGGTACCACTCGGCTAGAAAGCAGATGGTCGCGATT
This sequence comes from Stenodema calcarata, assembly GCA_963920205.1. Classification (NCBI taxonomy): domain Eukaryota; kingdom Metazoa; phylum Arthropoda; class Insecta; order Hemiptera; family Miridae; genus Stenodema; species Stenodema calcarata. The sequence continues at coordinate 24,893,111 of OY986057.1, read as the reverse complement.
GCTAATTTTTAAAAACCCCAGTAATAGAAACTCCAATAATATAATTTTTTGACTACCTTTATAATGTACTCTTTGAATAGTACTGGTACAGTCACAATTTCTCTTTTATTCTTCCTATCATTTTGAAGATAATTATTTGGGTGGGTAGGTGGGATTGCCTTGCAGCCACCTCCTCGTCGGTAATCCTGGATACTGGTCAGTAACCTTCCCTCTCCTCAAGAGAACTCTTTGGAGAACGATGTTTCCTGACTTGCTAAGAGCTGCATACCACTAATTATGAAGCAGTTTAGCTGTAAGGGTAGTTTGAGTTTAGTTCCTATAGTGAGTACCTAATAGGTAGGTATGCACCTAAATATTGCCCTGGTGCCCCACCAGTTTCTGAACCCACGAGCCGCCCCTGAAGTTAAGCCATTCTGTACGGTATTCCGAGCATTTTAGAATTTTCAGATTGAAAATCGGATTAACTGGTGGGGATATTTAGTGCACTTTGAGGACCCTTAGTTGGGTACTATGGATATGGGCACACCATGCCAGAGCCGACATACGTAATTCCTGGTGGATTTTTTTCTGTAGATGCACGAAAACGAAAATCACAAAAACACAGATTGAAGCTTTTGGCGTGGTGGTAACGATATGGCAACGACGGTGGTCACAACTTTTAGGCTCAGTTTGATGCAAAACGTGGCGGCCATTTTCAGAATTATTTCGGCGATGATAGGGCTTACAGAAGGTTTACTGAAGAACGATAGAGGATCAGTCAAGTTTAGGGCTGGTGAATGTTTGGATGAATTGACTTCTCTAAGTATTTTTCCATTCTTGCGCAAATTTATATGACCGCTCAAACCAGTGTAATAGTGTATCATGTTGACGGCATTGAACCATGTGGTGGCATACAACAGTTATTATTTCGTTTATTTTATTTTATCAGATGAATCAACTTGACTACAATTGCGTTCCGACTCTAAACGAGATCACAGGCATTATTTCACAACCATGAATTAAATGCTAGAATTGGGAAGTTCACTTTAACCACTATTATTTTTTTCTTGTTTTTACTTTCCATCCTTCACAATTTTATGATTTCATGGCGAGTGATTTAGTTTGTCTAAATTACCACACTTCGGAAGTGATTTCAACTCCAATTCATCTGTCGACAGTGAATGCATGTGATTTTCAGGCTTTATAATACCAATCAGCGCTGTTTCCCATTTAGGAAAGAAACTAATTATTTTCTAGTATACAGCGGTGTATCATAATACCTGCAATGGTATTTCGTAATCTAACTCATATCTGGTCAACTTTTCAGTCCACAGGACAAATTTTTTGACATCAGGATCTACATAGTAGCTGAATACTTGTTCTGTTTGAGGAACCTGAGCTGGAAATTTCACTGTTTTGAATTCACAGATCCACCACTTTGAAAACTCCACTCTCCAATCAACGAGCTGAAAAGGAGCGGAAATGAAGTTATAATTCTGATGGTGGAACAGTACTGCAATTGCAATGAGAAAGTAAATATGAACGAATTGTGTGCACACAAGTGGGACAACAACTCGATTTAGTTTCTCTATTACCTGGTCTTGGAAGCACGCAGAGCCAAACGCCCAAATACACGAAAATACGAAGTATATTTCATACCAATCTTTCGGGCAATCGGTTTGAATGTTCGGTGGAATCAGCAGAACCTCAAGCAGCGTGCATAGCATCTCTATGTGTGCTATCTCAGCGATGAGAGTGACCTTCTTGAACCTGGACATTCGCGAACAACTCAAATTATTCTTGTGCAATATAGTTTTCAACGTAATTGAGTAATGGGCAGAGACTTTGAAATTTTTCAGAAACCGGGGACGTACCTGGTCCTCGAAGCTTCGAGAAGAGGAGGTATATACTTGTCAAAAAGCATGGTGAGGTTGACTTTTTCATTTTCGGATTTCCGAGCATCGACCCACGAAGTGACGTATCTAAGGGAAATGAACAGAGGCCTAAATAGAATAGAAGAGACCGTGAAACAGTGGTCATAATCAGAATATAAAAAAACCAAAGCAAGACCACGGAGAGAGAAGAAGGAAGCTAAGAGTAAGCTTTTAAGCTGAACCACAAGTTAGGGCCAACCACAATCGAACAATCTAGGACGGCAAAGATGGTTTTGTATAAACACTTTTCAGTATGTGACAATTTACTGAATTTCCTCACTAAAATGCCACGTCATCTCAAAGCTGAATAGGTCATATCTTCGAAAATTATGAACCAATCAATCAGGGTACTCAACTAATCATAAAACAAGTCAAAAGACATTATAATGCTACTATTGAATCAAATAATCGAAATTGGGTAGAATGAATGATACATTCAGACAAATAAATTGATATTTGAAAAGAGCGAATTTTTGAAGGACTAACTGGTTTGATGTAAAATTTCTTCATTTTACTGGTTTTATAACAAATTTTGTTATTGAGTAACACAGCAGTTTATGGATTTTTCAACGCTGAACACGATGGTGAAGGCAGAATGGCAATATCTCATTCCATTATCAGATTCGAGCAAATGAACCGTGAAGAACATCTCAAGTACCAAGCACGTTTCTCCATCTTCAAAGTGATCCAGTTTGAGAACGAATGCTGACTTGACTACCATTTTCAGCGTAAAATAACCTTCAAATTGAGGTGTCACTTGTCAGACTGTATCATTTGGGGATGTTATGAAAAATCCCCTCCCCCCCCCTCCCCCCCAGAGTAACCAGAGTCTGCTCATCTACGAACTCAGCATTTCGATTACCAAGACAGATATTTTGTGCTAATTTGAACTTCTATCTCAATTCTATCGTGTATTATCGTATACAATTGTTTTTTACAAACGTATACAATTTTTAAAACAAAACATTTTGGTTTTGTTTTAAAAATTTTGGACCGAGAACAATAGCTTCCTTTATAGTTCTACTCACGGGTTCCATCCAAGGTCGGTAGGGTTGATGTATAAGATGCCAGCTCGGGATACGGTGGCTGGTGTTGCTGTCCGCAGATTTGATATCTCGAAGAGGAGTCTCATCGAAGGGGTGAGCGCAATCCTTTCGTTACTCGCTAGTGTCAAAACCTGCCGAAAATACTTTACTCATTGTTGATTTTTCTTTTGAGATTTACTCGTTGGAACAGAATAGGTTGACGCACGGTTTTGAACAGTTATTCCATCACGTGGCTTCTGAGGCCACCCACGTTCAAGACATCGAACTATTTAATAGCAATCAAGTGATTCTGGTTCAAGTGGGTTCTATGGAGTGTTCAAATTGTGTACCAAATTTACTTCAGCTCCCATAACTGAGTTATATGATCAAATTCAACGACCTCCAATTTTAATCCGAGATTCTCGTTAAAAGGGGTAGACGCGTTAGTAGTTCTGGCAGGGAACTTGCCCTCAACTCGATTCCATAATAATATTACTGATAATACTTTTTACGTAATTGGTTGGGGGGGGGGGGGGTTATGGGGGTTTGTACCTTCACAGAACCTAACAAATATACAGATTTTAATAATCGCTATATAGGTACGAGATAAAGTACAAGTAGAAGATTTAAACTCGAGCGATACGAGTATTCTGATTTGATCTTCCTCCAAGCTGAGGAGTATGTGGGTATGCATATTCATAATCCCGGCCATCAGAAAAAACAAGCCAGGCCCAACAGTGACCAACAGAAATTCAAGTGCACAAGAAGATTCCAAGAATGGACTGAAGTACAGACTCTAAGTATAATCGAGCGCGGCGAGCGGCCGTTATTGCCTAATTACAGTAGCAGAGAATCGATGCTTACTTTATTATCATCCATCACGGTGTTGAGGGATTCTATCCACATGGGATCGATGTCACCGTCCATTACCATCCACTTCGGTCCATCACCACCCATATTGGCTTGTTCTCTCATCAACACTGAAAACAAACCTACAGGAATCGAGACCCATTATTATCTGTAAATTATAATCTGGCAGGGAAGAACTTATATTGTAGGGAAGAAATCAGCTACATCCATATTTTGATTTATCATCCTCGATAATGAACCATTGGAATCGCCCAAGAAACTAGAAAAATTACCCCCCTCGTAATGTGAGGGTTTACGTTTCAAGATAGATTCTACGTAGATTCAGAAAATCGAATTAAAAACTGTGCAAAGTCTTGACACAACGGTTTATTACATTCCTTGTGCTGATTACCCTTCTGTCAAGATCAATAAGCTATAGATGAATTATTAATATGGATTATAATTAGTTATTAATTATTGTTATCTAGTAGTCCAGTAGTGTAAAGTATTTTTATTTATTGTTAATGATTAATAATTATGGATAATTATTATTAATTATCTTGATATCTGAAAACCATGTGCTGTTGGAATCCGCTAGCCCAGTATGAACCTACAGTATGAACCCTCCGAATTGTAGAAAAGCCATGAAAAATTATATTATACTTTTTAGTCCGTTTTAAGAACGTGGTATAATAAAAAATCACAGTCATGCAGCATGGCTGTAAGAGCGAATTTTCGAAGAGTTTTATGGGAAATGTCTCCCCCTCCCCTCCCTAGAGTGGCCTGATTGTGTCCATCTACGAACTTAGCCTTTTGAAAGCCAACACGTATTATTTGTGCAAATTTGAAGTTTATATCTCAATTCTATTGAGAGTTATCGTCTGGAATGACACATACATAAATCTATAGGTATATATGGAGAACTGAGCAAGTAATGCGAGTTTTCCTGAGGGATCAGTATTTTTATTACCTCCTCCCGGTTGGAGTAGGGAGAGCGGTTCGAAAGGGCCGCCCTGATAGTGGAGTGAGTGGCTTTTCCTACTTGTGCTAAATCCTCTCCCTCTCACGTCTCATATTAAATATAATTTTGTTTAGTATTTATTTGACGTTCCCGATTTTTCTTGATTTTGGTTTATTATCTTCGATAATGAACGGTTGGAATCGACCAAAGAAAAAAAAGTGGTTTACGTTTCAAGATACGTAGATTCAGATACTCGAATTAAACAACTCAGCTAATTCTTGACACAACGGTTTATTAACTTCTTTGTTCAGATCCTCCTTCTTTCAAATTCACGAAATGATAAAACTCTAGCTCATCATCAAAATTTAATTTGTTTAAACAAATAGGTATTGTTCAAATAATTCTACAGAATATTGCATTGTCAACCATCCTTAACCCCCGTTTAAAATATCATCCAAATTTAATTTGTTTAAACAAATAGGTATTGTTTAAATAATTTTACAGACGAGGAAGCAAGTCAATATTATATTGTCATCCAACCTCGACCCATATTTAAAATTTCAAGACTCTAGCTCATCATCGAAATTTAATTTGTTTAAACAAAATTTGTTTAGATTGTTTACCTATTTAGTAGGTATTGTTTAAACAATTTTACAAACAAGAAACCGAGCGAATAACATTGTATTTTCATCCATCCTCGACATTTAGTGATCTAGACAGAATGGTGATCTGAACAAAGAAGATAATAAACAGTTGCGTCAAGAATTTGTAGAGTTTTTTTCTAATGAGTAGTTTTGCGAGTACTCGTGTATATCGATACGTTTCGTTCGATATCCGAGTAGTATCGAATATGCGTATCCAAGTACTTGAATGAGTACTTGTATCGATACTTTGGAAGTATCGAACGTCCCTATCTACTAGGTAGTTCCTTCTTCTCCTTCTGTTCCTCTCTTTTTTCATGCTTGAAGGAACCCTCCTTTCATTTTGTTAAAGAATAAACGCAATAGATACTGTTTTATTACTTTTATTGGAGCTTAATAGATGAGAACATATTATTTCAAAAAGGTGAACATATAACTAACGTAACGTTAACGTTACAGTAAAGATGGCGAGCTAGTTGTTGTCTAGTGTATACCTTTTTAATGTCCAACACCCCTTCTCAACAAGTACTTAGCCTCGCCAATCAGTACAATAAAATCTAATTATTTGATTTTAATAAACATGGAATGCTTTTCTATGTTTGATGAATGCAGGCAGAGGGAGTGCTTTTGTTAATATGTCGGCGGTTTGATCTGCAGAAGTGACATATTCAAAACGAATGACATTTTGTTGAACATTATCTCTGACAAACATGTACTTGACTACAATGTGCTTTGAACGCTTATTCACTTGTGGCGAATCAACAATTTTGATAACACTCTGATTGTCTTCGAAAATTGGTATGGCTTCATCAACGCTGATGCCGAAGTCTTCAACAAGAGCTTTGAGCCAAATGGCTTCTTTGATTGCTTCGCTGGCCGCAATGTATTCAGCGTCGAACGATGAAGTGGCAACAATAGTTTGTTTTCTGGTAGTCCATGTGACTGGATTTCCGAGGACAAACGCTACGTAGCCTGAAGTCGATTTTCTGTCAGTTCTATCTTCGCCATAATCGGCATCAGAGTACATTTCTATTGGCTGGCTACTATCTTTATAATTGAAATGCAAACATAAATCCACTGTTGATTTTAAGTACTTGACAATGCGCAATGCATGCTTGTAATGGATGTGATTGTAAGCATTGCAGAACCTACTTAGATAGTTGATTGCATAATTAATATCAGGTCGTGTTCCAGCAGATATATAAATCAATGATCCAACAAGCTGCCTGTAGGGTAAAGTGTCTGAGTGTTTTTCGGCTTTGTCAAGTTGCAACTTTGGTTCCATTGGAGTCAAAGTGTTTTTCACTTCATTGAGTTGAAGTCGGTCAATCAATTTCAAAATCATCGATTTTTGAGAAATTTGCATCTTTTCAGGTAGCATAGATATTTCAAGACCAAGAAAGCTGAAGTTATTCTTGACGCCCAAATCAGTTACATCAAATTTACTCATTAATGCCGTTTTAAATGAGTTCAAGTCTTCTCTATTCATTGAACATGCCAGTATATCGTCAACAAACACCAATACATATAACTTGGAGGATTCCGTCTCTTTTATATATAAACAAGTATCACATTTTGATCGCACAAACTCATTTTTCAACATGAAATCATTGAGGCACGAGTTCCAGTTCTTGGGCGACTCTTTAAGACCGTAAATGGATTTTTTTAATCGGCAAACCTTGTTCCCATTTTCAAAATTAGGTGGCTGAGTAGTGTAGACCTCACTTTCAATTGGACTGTTTAAAAAAGCAGTTTGTATGTCCATCTGCATGATATTCATCTGTTGAGTCGCTATTATGGAGAGCATGGTTTTAACTGTGTCCATCTTGGCCACTGGTGCATATACATCCTCTGCTACGTTGGACTGCTGAAACCCCCTGGCTACAAGCCGAGCTTTGTAGGTATTGTTTGGCTTGATGCGGAAAACCCATTTGGTTTCAACAACTGAACAATCAATCGGTCTATCCACCAAATCCCAAACTTCGTGCTTTTTCATTGCCTCAAGCTCTTTTTTCATAGCTTGGTGCCATTTTTGTTTCTCTTTGTCAGGAAGCAAGTTGACTTCTTCTATGGTAAATTCACTCTGGGTACAGAGGTTGATTTCATAGTCATTTAGCCATCCTGGTTTTACAGATGCACGCACTGGTCTAGAGCTACTGTGTGGCTGCTGTGGGGCTTCTTCAAGTTCTTTGTCGGCAGAAGGTTCATTGCAATCTTCACGGTGTTCTTCAGGAACTTCTTCGCTGTCTGAGTTGGTCCCCTTCTGAAGTTCTTGATGAAAATCTGAATATTTCTTTGATTCGTCGAATATAACATTCCGAGCAGTTATTATGCCTCCATCCATAAGCAGGCGGTAACCATTTGTAACGTAGCCCACCATGAAACATTCCAAAGCTTTAGGATCAAATTTCGATCTTTTTTCTTTAGGTACATGAGCAAAGGCTCGACAACCGAATATTTTTATGTTACTAAGGTCAACTGGCTTGCTGTACCACATCTGAGCCGGGATTTTATTGTCAACTGTGACGCAGCGATTAATGAGATATACAGCACACATCACGGCTTCTGGCCAGATACTTTTCGGCATTCCACTATCACAAATCATGGCTCTGGCTCTTTCAGCAATCAGGCGATTTAGTCGTTCAGCCTTGCCATTGAGTTCTGGCGTAAATGGGATTGTGTACTCGATTTGAATCCCCTTCTCAATACAAAAATTCCGAAACTTTTCAGATTTGTATTCAGTTCCATTGTCGCATTTCAGACGGGTGATGTTATAATTCAGTTTTGATGTGGCCATGTTCACATATTGAACAAACTTTTCATATGCTTCTGACTTGTTTTTCATCAGGTATACCACTGTAAAGTGGGTGAATTCGTCCAGAAATGAAATGAAATATTTTATTCCATCTGAGTCCATTTCATTTTGAATTGGGCCAAAGATGTCGCTGTGAATGACGTCAAGTGGCCTCGTTGCTGGAGTTGTTTTATTTTTCCAAGGCAGTCTAGTCATTTTTCCTTCAGCACATTCTTTGCATACTTCTATTGGTGAATTTTGGTCATTGGGATCAATTCCCTGTAGTACTTTGGCATTTACCAGCTTGTTCAGGCTGGTCATACTCAAATGCCCCAATCTTCGATGCCACACCTTCATGTTATTTCTAACTTCACAATAGAGGGCGCTTTTTGAAGTAGTACAATGGCCAAAGTCCAATCTGTACAAGTTGTTCTCCGTGGTACCGTTTGCCACCGTAACACCATTTCTCTGTATTTTGACGGAGGACTTCCGAAATATGACTTCATATCCCCTGGCTGTAATTGCTCTTACAGATAGCAAATTGTGCCGAAGGCCTGGTACGAAATAAACATTGTTGAATGTGCATAGAAACCCAGTGGTTTTATTAGTACCCTTGAGTTTTCCGATTTTTGTGCCTTGAAGAGTGTCAGAATTCGCTATTTTGATTGCAACAGGCTTGGAGAGCGTCACCTGTTCACTGAAATACTTATCTGAATTTATATAATGATTTGATGCGCCTGAATCAAGGTACCAATTTATTTCCGAATTTTCGTTCCTATTAGAAGACTTCTGAGTAAGCAAGGCAAATTCTAATTTGTCGCTTTCTGATTCACATTCGACAGCTTCCTGGACAATGTTGGCATGTTTCTCAGTGTATTTTTTGTAGAAATAGCAATCTTTCTTTTCATGAAATTTGCGACCGCAGAATTCACATTTTCTGCTATTGTCAGTCAAATTCTTATCACGACTATTCTTATAGGGCTGTTTTTTGGCTGACAAGGCATGCTGTTCGTTTAGTTTAGTACCTGAATCACTACACGAGGATTCACTGTGATCCTTCATTTTATGGCCCTGGTCAAGCAGCCTACGCTTTATTTGTTCCATTTTCATATCTTTGTCTTGGTAGTAGGTTTCCAAAGATGTGACTACTGACTCGAATTGTTTTGGTAGACTGTTCATGAGCATGCAGCAATAGTCAGATTCGTCTAATTTGGACCCAACGTCTTTCAGTTGACGCATGATCCCGTCGAATATGGTGAAATGGGTTTCGAGTGGCTTCTTGGAGTCATATTTGAGTTCACTTATTTGTTTCAATAGAAGGCGCTTACTAGCTGGGCCTTTTCTTTCGTATGTTGAGCGAAGCGATTCCCAAACTTGATATGCATACTGATGGTCCCTAACATGTTCCAAATAAGGATCTTCGAGATGTTGAGCAATGAGCGACTTACATTTCTTGTCCTTTTTCTTCCATCGTGCATTGTCTGGGTTCGGCTCGTCATTGACGCATTCCAATAATTCCTTTTCGTCCAATAGTAGTTCAATCCGTAGCTTCCAATCAGCAAAATTTTTCCCGTTGAAAGGCTTGACGCCGCTTGTTGTTGACTGTGATGTTGATGCGGTTGACGTCATCTTTGTGATGTTCCTTACTACACTCACTAAACTAACTAGTCACCACTATCGATCAACTCACTCGCGGTCGCGGGAATTTACGTGTCTGGACCGATAACCTGTTAAAGAATAAACGCAATAGATACTGTTTTATTACTTTTATTGGAGCTTAATAGATGAGAACATATTATTTCAAAAAGGTGAACATATAACTAACGTAACGTTAACGTTACAGTAAAGATGGCGAGCTAGTTGTTGTCTAGTGTATACCTTTTTAATGTCCAACACATTTGGTTCTTGTTCCTTCTTCTCCATCAAGAATCAGTGAATTAAAATTTAATTCATTGATTCTTGATGGAGACGATGGAACAAGGAATTGTGTTTAATACAAGTTCATCTTCCGACAAATTCGCTATTTTGGCCTCACTAGATCACAACTGAACTGTCAGAGCACGGAGTACTTAAGTATCTGACGAGATCAGAACAGGCAGTGGGCTCACAACAGCAAGAATTGGTCCTAACTTTGAGAATGTTATCTGCTCCCATCATTATGACGGGAGCAATATCAAAAATTTGTGAATAGCAATTTTATTGCTGACTCTACCCAACCACCATGCAAATTATGTACAAGGAATCATGCAAATAACATAAATATATGTACAAGGGGGGTGTGGTCGAGCAGCGCCAGACTTTTGTATGTCAGCGATTACAAGCAGGTCTCCAACCAAACGATTGTGTCTGCGAAGTTGCGAGAACGAGACATCCGGACCTGCCACCCCCGCGACGAATCGACCGACCGCAATCGCATAAACCAATCGTAGTCCATTGGCGGTTCATACTTCAATGAAAAAGGAGAACGAAGGCGTATCCGTCCTCCGGACACCCATGACTCGAGTTGGAATTCTCATTTTCTTTAGGAATTTGAATCGTAAGATTTCCCGATTCTCTGACAGCGCTATCTTTGGTGCTACGCCCTAAGCAGGTACTGACCACAGGTCACAGGTGGCGACACCTTCGTCCAAATGGATCAGTCATGAATTCAACCTGATCACGGGTCGATCCATTTTGATTTATTATCTTCGATTCTTCGATAATTAACCATTGGAATCGACCGAGGAAAAACAATTTAACCCCCCCCCCCCCCCCTCTTAAAATGTTACTGTTTACGTTTCAAAATACGTAGATTCGGAAAATTGAATTTAAAAAACTGCAAATTCTTGACTCAACGGTTTATTATCTTCTTTGTACATATCAACCTTCTGTCTAGATCACTGAATGATAGATTGATTACACAGGCCCACAAACTGATATTTCAGCGAACGCCTTTCTCAGAGTATACCTGCCCTGTATAACCACCATCATGCCATCACAAAGACAACCACTTCAATAGTCTACAAAATATATGTATAATTTGTGGTGTCTTACGGCTGTAAATTCAGGATGGTCTGGAACGGATTTTAGTATGAAACCTTTTCGAAAATTCGATTTTTAAACATTTAAGACCGAAAACATTTTTTTATTTAATTTATTATTTTTCATTATAATAATAAAGCATTGCAGACAGCGCGTTTGTATCTCCTGCAATCATAAATATCAGTATATAATGTTTAAAAGTTGAATAATATGTACAACCCACCGTCTTTCCATTCTCTTGTTTGTGGATTGATTATGCCAAAGAGTTCGTTGTTCGTAACAGCCTTTGGTTCGAGGTCGTTATAATACGGCTTTTTCTTTAGATTGGAGTACGTTTTGTGCAAAGTTTTCCACACCTGTGATTTCCCAGTTCCTGCGTTGCCAATTATAAAAACAGAATGCCTCACAGCGAATAATTCTTGTAGCTGTACAATCTATAACAATTCGGAATAAGATGAAATTAGAGCGTCATAGCTCATAGCTTAACGATATCTAGTGTAGGCCAATTATGGCATAATCTCTTATGAATTGTGGCCCTCCCTGTTGAGGCTGTATGAGTTCTGACAGTCTTTTGGTCAAGGGGTTTACGGTGCATGCAGAGTAATGTACGAGAGAAATATAGAGCAACATCCAGCTTACTCGAACTGATCAGTTTATGTTTCAATTCAGAAAGGGGCAAAGATATATATATATATATATATAATAGCAACAAATGTCCAAGACAGGAGAGCGGCTCAGAGACGACTACTAGAACTTGAATTTCAGTATCACAAGAACAGTTCTGCACAAGAACAGCCTACACTAGATGTTACTATAGATTTAACTCGACCGTATTTCTTCACTATTTTACCATATTTTCAGTGATCATGACAAGAAAGTACTTTTTGATACTTGCATTTGGTACCTAGGTAAATCGAAAACAATCTTATTATAAATGGCGGTGTAAACAGTAATTATTCGTATAATATACTATGAACTACATCGATGTACCAAAGTAGAGAAACGGAAATTAATTCGTACTCCCACAGACACGAGGCCGAAGTTTACCTGATTAGTTCGCAGTCAGTATTTTTGCATCAATGTCTACGAGCAAGATTTGGCATTTTGAAAACACCTTTGATCTACTTCTTTGACAGTCCAATAGCAGCTATAGTAGTTTAAATAGTTCCAAAGGAGATACATTTTTCACAACAGAAGTATATGTCATGCAAATCTAACCTTCAAGACGAATCCTTCTTCTGGCTGCAGCTTCATGTCCTGCGCCGCTAGTCGTACGTGCTTCTCGAAATCCAAATCCCGCTTTCTAGGGACGTCCAGTGCAGGGAAAAGGTCGCCAATGAGCCCCAAGAATATTGACAGATCGTCCGTCACTATCTTGGGGATGTTGAAGTCCCTGAGGGCTCTCATGAGAACTTGATCTTCTGGGCGGTTCCTATCTCCACGCTTGAGTAAGACCAATATTCGAGAAACAATAACGAGCAGATCATGATATGATCGGTAGCTAGCAAGTTTGATATTCACAACCAATTTCAAGCACCAACTTCAAGCGCCAATTCTCATAATTGTAAAGTAAATAGTAAAATGATCAACTCAAAACGGTTACATTCTAATCAAAATCCCACATCCGCTGTCTTTATGAAAAAAGTGATGAATTTGAGTCTGGAGGTTTCTTTCGCCAACTTTCTAAATAACATCGAAGGCTTAGAATTAATGATTGAGTGAGCAGGCCAAGCTGGAATTATATGTCTCCTGGCAGCAGAAAGAAGCTTTTGAACCTTTCGATATGTGCAGCTGTTGGGAACCACTGAATGACAAGAAATGGAGGTTTAAATTGAATGAGACCGATTCCCCACATGTTAGCTTTACCAACATGAGAATAATTTCTGACGCGTTATTGTTGAATCGTAAAAATATACCTTATTCCAAGACAGGGAAAGTTGCAATGGAAAGAGCATTTAAAGAAGAAACAAGCTGAGCTGAAAGTCGAGTACAAAGACCCTGCAAATTCCAGACGCAACGGTTTATTATCTTCTTTGTGCAGATCACCCTTCTGTCTAGATCACTAAATAATACCTAGATTAATTATTATCATGAATTATTAACAAATACTAGCTGTCGGGCCGAACTCGGGGTGTGTCCATCTACCTCTATTACCTGTCCCGAACGGGTAGAACTTGGGATGGATCCATACGCCACTCTTACCTGTCGCTTTACGGATTATAATTCTTACATGTCCCTTTACAAACCCTTATAATCTTGAATACCAAAAAAAAAAAAATATTCATCTGTCTCATGGGAAGGAAGAATTTAAGATTTTTATATTTCGGCTTCCCTATAAACCCCCACCCCTCTGCATCGGATCCGGGAGTGAACCCCCCTACGTCCTGTGTCCTTCCCCGGTCACAGAAACATTTAAATACGGGAGAAGGGTTCGATCCATTGAGTCATTTTTGCGTGATTGAAGGACAGACAAACACCAAATTCAAAATCGGCATGGTTGGACTCCATTTCCAAACGAATAATTGTAAAGAGATAGCAAATTTGACGCTCTTTCCAACGGTATCTTTAAGTTTTACTTTACATATTAATTTAAGGGAAATAAAGCCGTTTTCCCGAGACAAGGTCGAAAACACAAGAAAAAAATATTAAAAGTGAAAAAAGTCGGTTTTTTTAATTGAGTAAAGAAAAAATTCTACGAGACACTTTTTGTCGAAAATTAGCTGTAGTATTGATTCCTTGAGTTCGTCATTTGAACATTTTGGACCGAGAACAATAGCTTCCTTTTGTTCGAAAATTCGCTAAAAGACGACCAGCACCAAGACCTCTGAGTGGAGTGTCAAAGTACTACAATATAACCGATAAAAATATATACCGTCAGGTACTGAGCTGATGTTTTGAGTATGCAGAAACCCAGAATAAAACCAGCTTCCAGACAACTCCCAACACCTGTGGAGTCTGAAGACGACCAATCCCTAATGCACTGAGGTGTGGCATTCGCCACGAATAATTGTGATTTGTATTTCATCTTGGTTCGAATAATGAATCCATGCTGTCCTATGTTACATCGTGCACGTTTCAAAATTTACGAAGGTTCGGATGTGTAGGAAAAGGAAATAAAGGTTCAGTTGAGTTTCATCAATCTGAGGGGCATCACTCTTACACTCCGGTGAATAGCCATTAACTGCTGTCTACCGTCCATATGATCCACTAGACTGATGCATGTTATTTCTCCGGTCGTTTGATAGAATGAGCCACCTGTACATTCGTCGTAAACGCCGCTCGGGTCGAGAAAACGATTAGGGTAGTAGGATTCAAAGAGAGCTCTCTGCTAATATCAACACCGTTTTGCAAATCATCTCTCGCGTTCTTAGGTATAATTGGAGGAAATTTTATATCTTAATATATTAAATATTAAATATAATATATTGGAGGAAATTTTCCTCCAAACCAAACGACCGGTTTCCACCAATTCGAGCGGTAATTCAGCCCCTTGGGAATAAGTTAATTATATTTTGATGGGTGGAAATTTACGGTTGCAATTACCAACTATTCACAATAAATTCAAAATGTTAGTGTACAATGGCATTACTCAGTATTTTTATGATTCATTTTATACATTATGTTTTCATCTGTCCAAACTGAACAGGTCTTTCAAAAATCAATACAGTGTTATGATATTGCCTTGGTTCGCTAGATACTCGTACTATGGTATCAATTCAAAGAAAAGATAAGATCACGAAGAGTAGATTTCCCAACGAAGGAAATTCCGTACAATTAATTTTATGAATTCTCCATGACCCTTTGTCATAATCCTAAATCCTGCTGAATCTCTGTGGTGAATTGTAGAAATAACATTTATTGAGTCAAGTGTTATAATTTCCGCGGAAATGAATGTTTTAATAATTGAATTTAGTTGGATGATGCTTCCTTCGAGTAATTGTCTGTGTAGATATATATAATTCTGTTGGTTAAGTATAAAACTTACGGAATATGCTTGAATTTATTACTAATCATTTTCCAGATCAGCAACCAAACCTTTTGTATCACTGAAAACTTTGGAAAATGTGGCACTTACTCAGCACCCCGAAAACATATTTCCCTGCAGTCAATGAAAGTGGGTACGATACGAAACCCATTTGTCCTGCTTTTTCTGGCTCCAGTTTCCTCAAATACCCCAATAAAATTCCTTGCGTCATGGCCATGACGCAAGGAATTTTATTACTGCGCATCCACATGATCCATCAGAGGTTCGTAAATGGATTTGTAAATTGATGTAAAATTGTAAATTATACATAACGCATACAATGTTCACTATTGGTTTGATCAAATCATTGCTATTGCTTTAACTACAGTCGTTGTATTGTGAAACAACGACTTCAATTGATAGTGCAGAGTGATCACTCGTTAACAAAACGGATTAGGGATTATCAATGAAATCCGATCATTCAAATACTGCTGCAGAGGGGGTTCAATATCGAACTCCCTCAAACAATGTACAAACAATAAATCTGGTGTATTCCGTATTTGGAGCCAAGCCACAGTCGAAGAACATTCCAGCAGCCACAAAGTGAATGAAGCCTTCAATAAATGAATAGTCATCAATAGTCATGCACATTCTCATATTTTGATCGGATACTAGTGAAAAGAAAAAAAAACTGGATGTCATCGCGCGAAAACAAAAAAATTCTGTACGAAAAATTAGCTGGTCAAATATCAATTGTAACTAAAATATTCATTTTCAAACCAGACGTGCTTTTGGTTTCTGCGGTGTGTTATCGTTTGATGGTGCCCCCTGTTTCACACCCTCAATTTCAAGTCAAGCTGTGAAATTCATTATTTATCGCCACGTTGTTATCAAAACCTTATTTTACTTACTCTTTTATCGTCACTCTGTCCAGTGTGTGCAACATTTAACCAGGAGATTATTACATCGACATTTATTATACTGCACTATTATTTAATGTTATATTAGAGTGGATAGTCGATATTTTGGAACAGTTAGCTCATTTGGATTCGTTGATTTTGTTTTGTTACATGGTTGGATTAATGGTTCATAGGTGGAACTTTAGGTGGAAGTGAGTGATTATGATTCCAATTTAAATCACTAAGAGCAGAGTGGTCCATGATTTAATTTTTAGTGTCGTTCGTGTTTATTTGACTGGAATGGTTTCGTAGGTATCATTTTTCGTTACTTGGTGTTGAATCGTACATGGAATAGCTTCATATTGCAGAAAACTCCTCAGCACTTCCATGATACATATGATATGAAAATAATCATTCTGTACATGGGATGACCACTACATAGTTTGTAGATTCAGTTGAATATTTTTTCCCGTTTGGTTCATTTCCCTTAAAATACCAATCCACTTCATTGATACGGACACTACAATACAAGGACTGTAGCAGTAAACACAGGAGCAAATGTTAAATACGTCTATGTGGTGCCACAATTGTCTGCTGATTATGTATAATGTCGGTAGATCGCGCTGTAGTAGTTGTGTTTCTCTCAATGTATCAGAAACTACAGTGATATCTCGAGGCAAGGGCTGCCGAATAAATGATCCAACAGATATCGAGGCTCACTCATTATCTATCAGATCATGCAATCATAGGTGTCACCGATGTATCACAAGAACTCATAAAACGAAAAAATCGATCCGTATAGGCTTTTGAAGGAATCACAGATCAGACAATCACACCCTTCAATAGTCTCTCCCACAGACTGTTCAAAGATGTTACTGGCCTTCTAGGAAGGAGTCCGCCAAAGATATCCACCGAGGTTCTACTCCTAAAGGCGGGTTTAGACGGCGCGCACCGTCGGGAGTTCATCATGGCCACACCTCAAGTTACCGTTTCGTTTGCTTTCCTAGCAATGTGTTATTTAAAAAGAAGAAACGAGAATGGAAGAAATCGAAAGGTGCGCCGGTGGTGGACTAAAGAATTGTTTCGCCAGCGATTGCAGTATGGTAACAGATTGATGGCCGATATGGTGATTGAACACACTGAAGAAACCTTGAGAAATTTCGTGCGTATGAGCTCAGAAGATTTTGAATACCTGCTAACTATGGTTTCACCGACAATTAATAAAATGAACACAAATATGAGAGAAGCGATCACAGCCAAAGAAAGATTAGCTGTCACACTACGACTTCTTGCCACAGGAGATTCATACTCAAGTTCACAATACTTTTTTTTGTGAAAGATGTTTTTATTCATGAAAGAAATCTCAAATGGAAATCAACTTATAAATAATAATAAGACGTAGGTATTTACAAAAATCAACGGTATAATAATAGTAATAAGTAGGTATTTAAAAAACTTTCACATTTTACAACGAAAAATTCTGCAAGCCAGACCACGCTCCTTGTAGAGCTCAATTAGCTCGAGGCACCTCGCTGGGTCCATTTTGCCGTCTACACGGCGCGAGGTTAGAGACCGAGTTTCCTTTGATGCGCGACCAAAAACCGACTGACCACAGCTCACCCCGAGGTGGCCTCACTGTGAGGGGCCTCGAGGCGAGGGAGGTGTTTACATTGAGCGAGGGACCGGAAGTGAGGCTGGTGCGCGAGTGGATGCGCGCCGTCTAAACCCGCCTTAAGCCAGGAATACACTTGAGCAGAGGCAGGCCGCGCACCGCACGCGCAGCCTCTGCGCGGCGCGATGTCATGTGCCGCGATGTGATGTGCCGCGATACAAATTTTCAAATTACAGCGAGGCGCACATGCTCAGCCCTGATCCAACATTGCGCGGTGCAACTGGTGTCCACTACGACGGATCAAGACAGAAAAGTGGCAGAAACACAACATCTACGTCCAGTGATGGGCGATACCACAAAATATTCGATACCATTACTCGATACTAGTATCGAAACAAATATTCGATACTACTCAGATATCGAATAAAAATGTTCGATACTGAAGACTATCGAATCATATGAGCACTTTTTCACACAGTGAATTAAATTTTAATAAAATGGAAATAACAGATAGAAAAAACACTATTAAACCCTTACGTTATTTATTTACTTTCAACAAGGTTAACAGGGCATTTCTACATCTAAAAGTTAGTTATAAGATCAAACGAATGGCCAAGAAGGAAAACTTGACATCGACGGTGTCATTCAGCGATAGTTGCAAATTATTCACATGGGTTTACTATTCTTTATTGTTCTTGAATCGTTAAGAAAACCTCTCCGTGATCATAATCTCTACTACCCGAATTAAGCTTGTAATAAGCAGGGTCATAGATCCTATTGTTTGATAAGAGCTGGTAAAAACTCGATTCCTCCGTAGTAGGACTCGTGAGCCTCCGTAGCATTAAATAAACCAAAAAGCCATGCAGGCGTACTATATTTTTTAATGATTCAGCGAATTTTTGTAGAAAAATTTTGAATTACATTAATTACAAATAATTTTGAATTACATTAAAAACACGTAACAACATTTAATGTTGTTACGTGTTTTTAATGTAATTCAAAATTATTTGTGAGCCGTTCATCACGTTTGTAGGATGTTGAATTGGTTGCAAGTAGTCGCGGCCCGTTTTGATTGCACCCAGAGGTCCAAAATCACAAATACTGAGGTCCATAATAAAGAAATAGCGTATTAGCCTACTTTACTTTTGTTTTTCTTCAAAAATTCGATCCTTGCTGCGTGGAGCAAAAGCGTGGAAGGAAATGTTTAATTAAATAGGTGCTGTACACTACTTACCTCAAATATGGACCGTGTTTTGCAACAACCAGCCAAGTCGACTTGGCGGTGTCGTGCCACCTGGAGTATGGGAGTAAGGAAGAAACTAGTAGAATAAAAGACAACGTTATTTAAACCCCGTTTTATTCTAGTCCCTTAATCTATCCTTAAACTATCCCTAACAACCCTAAAGTCTCTCCACAGATACCTTGGGTAGCTTCTGGCGGGCGCTTCTGGACGATCCTGAAGACCTCGGCGTCCGCGTCCGCGACCGTACTAGAACGAAAGGTCTGTCGGAAGGAAGTTCAGGGGGGCACCGAATACCGATCCGAGCTATTGAATCGGGAAACGCACGTTGGCTCCAGACGAGTGCTAATCGTTGGGAATCAAAGAAGCGAATGCCGCGACCGTGGAATTCGCCCAACTTGTCGTCTCGCGTGCGATATTCCGCGAGGTTGGGGGAAACCGCTGACAACGGTCGCCGCGGGATCCAACATCTCCCCCTTCCTGGGAAAAAGGACATAACCAGCATAGACATGTTGCTGCGGTATTGTTGGGGTAGACGTCGGTTGTGGACATCTGTTGTCGTGTCGTCTTCAGTGCCATTTTTAATGTCATGTTCTGTCGATGAGCCCGGGATCAGAGTGTTTTGCTCCACGCATAGTTGTCCTTCCCAGAGCACGGCAACTGTCGGTAGGGTAGTGCGGCGTGTTGGGTGCCTGTAGAGGAGTACGAGGGCGTTCACGAGTATCCCAGCGCTCGTCACACTATATTTTCTCCCATTTCCTTCTCAGTTTTCCTGGTTCTGTTCCCTTGTCCTTCGTTGGCCGGTCCGCCGGTCCTATCTGTAGTCCATTGTGGAGATGGGTGTAGGTATTTATGTGGAGATTTAACGAAAACACGTATTCACTTTTTCACTGTCACTTTTCGTATTTCACTATTTCCTATTTTACTATGTTATTATCTACGTTTTTGCTTTACATTGTTTTATTTATATTTAGTCATTCTTATATTGTTATTCACAATTTGATTATTATTTTATTATTCCCCATTATCGTTCTTATGTCCCCATCGTCTAGCTCTACCTGTTTTATACAACTCAAGTATCTTATTATTGAATACACTGTGTTTTTTTTTTTTTTTTTTTTTGTAAACTGTGCGTAAATGTAGATAATCCGATTATTTCTCATGGTTAGTGTTTTACTCAACATGTCTTATTACTTAAATAATTGAATTTCACATTTTACACTTTCATTTAATTTAACAGCAGTTTTTACGTAAAATCCCTTATTACATAAACTTATATTTAACTTACTTAACAGTTCTTCAAATTACATTTCTTCAATTTAATTTTAATTTCTTCAAGTCAATTTAATCTAATCACCTTCATATTCATTTCGTAGTTTAATTTACGTTTTTTCTGTCCTTCACTCAACATACATACTTTTCTTTATTACGCTAATAAGTTTTCCACATTCTTGTATTGGTTTATATTGCTTGTACTCAAAATAATTGACATCTATTTCATACTACTTGGTTGTATTAATTGTTATACCTTAGGTACTTATTTTCATATTTACATTTTGTCCTATTTTTATTAACATTTATGTCTATCCTATTATCGCTATTTTACCTATATTACGTTTTATTCCTTCTGCTCCCTTATTGTTCCATTCTAATGTGACAGATGATCATGGTTTGGATTGACAGGTGGAGGAATTATTTGGACACTGGTTTGACTGGTTGGGGTTATTTGTCTTTTTTGTGTGCAATAACAATATAATGCTACCATGCTACTCATTATGAAGACAATTACCAATGTCGTGCCTATTGTCATATGACGCCATTTTATTTCTTGTGACCACCAAGATTTTGTGTCCGTCATGTTTTCTATTTTGGGTGCATCCTCAATTAACTGGCCAATTTTAGAAAATGGATCTCTTTCTTTCAGTAATGTTTGTAACACATTTACGTTTACTTGCTCTGATTCATTTTTTGTGTCCATGGTTATCAATGTTGAAGTACTTGTTTGTTTGTAAGTTAACATTATCGAGTCTACTGTCCTACTTGAGTTTGTTTGAGGTGGGTAATTATTTCCATCTATGTTTATTAGACACGTCTCATTACAGTTTATCAGTGTCGGTCCATAGTCCTTCATTTCCCACATTATTGTACCATTGTATATCACAATTGTGTTATTGTTACATGGTTTCAAAAGTATATGATGATTAATGTGTCCCGCTGATAAATATATTACATCTGTAACCATCCTGTTTTGGTTTGTCGAAAATATCTCATTTCCCAACAAAGTTTCTGTTGTACCGCTAAAATATTTACAGTAATATCCCCTATTCGTTATTTTCAAACAAGTTGTTCTAAATTCCTCTCTTGTCATGGCTGTAATGATAGTATTATTTTGCTCTATTGTTACATCATATAGCATTATTTTGTAACTTATTGTGCAGTCTGCCACCCGGTGTGGTACTGTTGCATGTGTTACAAGTGCATATTTTCGTTTCTCTACAATTGGAATTGTTAACCGAAAATAGATGTCTTGTTCGACTATACAGTAATGTACCTCTATGATTTGTTTGATTATTTCCCAGCCGTGCAATGTTGCTAAAAATGGTACCTGGAATTGTGCATCCAACTGTGTTTGTATGATTTGTATATTTTCTTTGAAACTGTCTAATTGAATTGCCGATTCGCAAAGTAGACCTGCTCTTGCGAATGTGATGATGGTCATTATTTCATCAATTAATATCGTTTGACTTGTGAGTTCCATTTGTAAATTTTGTAAAAATTCTCTCACTGTATCGCGAATATTAATTACATTTAAGTCGTCTTGCAATTGTTTTTGTATATCGTTCATTGCCTTGTTTATTGTCCACGAAGTTAAGTTATGTAAACCAATCATCTCGTGTAAGGTCGAATCTAACCATATCTCATGCTTTTGTTGAAATGCCTTTATGCTATTTATTTGTTCGGTTAAATTGCGTAAACGGTTCTCATTTTTCTTTTGTGTTTGATGTGACGCTACTCCTGTCAGTTTTTCTTGTAAATTTCCTATATAATTCAGTGGAGCCCAAAATGCACCTGTACTCCGTCCATCTCTTTTTGTGGCTGGATTATAAAATATTTCTCGCATGTGTGTTGACCTGATTTGAAAGCGATATAACATTGTTTTAAATTGCAGTTGTTGTTTCTGTTCGTTCATAAATTTTATACATAAATTGTTTGCTGCCACTTGTTGTGGTGAATGTGTTTTCGTAACCAAACCTTCACACGCCGTTTCTGGATTAGTTCCTATTTGATTTAACAGTTTATTTGTTTTTAACAATGGTCCAATTGATATTTTACTTTTCATTTCCATGTTTTCGTATTGTTTGAATGTATATCCTATAGTAGTTGATATGAAGTCCGTTTGGGTTTGCAATTGTTGTTCTTGATAGTACGTTACTACTTGCGTAATCCATATTGCAATTATCCACACATTGCAATTAACCATGTTGTGGTTTCCTGAAACAGAGAGAAATTTCCCCTGTTATCGTCTTCCGTAACCTATTCTATTCTTCCCCTTCAATTTTAGTTTTGTTCTATTGTTTATTTCTAGTTTTTATTTTATTGTATTGTTGCCATTGTTACCATTGTTGCTTTTAGGTTTTAACGACCAGCGTTTTGAAAAATTGGTTCATGACTCCACTTTTCCAAATTCCCTAAGTTTCATGGTCACTTCTGACGTCCTAGTCGTTACGTTTGTTTGTCGTAAAAAGTTTGCAGTTAACCGTAGCCAATTCGTTCCATCTACTTATCTATGTAAGTTCGTGTTAGTTATGTGTTTATTGTTTGTCGTGTTCTCGTTCCATTTTTAGTCCTTTTTCCTCAATTGTCTTTCTTTCACAAGCTTCTCCTGGTACAATTTGTTCTATATTAACCCTCTGTTCTACTTCATTGTTGTTGATTTTTCGTAATACTGTATATGCTCCATTATTGTGTTTTTTTAATATTTTCACTGGCCCTAAATATATATTTTTGAATTTGTTTGTTGTATCTTGACCATCCGTTAATTTGTTTCTATTAATATATACATAATCTCCTACTTCATATTGTCTTCCTGTCCTTCTTTTATCAAATTGTTGTTTATTCTGTATTTGGGCTGCTTTGTGATAGTTTTGAATTTTACTCCAATTTTCTTGCATTTGACATATCCTATCATTTTCATTTTCTTGTGGTTTGTGGAATCCTGTTACATCTGGTATCCTTGACTCACGTCCTAACATAGCATAAAAGGGTGTCATTTTTATTCTTTTACAGTATTGATTATTTAAATTAAATTCTATTCGTTTTATGTAATCCTCCCAGTTCGTGTGCTGCTTCAATATCTGGCGTATTGCTTGAGTTACAAGAGCTACTCGTCTTTCGGCGGCGCCTTGTGACTGAGGGTGATACGGACTCGAAAATATTTGCTTTATCCCCATAGTTTGCAAGTATTCTGTTACCGCTTGATTTTTAAAAGACGTACCGTTATCCGTCTGTAAACATTTAATGAAACCCCATGTGTACTGATACTTTTTTAATGCTTCAATTACTTCTTCCCCTGTCTGTTTTCTACATAATTGTAATTGCAAATGCCTAGTGTGTAAATCGACTAATATTAATATTGATAATCGTTGGTGTACATTTCGAGAACTTTGTACGGGTCCCAGAAAATCACATTGCAAGACATCATTCGGGTATCCTGTAATAGGTTTCATTTCCTGTAATTCTCCCCCTCTCTTCTGCGTATTTATTTTTGTTGTACGACATATGTCACAACTTTGAACATGATTCGTTACATCTGCGACTATATTATGCCAATAAAATTTTGTTTTCATTGATCTTAAGGTATTTTTTCTTCCTGGATGGCTCATATTGTCATGATAAGTTGTAATTATTTCTCTCCTAAATGATACTGGAATGTATAATAACTTGCCATTCTTAGTTATTTTCCATATATTTCCACTTTCGTCTAGTTCGTATTTCCTTGCTTGAATATTCAACATTTTAGAAGATGATTTATTTCCTTTTAATATCTGTATTATTTCCCTTGCAAATTCATCTGTTTGTAATGCTGTCTGAAATTGTTCTGTTCTTTGGTAATTATTTACCGTTTCCAAAACTTTGTCTGTTTGAATTGCTTGAGGTGTTCTCATTTCTTCCTCCATTTTCCTTGTCTGTTGCCTCGTAACAGCACAAATTTTGTCCGATTGTAGACTAATTGGTTCCAAGTCATCTTCATTTAATAGTTCACTTTCTCCATTTCTACTTAAATGATCACATATCGATAATGTTTTTCCTTTAGCATACATAATCTTTATGGGGTACTCACTTAGCTTCAAACTTAATTTAAATATTTTGCTATGTGATTCCTTTATATTGTCCGCGAATCGTAAAGCCGCATGATCGGTAATGATTACAGTTTCGAATGGTGACATGTATATATATTGACGTGCATTCTGTACCGCACTGCAAATTCCTGTTAATTCTAAATAGGTAGCTGGATATCGTCCTTGAACGGGGGTGTACCGTTTTGAGAAAAATTCTATTGGGTACCATTTTCCATTATGATTCTGAACTGTTACTGATCCAACACCATGCGCTGCAGAATCGACGATAATCACTACTGGCTTGTTTTCATCATATGTCCTCAAAATGGGAGCCTCTGTACATAATTGTTTCATTTTTTGTAAGGACTTGTCTTGTGGTTCTCCCCAAATTATTTTTCCTTGGTTTTTAGTTCCTCTTAATAGATCTGTTATTGGCTGCAATTCTGTTGCGAAATTATGTATATGATCCCTAAAGAAATTAAACATCCCTACTAGAGATTGAACTTGTCTTTTTGTCGAAGGTTTTTGTAATGCCTGAATAGTTTTTATTTTATCACAATCTGTCTGGATTTTCCCTGATCCTACTACCTTTCCTAGCATCTTAATTTGTGGGTATGCAATGTGTACTTTCTCAGCACTTAATTTCAACCCTTTGTCTTCTATTAGTTTCAACATACTTTCCATGTCCTTTTTATGTTCTTCCATTTCCATCGACCCTAAACAAACGTCATCTGCGTATTGTGTTACTTTTTGTTGGTCAATTAAAGATTTTACTGTATTCTCAGCTATTTCTATGAATTTTCCCGTGGATATTTTCAATCCCATAGGTAGGTATTGGAAAACCCATGTATCATTATTGTGATCAGCAAATCCCAATTTGTGCTGATCCTCCGATGCCACTGGAATTTGGTGCCATGCACTGGCATAATCAAATGAACTTAAGATCTTTTTTCTTGATGCAATTTGGATTATCTCTTGAATTCTTCTCCCTGTATACGCTCCATTTGCATTATGTTCAATAACTTTGTTCAATTCTCGGAAATCAGTGATAAATCGGTAATTTCCTTGTTTTTTCTTTATTAAATACGATGGGCTTCTATACGGAGTAGGGCATTTTTTAATAATCCCTCTTTGGCTTAACTTTTCAATTTCATACTTCATGGCTGCTCTCTCATGTGGGTTTCGTTGAAAACTTTTACATTTTATTGGTTCATCCGTCGTTAGTGGTATTCGTACTGGTTGACATTTCGCTTTCCCCATATCATTTTCATGTAACACAAAGGCTTTTTCATGTCGTTTAATGATTGCTACTATATCATTGTGATCTTTTACCGTTAATTCTGGATTTATATCTAACGTAATCCCTTTATAATCTTCTATATATTGTTTCTGTCCTTTGAAATATGTCATAAATTTTTCCGCCTTAATGTCCACTTTATTTGTTTGCACAGAATTTATTCTTTGCGACGTTTCTGCGTGAAAACTCCAGTCGGATTGTAAACTTTTTCTTTCTTGAAGCCATTCAGGTTGTAATTTTTGTTCTAATTTACTACCGTTTCCTTTACTTCCGATTACCTCTTGTTCTTTATTTGTTACTCTCTTCTGTTTATTTGGTAAATGTTGAGTTGAATGTTGTTTCGTTATTTGTTCATACTTTATTCTGTCTGGAGTCTTGTATTCCGTTGCTGTGATTTGAAAACTGTTTTTACGGTTTGGATTCGGATGTATCCATGCAAAACCTTCCGTTTTTTCAATGAAATAAATATGAACTCTTTGTAGACGATTTTTGAATTTGTAGTAGTTTGCTTGTTGCTGCGGTAAATTGAAATATACTAGATTTATACCCAATGCTTTTGATAGTTGAGCCAACATTTTTTCTGTGCTTGACGTTTTTCCTGAGACATTGAATTTTTCAAATATTTTTTTATACAAAATATTATGCGCTTCTAATGCCATCCTAAATACTTCGATTTGGTTCGACCCACATTTCAATTCGCCAGCAGGCATCGTGACGGTTTCCTCCGTTATTGCACGTGACGCACGTGGCACTTCGTCGTCAGGTTGGATAGTTCCCGCCGGAGACTGTATACGCTTGCACTTTTGCGTGTTCGACTCCTCCGGTTCGTATTTCTTTTCGACTGATTTTTCGTGAGACCGAGTCACTAACCCACAAGTCTCAGGTTTTCGGTTCCCACGTACTTCAGCTTTTTTATCGTCAAATGCTATAATCATGTTTCCCATCGTAATGGTTTCCGTTTTAAAATTTATTATCGCTCCATTGTCATAGAAGAAATCTCTTCCTAATATTAATGGTGTTGATTGATAAGTGTTTTTCCCTTGGCTTGGTTTCCATGCGAAAAATTCTTGTTGAATTTGCTTTGTATTTCCATAATCGTCCGTTACTATCATTTTTAAAGTAATTATTCCGCGTATATCTATTTTGTTATTGTCCACTGAATACAATTGAATCTTCGTTCGTTTTATAGCTGCTTTGTTTTCTATGTATTTTTCATCTATTAAGGATACACTTGCCCCTGTATCACATAATACCTTTAGTTCATTATTCCCTATTTGAACTTTGATGTTTATTTGTTTTCTATCTCGCGTTGCTGAAGCCATTTTAATTATTTCTGGATTGTTAAGGGGACGGGCGATTTCTTCCTGTTTTCCCGCCCCCTTTATCAGTTTTTTTGATTTCGATTCTGTGTGCGTGGGTCGGTTTGCGGTCTGGTATAACGTCCTCTTCCGTTCCATGATCCGTCTGTTTGACCACCCATTCGCAATTGACCGAGTAACAGATTTCCTAGCACAGTTACAAGGTTGTTTGTATCGGGGTATGATTGATGATTATAACTTCCCCAGTTTCCAGTGTGGATTCGTCCCCTATACGATCCTCTGCTCATCGCTGGGTACTGGTAGTTATTTGTGTTGGGGTTTTGTTGATGATTATAACTTCCCCAGTTTCCAGTGTGGATTCTTCCCCTATACGATCCTCTGCCCATCACTGGATGCTGATGGGTATGTTGATGCTGCGCACCACGACCGTTATAATCTCGCCCTCTACTTCTATTGTATCCACGTCCGCGGTTCTGTATCCATCTTTGACCCTCTGGTTCCAGAACCACGATTCGTGATTGCCATTGATCATCTTGCGAGGGGGGGTTATGATGTACCGCCGCCTCGCAGGTTCCCTGTGGAGCACCCACTTGGGACTGATGCATTTCCGGCTTTGACAACTGCAACAGTGCCTCTACCTGATATAATTTTATAACAGCTTGTTCAAAATCTGTTATTCCCGCTAAACATAATCTATAGTTGTTTGGTAATCCAGCCGCCAATATCCTCTGCTTCTCTATGGAATCCAGGCTTGGGGCTGCCTTCCATACTAAGTTTCTTAATCTATCGACGTATTGTTTCATTGTTTCTGTTGACTGTTTTTCTAAATTATATAATTGTCTCCTAGCCGATTCTATTAAACTTGGATCCTCAAATTCTTGTTTTAACTGAATTTTAAATTGTTCCCACGTTGGTTTGATTTTCCCCGCGTGATCCATTTCGTCATACCAAAGTTGTGCGTCCGATAGAAAAAAACTAGGTATGCTACGCATGATTTCTTTTTGTTCCCATCCATGGTACTTGGCCAATTTTTCCCAACTGTTTATGAACTGGTTTATGTCTTCATGGGGTTGCGCAGAGAAATATCTAGGGGTTATTTTTACTAGGTTCGCCATATTTACTACTTGTTTACTATTTGTCGGGTTTACTGTATTCTCGTACTGTCTATCTGTCATTAATACATCATTAATGCGTCAGAAAAAGGGGTCCCTAGCCTAAGGCAGTACACGTAATAATGGATATAACTTATTCTAACATGCACACATAATAATACCATTGAATTGCACACAAAAAAGAGCAGATAGAATAATGGAGAGACAAAAATCAATATATTTTCAAATATACATAAAAAAAAAAAAACTAGCTTGGCTTCTTTATTTTTGTTTTATTTATGTATTAATTTACTTCTTTATTTTATTTTTACATTATTGAGCTTCTTCATTTTATTTTATTTATTCAATATATTTTCAAATCTATATAAGAAAAAACTAGCTTGGCTTCTTTATTTTTGTTTTAGTTATTCATAGGGGAAGGGGGGGGGGTTAATTTTATGGAATTAATTTGGCGCCTCCACCATTTATGTCGTGCCACCTGGAGTATGGGAGTAAGGAAGAAACTAGTAGAATAAAAGACAACGTTATTTAAACCCCGTTTTATTCTAGTCCCTTAATCTATCCTTAAACTATCCCTAACAACCCTAAAGTCTCTCCACAGATACCTTGGGTAGCTTCTGGCGGGCGCTTCTGGACGATCCTGAAGACCTCGGCGTCCGCGTCCGCGACCGTACTAGAACGAAAGGTCTGTCGGAAGGAAGTTCAGGGGGGCACCGAATACCGATCCGAGCTATTGAATCGGGAAACGCACGTTGGCTCCAGACGAGTGCTAATCGTTGGGAATCAAAGAAGCGAATGCCGCGACCGTGGAATTCGCCCAACTTGTCGTCTCGCGTGCGATATTCCGCGAGGTTGGGGGAAACCGCTGACAACGGTCGCCGCGGGATCCAACAGCGGCCACATTGAGTTAGCTTCATATTCTAATTCTGGAAATAGTTCTCCATCGTCTATGGTTGATTATTTTCAAAAATTTACAGCCGATGGCAGTCAAATCGTGAAAACGATAACTGTAGACGATGGAGAACTATTTCCAGAATCAGACTATGAAGCTAACTCAATGTGGCCGCCAAGTCGACTTGGCTGGTTTTTACAAAACACGGTTCATATTATCTTCGTACTTTTTTTTTACAATTATACAAAACGAGCCTATAATTAACAAAACGGTTATAACAAAACGAGTACCTAGTAGGTAATTTCAAAGTGGGTA
Organism: Stenodema calcarata; assembly: GCA_963920205.1. NCBI lineage: Eukaryota > Metazoa > Arthropoda > Insecta > Hemiptera > Miridae > Stenodema > Stenodema calcarata. The sequence goes on along the minus strand of OY986057.1, from coordinate 24,863,918 downwards.
GGTAGGTTATCACACGTTATCACACATTATCACTTACGTGTGCCGCGGCTCTGTTCGCTGCTCTGAATCGACTGAATTCCGTCCACACTGCGCACCGCACGAGCCTGCCGCGGTCCGTGCTCACTTTGATGGACCGACAGTCGATGGCTCAGGCCGCGCACCGCACGCGGCAGACTGAGCCTGTTTGCCGCGGTGTTGGGGACCCGTACACACTTGAGCATCGCGCCGCGCAGAGGCTGCGCGTGCGGTGCGCGGCCTGCCTCTACTCAAGTGTATTCCCGGCTTTAAGGGCAGCCACTCTCTGACAAAGGCTGAGTGTAGAGGGGACATGTAGAAGCCTTGCAGAACAAGCGGCTTGTCTTGACCCATCTCTTATTCTGGAGGATTTTGACATGGCCTGGGGCCTAGATCAATGCAATCTCAGACTCGGCCCTCTTAGATATACCAAAGTAGTTCTTCAGAACATTTTTGTTCGTGCAGTCTGCTGAAGAGTTCTACAACCAGCATTACGTTGACTAACTAACCGATGTAGGAATAACTGAACGAATAACTTCACCCCAGATGGATGAGTACAGTTTGAATAGCGCTTGTGCTCCTCCACAAGCTTCAGAGTTATGACTCCAAGCAATCACTCCAATGATAAAGTTCAAAATTCACATAAGAGTCCTTGTTGATCATTCCTTTGAATATAACGCCTAACACCGAATTTTGTTAACCAATCAAGGATGTAGAATAGTACAGAAAATCCTCAAATTAGGTTCCTTGTCTCGGCCATCTCATTTTCCGTTCTTAGGTAACGTCGGTGTCAACATGTGAGCAACTGTGGCAGACCAAGGTTGTACCTTTCGACACAAAATGTGGAATAGGTGCGCCCGAACTCGTGAGCTAGGCAACTATACTGAACCAAGTATTGTGTTGTTCATATACGATATTTGGGAGAAAGTATTATTAATCGGGAACACCAAAGTGCGGCATTAAATTACTTGCGGGAAAACATCTATCACGATAGGAAATCCCAATTTCGACTTGATTGAGTGAGGAAAGGGCAAATTGAACGATAACTCCGAACGATAAATTTCGTTCATCAAGATCGTTCGTTAGTTTGCAAGATGAATGAATTACACATCTGAAAAAGGTAAAGTTTTGGAGTTTAGTTATTAAAAATTTAACCAGATCTGCGACCAACATTTTCATACAAGATTGCTAATTATAAGAAGCGAGCCATTACAATCGCCCGATTTGTTAAGAATTCGCTATATTATATAGTACTTATATTGCGACTTAGATGGAATTACCTTGAGTTTTCCAGCAACCACGAGGACAGACTTGATAGCTCTCAACCCCCAATCGTAGTGATCTTGTTTGGATAAAAGCTCCTTGCATAATGAGTACAACGTCAAAAACTTCTTTCCCAAGACTCTGGCTTCTTGAAATCCTTCTCCAATCAACATTATCTCACAAATCAGCTCAAAATCAGGAACCACCATAGCACATGGCCTACATTTGACATTGGAAAAACGCATACTCCTATGTATAAACATCTAACATTCACAATATTTTATTTAAGGCCAATGCGGTTAGGCCTCTATTGAGATAAGACCAATCGCCTTAAAAAAAAAAAAAAAAAAATACAACATGGCTGTAAAACACGGCTACCACCACAAAAGTTTTGTTATCGACAATTTTTTTGGATAAGGATGGTATTTTTTTTTTTTTTTTTTTTTTTTTTTTTTTTTAGATTAGATTGTTTCAAGGACTCAGGAGGGGACGAATGCCCATCCGCCGCACTGAAACCTGAGCTTATTGTCCCAGGCGCAGTTTCGTCCTCCACCTCCTCCGCACGTCGGATCTCCCACGTATACAACGATTCTGCTCAGTTGTTCCCGGAAGCACCCGTGCCCCGTCATCATCCCAAACAGGAGTCTTATCTCCAGTGCTTCTGAGGTCCTACCGAGCACTTGGCAATACCCAAGACTGGCTCCGGCCTCACAAATGCTCTTTAGGCTCTTCTTCCTGCCATGTCATCAGTGTCCCGGTACCCACATCAGGGTGACTTTATTCTCTGCCCTCAGACAGTTGAGCGCTTCCCAGCTCTCGTTTACCAGTCTTGACCTGGTTTGGGCCACTGCAAGGGCCTTCAGTCTGCCCGGCTGTCCGAGAATATGAGTACCTTCCTTCTTCTAAATCTCCTCCTCATAATCTCCACCACACTTTCTCCAATCGCATTTAGTTCCCTCTGGCATATAGTAGCCTGCGAGGATGCCTCTGTGTGAGGTATAGTACCACTGACCACAGTCCTTGACCTCCCATCCATCCTAGAGCTATCTGTAATATGAAGATGTCTCCAGTCCGATCCGGGTGTCTGGTACCCAGCCACTCATCATTCTGACCTTGAGCCACTTCACAAAGTCAAATACCGGAACTATTGAGTCGCTCCTCATATGAAGTAACTCCACACCCATAGTCGTGTGATGCCTGCATGCCCACCAGTGGAGGTCTCCTTCCATTCATGCACTGCCGCCGCCGAGTCCTGGACCTTCAGCTGCACAGAAGAAGCTTTAGCAGAATCTCCATTTCACCCGTGGGTGCGCTCCTGATGCCTCCAGTAATTAGAAGACATTATCCAAATCTCCGTACTTTACTCAGTTCCTCACACGCAACCCACTGATCCATCTTCCCCCACCACACCAGCGCCCCATAGAGGACCACAGATTTCACCACTACTGTGTACAGCCAGTGCACCATCTTGGGTTTCAACCCCCGTATCCTACAACAGGCTCTTTGAGTACACATAACTGCCCTCTTTGCCCATGCACATACTTCCTTCACACGTGGGTTCCAATAGTACCTTTATTCGCCAATGGAATTGACACACATAAAATATAGTGTCAGGCAAAGTGTCAGTAAGTGACGAGAAATAAATTATAACAACATCAAATAGTCAACAATAAAGATTAAATGAAAAGTATAGGACTGAAAGGAACTGATATATATTATCAGATTGAAAATCCATTGCTCCCTTGCCGAGATGAAAACGGCTTAATTCCGGATCTTCTAACTCACTCCTCTGCTGTACACCAACTGTACTCCACCCCGCATTGGCCTTGAACCTGCTAAATGAGAAAAGGGGGCGGTGACCAAGTTAGTAAAAGCCACCATTGAAAACACGAATTATAGGAGATTGGTTCAATATTGAAGGCATTATACTTACCTAAACAAAGCTTTCAGATTTTCAGGGAGTTCCGCTCTACCAGCGTAACCAGGATTCATTGTTATGAACATTCCTACTGTTGGTACCAAAGAAATGGTTTCTCCTTGAAAATTGAATCTCTGTTTTTTCTTTTTTATGGCATCCAAAACTGATTTAACCTATGAAACAAACACAACAAATACATAAGCGTAGTACCTAAGTATTTTCTCGAGTGGGAGAGTCAGAAAAATGTAATTAATTGAATAAGATTAGTATGATGTAAAATAGATATCGTCGGCATACAGGAGAAACTCATTGAGTCAATTTTTGGCAAAATTCGGATTAATATGCTACCTACATTAATTTTTCATGCTCTTTTGAATGGCGTCGTCGGTTTTCGTCTCTGGGTATCCGTTTACATGGAAAACACGAGATATGAGATCATTTTTTGTCGAATTTATACTGGAGAAATTAGCTGTGACTTTCTGCGTTCTGGACGTACAGCAAATTTTTGACGAACCACACTTGCTAAGGGCAAATAACTAGCCGAGGCCGCCGGTGGTCTATTCACCAAAATTACTGTTGATGAAAGCCCCGAATTTCACTTGAATACAATGATTCGTCCAATAGGATTAGTGCCGTCAAACCAAAAACCACATGGAGCAATGATTCTATCTCAGACATGAAACATAATCGGAAACACGCATACGAAATGCCACAACATTAAATAAATAAATTTTATCACTCATTGCTTTGCGAAACTGCAGAAATTGTACAGGAAATTGGAAATTGTACAATAACGGGTGGTTGATGAAACATGAAATGGCCTAATATTCGAGCAACTTTGGATATCACGCAGGCCTCGTGTAGTACTTACATGTATGGTGAAATCGGAATTGCGATACCTCATTGAGGGGGGGGGGGGGGGGGCACTAAGAAAAACGAATGTCTGACAAATGACACCTCATTTTAAAGGTTTTTACACGCTGAATAAGATGGGGAAGTCTGAATTGCTACATCTTATTCCGCTCTCAAACTGGAGCACTTTGAAGATGAAGAAACGTGGTTGATACTTGAGATGTTCTTCATGAACATCATGTTCTTTAATCTCCATTAAAGAACGTTTTACATGAAACCATTTATTTCTTCGAAAATTTCTCTTATAGTCATGCTGCATTACCGGGCTTAATGAGGTAATATATGCACTACCCCAAGCCGGCAGTCCATAAAGGAGAACCGACTGAGCCAGTGCAAAATAAACAACCCTAAGGACTGTTGGTGGAACCACCCTTCTCAACCGCGCCAAAACATATATTAGTTTCCTTAGTTTATTATAGGCGTCATTGATTTGGTTCTTCCATTTCATATTGTTATCAAAAACAACTCCCATGTATTTTACATGTGTTATATGAAGCAGTGAAGGGCAAGAATGGCAGACGGACAGATTACAATTAGCTGAATGGATGCGTATACACTTTAATGGGGCATCGGCATACCCAGATAGACTAAAAGCCAGGTAGGAAGTCTTACCATGGTTCAGGGATAGTTTATTCAGCACTAGCCACGAATACACAGTCCGCATACCCTCCTCCACCATACCATACCCATCCTCCCAGCTGGCCATTGTGTTACATCCTCCCAAATAACCATTGTGTTACATTTATCGGCCGGAATTCCGTTTATTTATCCTATATTCAGTTATATCTTATATTTTACTTCACTAGGTACTCCAATTACTTCCTATAGTTATTTTTGATTTCTCCTCTTTGTTATAGGAGCACTTTTATGATGAAAATCGCCGTTTATAAACGCTTCCAGTCGCATGAACATAGACGTCGGAACTCAACACAATTAGAAACTCCTAATTCACATAAATACTAAAATGTACAATTCAAAAATACAACTGAGTTTCTACTACAAATAATGTACCTAGAAGAAGATATTCAATTTCGTTGGAGTAACCTGGTCTATGTATCCAGATTACTGTATCAAATAATTGTTGATAGCTTTATACGGGAACTCACTTGAACTGCAACCACGGAGAGAACATCGACGCAAATTCGGTTGAATTCGTCAAAGCAACCCCATGCTCCTGTCTGTGACAGCCCCTTGTATATGTTACCGCAAGACTGAAAGAACAATCGAAATATCACTGATTACGCGACGGAACAAGTTGGGTTTTTCAGCCCCCTGTAGCCCTGCCCCCTGAGTGTCTCGGGAGTTGATGTTTTGTACAACAACTCTCCAGGTGCCTGTGAGGACGTAAACCAAATTTCAACTCTCGGGACCATCAGATGTCGTGAGTATAGCATTATTAAAACCACTATTTTTCACGTTTTCCGTGTTATTCTCGTTCTCGTTCTTGTTCGAGGCTACAGCCCAGCAGACAAAACGGATCGAGCTGAAATTTTGCAAACACGTTTGTTTCCATCCAAGGGAGTGCCTTTTGTACTTTTTGCCCCCCCCCCCATCCCCCCGTTAGGGGGGGGGAGAGTAATTTGCAGGAATTTCCAATGGTCATAACTTTTTCAAAATTGGAGCTATTTCAGATTTCCTTTTTTTTTAGTTTTATTCTGTTTACTAAACTCTCCAATTTGAAATAAAAATGAGCTCAATAAGAAGAAGCTTTTTAAAGAAAAAGCGGGAGCTTTTTGCAAGGTTTCTGAGAATTAGATTATAGATGTAGTAGTGGTGGTGATGAGTTATTAGTGGTGGTACAACAGTTAAGTAATGAGCCTTTTCAGGCTGGCTGACATCGCAAAAGCAAGGCGTCTAAAAATTATGAAAGTACTACTGGTGGTCAGGAATAATCAGTGGTGGTACAGCTACCGTGAAGTAATGCTTCAATTCAGGCTTATTCATCTGGGAAAAAGCTCCCGCCAACAGCATTGAAAGAAGCGAAAAGCTCCCTGCTGGTGCAACAGAGGAAACAGAGGAGGGTGAAAGTGGGGTAGTGGGAAGAAGACAGGGACCAGGAAAACATTGGTGGTTAGGGGTAGGAGGATCAGGTTTCTATATGCACACTCAACAGCGAGGTGCGAAGCACCGAGCATCCTATATACCTACGTGACAGGCGGGCAAAATCGATATCACTACTTTGGCTGCGGAGGTTTTTTGGCGGGCCAGTTTTTACAATGGAGTTGTTTTTGGGGGGGATGGGAGCGACAGTAACAAAGTAGTAATTTCAGGGGTGGTTTCATGGTAATTTGGTGACAAAGTGGTGGTTATATTAAAAAAACCATTGAAGTGTATTTGAAAAGAAAAATCCAGAGATAGGTACACTTTTACAAAAAGAAGAGACCAAGACTAGAGTCAATTAAGTACACTGTACAAAATATGAGCCCTTTGGCCCCCCCCCCCCCTCCCCAAAATCCGCGCCTGAAATTATTGGAAGGAAGTAGAAACGTGTCCGTCCGACTTCTATATAGATAAGTCAAATATAGCAGTTAAGTACGCTTACGATGAGATACTCCACGAAATATAATATATTTTTTAAATAATCATAAACATGTAATTTAGGAGCAGCAACGAGAATGCAATTTTTGCAGAGGTGGGGAAAAAGGGTCGGCGTTTAGACATATTCTTCCCGAATTTAAATGCATCATTTGGATACAGGGCGAATTTTGGCCAGTCCCACCTTTTCGTCCATCTGTTCCGTGCCTGACCAGATTTTTCTCGGGTTTCAGGCTCACAGAGAACGAGTATGTACCTCCCACTTCTAAACCCTTACATTGTCAGCAATACTTAGATTGATTCCAGTACCTAATTCCTACTAATTACTGAGTTAAGATTGGTATTAATTCTATTTGCAGTAAGGTTTACGAGAAGAACCTATGTTTTTGTTCTTTTTTTTTCAGTATGTAAATAACTTTTAATGGGGGGGGGGGGGGGATATAGTAGAGGAGTCCTCTAATTGGCGTGTGACGTGATGAGAGGGTGCAGTCCATCAACTAGCCTCTCTGTTGGGTGTGGGTTGCGAAGGTGTCGATTCAGAAGAAGTGTTAGCTGTGCTACTTGATCATATTACGCTGGGTGGTAAGGAATCTTGGGGTCTTTTTCTCTTGAGTCGTGGTTCCGGTGGAATGTTGACCAGGCTGGTAATTAGCTGATTTGTATGATGCGTCATAGTGTGGTGAAGGTTATTATAGTTGTGCTGGATGAAGGTTGTTATAGTTGTTCTTTGGTGATTACGAAAAATTAAAGCTATATTTTCACTCCCGGACTTTTTGTTCCATTAAGTACCTTATAGTCCATTTGTTCAGAGCAGTTGAAAACGTATACCATGATCCCAAGGCCTTTCCCCAAATCTTTCGTCGTTTCTGTTTTCCCAGTTCCTGCTGGGCCTGCAGGTGCTCCTCCCATTACTAAATGCAGTGACTGAAAAAAAAAGAAATGGAAATATCTTGTATCTATGGTACGTGATTTCGTCGTGTCTTGTTAAATTATTCTCATGAGTTTGTATGCTCCAAACTTGCTTCTATTGAATTAGCAACGACGAAGAAACATTTTCGTTCCATCGTTTATTATTTGTGAGCCGCACGAGAGTCCCATTCCTAACAAATTACCTGTGTGAGCGTAATGTAGCAACGATCCGTGAGAGGTGTGATAACCAGTCTAGGAGTATTACCCAGATACTCGTAATCGTACAGGAATTCGGCGTCGCAAATGTTTACGTAGCAATCATGAAGATCCTGATCCCATCTAGAATCAATAAATTAGCCGGCATTAGATGGAATTGACATTTCAAGGCAGTGACACCTTACCATGCGTCCGTGAATCAGCCGCCGTCTACTGAACGCGAGGTTATTCACGATGAAAACGAATGAAGAAAATCTTGATGCCAACTTTTACTCCGTGTAGTCTTCTAATTATATAGGTCAGTTATTGCATTAATGATTGTCAACCCTCCGAATACCAGGTAGAGTCCCTAACAACCCCACGACCTTGTTTGTTCTCTAAGCTTAATTGTAGAACAAATTCATTCCTCATGAAACTCTTGAAAATTTATCCTACGACCATCTGTAATGCACGGACGCGATTATATATTTTTACAACATAACAATAAATTTATTACGATTTTTTATTCATCAATAAACATGATTGGGGTACCTCGGGACCCAACCTGATATTTCCCGTAGTCCTAGTTTAGATAGCTAAATTTCTGAAAATCAACATGATGGTTACCGGGAAGCAATCAGTCATAACACATTCGTTGGGGTTTTTTTTGTAATTCAAGAGAAGAATTAAAAAAATTAAGTTTTAAAATATCTAAAAATTTATTGAACTTGATTTTCTTTATTCAATGCAATCATTTATTGCATTTGCTAACAAAACCTACGAGTATCTTAAGATCAGCCTACTAAAAAGTTTTTTTATTTTTTTTTATTATAATAATTATAATAAAAAAAAATAAAAATCGGGTTTGTCCTTGAGTACCTACTTCGTATGTCCTTGAACTCATCCTAATAATCGTATTTAAAAAAAAAATGCATTTAATAACCAAAATTAATACATATAGTAGTGGGGTACCCAGAGACCCCACCCGGTATTGGTGTAATTTTTTTCATCCGGTATTCAGAGGGTTAACTAGTATATAGCATTATTGTTACATAACAGGCTCAGCGCCCAACTAAACCAGATGGTTTATACATCGGATTAACATTACCTATGCCGGAGTTGTGATTGCCACTGGAAGGCTGAGCTCGATTCAACCTTTGTAGAAATCAACTTTGTTACGACATCTCGCGAGTGGACGTCTACTGTACAAATTGTGGTTACTTTTTGTCGGTCGCCGTCTGACAATTCTCCCAATAATAAATTTATTAGTTGGTTCAGTTGAAGAATCTTGAAAAAAATTAACAACAACGAAGTAACATAGCGGTTTCTTCAAACATATCTGTAATATTCTCACTAGTAATAGTTACCTGCTTCTTTTGGTAGTCTTTTAGAGCGTTCTCATAGCCTTCTTCCAACTTAGCGAATGCTACAGTCACTTCGGCAGCCCACCAAATTTGGGTGCCACAAAGCGCGGGTTGAGCCGGGAAGTCAAAAACCCATTGCTCTCTGGGTTTATCATCGTATGTATTCACCGCCAACTGGAAATAATGTCGTCCAGTCTTCCGCATCACGTCCGTAACTGTGTTCAACCATTTTTCAACCTGGATTTAACAGTAAAACTATAGCTTCAAAAAAATATTTAGTTGAAAACCAAATCAGACCCTGTCATCGCACCCGAGTCTACTTAAGTGGAAAAAGCTCCCGCCAACAGCATTTAAGAAGCGAAAACCTCCCTGCTGGTGCAACAGAGGAGGGTGAAAGTGGGGTTGTGGGAAGAAGACAGGGAACAGGAAAACATTGGTGGTGGTGGCTAGCGGTAGGAGGATCATCAGGTTTCTATATACACTCCCAACAGCGAGCATCCTATATACGTGGCTGGCGGGCAAAATAGATATCATTCCTTTTTGCGGCTGAGGAGGTTTTTTGGCGGGCCAGTTTTTAAAACAGAGTTGTTTTTTGGCGGATCTATTCTACAGGGGATAACGACTTATGGGACTCTCTAGGAAGAGTAAATTATAATTGGAATGATACATAGGTCTCACCACGCAGAGTTAAATATTAAATAGGAATGCTTGACAACAGCATTTTTTAGTGGGTACATCAGTATGAATTTTTGTGAGCAGTAAGATATTTAGACATAATTTTGAGTAATCGTATGCAGAGAGCCACATTTATACATGGCTGTGTAATGCTTATAGATAAGTCGGTGACCGTGGCTAGTTCAGTAATGAACTATTATCTGCTTGATAATGGTATGTTTGAACCAACTTGCCTGGCCGGTACAATCACATGGGACGCTAAACTGCACGAATTCGCCGTCTTTGGCCATCATGCCAATCGCAGTCCGAGTGTCTTTTCCTTCTATCTTGTTATATTTCAATTTTGCGATTGAATCATACAGTTTTGTAAGATGTCTGGAAAGTAAGTTTTGGATTAGTATCAGGGTATCGTACCTCGGTTTTAAGTGGTATTTGAACCATCTACGCTTTCCCTTCATGAACAACTCGAGATATGTGTGAATAAATATCATATTAAATATCATATTAAATGTAAATTTTATGCTGCAGATAATCATGGATTGGACAGAGGTACGGGTACGGATGAGTTAAATCACTAACTACTTTAGAAAACGAAAAATGATTTGATGGCCCAAAATGTTCATGTACAAAACTTGAGGAATTCGTTAGGTGCTCGTAAACTGCTAAAGATGGCCAAAATCCGTAATTCACCATAAAATAGGAATTCAAATACGAATCATCTTGACAGCAGTAACACTCTCCCCTCGTCCATCTCACGTGTTACAAGTGCACCCCGACCAATCAGATTCTTCAGCCGTTCTGACGTCATCGCGCGGTTTTTATGAACATGATCATGTTTCTCTACCCTTAAAAAATAGGAGTAAATTAATGTTGACGAATGGTTCCCATTATTACGTTTATGAAGTGATTCTCAATCAATAAAAATTCTTTAGAAAAATCATGCGCGGACCCCATTGTTCTCGGTCCAAAATGTATGTGTCCTTCCGGACGATAACTCTCGATAGAATTGAGATAAAAAGTTCAAATTTGCACACAAAATCTGTCTTGGCAATAGAAAGGCTAAGTTTGGAGATGGGCAGAATCAGAATCAAAGGGGGGTTTTGGGAGTTTGATACGGGGGGGGGGGGGATTACCCATGAATTCCTAAAATGAAACAGTTGGACAAGTGAAACCTCATTTTAAAGTTGATTTTACGCTGAACGCGGTGGTTAAGTCAGAATATCGATATCCTATTCCGTTCTCTAATCGTGGTTAATACTTGGGATGTACTTGGGTTAATACTTGGCGGTTCATCTGCTCTACTCTGATAACGGAATGAAATATCGCAATTCTGACTTCACCATCATGGTCAGCGTTGAAAAATCTGTAAGCTCTGTTACTCGGCAAAAAACGGAGACAAAGTCTTTCATGATTATAGTGGTACTTAATAAGATTTTATAATTATCACAAACGACATTGAGGGAACTGGAAGATCCTTTTCTATCCAAGATGATAGAGTAAATATTGTGATCTACCGATCATCAGTCAGAGAGCAACACACCTGATGCATACCGAATTAACCAAATAGCTTCATACTTACATACCCAATCCTATAATATCTATAATTAACCAATAAGTTTATGATTTCCCATATTTGAATGAGATGTTCCAAACCACATTTTACATAAAACCAGTTATTTCGTCGAAAATTTGCTCTTATGCCATGCTGCCTGACTGTGGATTCATACATTTATTTATTCAACAGCATAGGAGTGTCATCTGCATAACTACATTTGTGGTGACGCTACTCGGGCGCCTGTGTACATGTCGGTATGTAAAATGAAAACATTTGGTCCACAAAATGATATAGTCTCAATTAAATCTGTTTAACTATACTGATAATAATGTAAATACTAAAAAGAAAATGACGTCGTGAAACCGGTGGAAAATTTCCATTGAATCTCCCTTGAATTGGCAGAAGGGCCATTTTCAACTTGACTGAACACGCAGACGAAATATAACTATCCGTTTGAAACGATATTTCGGTCGTTTCGGAGGAATCCGTTGTCACTTGCAAGTCGAGTACCACATTTGTCTCCGGTACTAGACTTTCTAGTGACGGTGGATAATCTAACGAGGGTATCCAAATATTTTCTATCGGGAATACTAGAGACACAACTTACTAGCTAGTATATAAAAAAATCAAGTGATACCTGCACACCATCTGTGGCTGATTCCCATTCGACAATATATCTAACAAGTCGGCTGAAGAGACAAAGTAGAACCTGGGATATGCCAATCGTTTGGTTTCAAGATATTGTGCCAGAGCTTTTTCACACTTGGTCAAATCTTTTTGCAACGCTTCGAGGCGTTCTTGCTGCCTCGGTAAGCTCGTTGCTGCTATCACTTTAGGTATTTCTGCGATGTCACCTAACATGCCCTGTCAAATTGAATTAGATAAAGTATCCAGTACGGTAATATATTCCAGAAGCTCTGCAATAAGTAGAAAACAGAAAATACCCTGCTCGAGTGACGTAAATTTTACAATAATTGTAAAATTATTGCCCTAGGTACATACCTTAAACTCGCTATCAACATGATCGAATATTCTTGAATCATCAGGAAGTTGTCTCCTTATGTCGTCTGAGCCAATAAATATGCTTTCTAGATACATCCAAGTCCTCTGTACTTCAATCCACGTATGAATAACTTGGTCGGAATTTGATAATTTTTTCTGCCACTCAGACACATCGTCAAGGAAGTGGGAAATGAATTTTGAACTGAGCATATTCTGCAGTTGAACCTATGGGTTTGCATTGAAGAGAATATTATTATATAAGCGTAGAATATATTGATGTAATACATTGCATATAGAATGCAATGGCTTAACCGGCTGATTTGTAAGGACTATGACAATTTGTATAATACGAGTATATTATACTGGTTCAACCTTGCAGTTAGCTGCCGTCAATAAGACGCAGACAACACATGCCACTCAAAAATGCCCAAAGCAAACTTTCATGTAGCACCTATGCCCTTATTTTTATTACAGTCTCACTTGGTTTTCCTCTAGCGTCTCGATGATCTCTTCACTGACTTTCAAAATCTTGAAGCCAGACCTTGTGTGTATCTCATACTCGAATTCCATTGCAGACCAAGTGTTATTGAGCTCCGTCAATGTTTTCTCCATGCTCATTTCCTTCACGGATTTATCGACAATAGTTTTAACTTCATCTTCATACTTGTAGAGATTCAAATCCAATAGGTCTTTGAGCGTTGTGTTCTGGCCGATGATGAACATGACCTTTCACGCAGAAGAATTTCCGTAGGATGACAATATTTCAATATTTACACAAGTGCTATGCTTTATTTTTATTGCTGTAACGTCTTGACACAAAGACTTGATATCGCAAGTATTTGATTTCATTTTTTTATATCTACTTTCATTATTGTGGATGAAGTACAAGTAAGCATTGCATATAATACATTAAACTATGCGGCCTTCAATGAATCCCAGTTCCTTCTATTCTAAGACAGGTACATATTTAGAACTCAGTTTATCGTAATTCTTTCAAAATATGTTGAGTTATGCAAGTATTACAGCGAAACCAATTAAAATTGTGCAGATAATACACATTGTAGTAGTTAAAGATTAGGATTGTTGAATACTATATCCTAGCGATGTAGGAGTAGTGGATGTTGAAGACCCGAGGTGCTGAAGACTCATCTTAGAATCTCTGCAAATTCTTGTCGCAACGGTTTATTATCTTTTTTTTGTGCAGATCACCCTTCTGTATAGATCACTGGATGATTGACAAATTATGATTATGAATTAACATTGTTATTAATAATTGGACCTCGTTATGCGAATACATCTTAAGCGACATCAAAGCTTTTTTTTTGGGGGGGGGGGGGAGGGATATCGAATAAAGATTTAGACCGACTGTTACGTCTGGAGGGCGTTGTTCTCGGCCGATTTTAACGTAACTTCGTAGTAACGTAAGCTTTGGTGTGCTGATGGCGTCGAAACAACAACATTTCCAAGTCAAATTCAAGATTTTCCAATCCCAATTCAAGATTTTTCATACCAAATTCAAGATTTTCCAAACCGCACTCAAGATTTTTTTTCAAACCAATATATTTACGTTTCAATGAGCCATAATGTTTGTACCATGATTTGAGATGTGGTAAGTAAAGCAGAGAAATGAACCATATCTATACTATATAATAAAATCGTGTCTGTCTGTCTGTTTGTCTCATCATCAATTGAGAACGGCTGAACGTAGAACGTTGCGGCTGGTGCCATTTGACGCAGAATTTATCTGGGAAGGTTTATGAAAAATCCGCGTTTAAATCTGTCCATCCGTTGAAACGCTATGAATGAAATACTACTAAAAAACGTGTTATAATCACTTCTATGAGGACGTGGGAGGGGGCGGGGTGCAGGTTGAGGGAGGGGGGGGGGGTCTACAGGCATTCAAAACTACTTGACCAGTTGGAGTGCAACTGTGGGAATTTGTTGTGTGAACATTGAGGAATGTTTCTAAACAGGTAGGGTGGGTCAATAGTATGGTGGGGGGGGGGGGTGTTAAAGGCAGTTAAGGTAGGGTGGGGGGGGGGGTATTACCGGGATTTCAAAACTACTTGACCGATCTGAATGAAACTTCGGGAATATGTTGAGTGAACATTGGGGAAGCTTTCTGACCAATTTAGGAGGGGGGTACAGGTTGTGTGTGGGCGGTGGGTGGGGGCGGGTCTACCGGCAATCCAAAAACTACTTGACGAATTGGAGTGAAAAGGGGGTAATTGGAAGCAGAGAAGTGAATAAAGGGGGTGTCTGTTCTACCGTTGCGAAGCGCGGGTACACAGCTAGTATATATATACAGTAGAAAAGAATAATTGAGACGCTCTCCCTGGTGGATAAGAAACAAGAGTTGTTGGCCCCAACCATCCAATCAATTAATACAACAACCTCTTACTTACCAGAACAACACTGCTCACAAAAAATGTTAATGGAATCATTGCCAGCTATAGCGTCAGGAAGCTTCAGCTTAATGTGCACAATCTGTGGTGTTTACAGTGGAGAATCTTGAATGTGGTTTGGAAAATCTTGAATTTGGCTTGGGCATGCTATATACAGTCTTCTATATCTTCTCCGGAAATCATAGTTGTATTAAATGGCGGGTCTACTTTGGGAATGAGAGGCAGCATTCTTTGCAAGGTGCTTGTTCCAGGGAAATAGATACGTAAATTCAAACTAACCACCAATTCATGCGTCGTTTGTTTGGTAATTGCATAACTTTTCTCATGGTGTGGCGCTTATTACGTACTTGCGAAATTCAAAATGCCTTTTTTCAAATAAAATCAAATCAAAATCAACTTTATTGTACATAGATAAAAATATCCATTTTTTGGTGAATGTCGCTTATTATATTTGGAAATAGTTTATTTTATAACAAAAAGAGGATGCTAATACCCAAAGAAATCGATTCTACTCGGCAAGACGAATCCAACGATACCAAAAACTCGATTTTGGAAATTTTGTCACTTAAGAGGTATTTGCATAACGCAGTCCAATTATTATCAAGCAGTGTAAATTATTTTCAATTATTATCAACCATTAATCTAATTATTGTTAGTTATTAATAATCATTAGTAAGGACTAGTAATTGTTAGCTGTTCGAATCAGCTATGCCCCTATGAACATTCACCGTCATGTTGACAGCTTTTGATCTGCTCCAACTTTGAGCCCTCATTATGAACGAACGGCTGGTCGTTCCAGACAATCATTGAATAATTAATTTTGCTGTCGTTTCAAATTTGAGATCAATAATTGTAATTTACAATTATTGTAATATTGGTTGTGCAAAATACGGCGTTCTTCAGAAATTGAAATTGATGGATTGGAAGAAGAAGTAATTTGTTTAAAATTCCTTTAGTATACGGCCGAACTAAATCATCAACTGAGTCAACAACTGTAAAAGAACCATGAAAGTTGGATGAAAAATCATGATCTCAGAGTGGTAGTTGACTGATTTGAACCGTGTAATTTCTCCTCAGATCTTCGGGCTCTCCAATCAAAATAGATCTACCCTCATCCCGACGACATACTTCGGTGAAACGCCTCAAAAACGACAAACGGACACTTCGGACAAATTTCACATCAGATTGCTCTTCAACCACAGCTACGGTTCCTGGACATGTTTCTTGTCCGCATATTCACTCGATGTTTTATATTTTTACCAAGTTATTAAGTCATTATTTGCAAGCATTATTTTGTTGTTCAATAAATCAAAAGGCAACGGGTATTACATTGAAGGCAAAATTATTGCAATATCTAGTGATGATGGAAGGTACATAATATTATTTATTTGAATATTGTATTGCATATTTGATTCAATTTTCTCTTCATAAGAGCTACTCCTGAAGTATCAAATGCTGTACAAAACATGACCAGCGCCAGTGATATAGAGGTTCAAGCAGCTTCATTAAATACGTATTACTACACCACAACTTGTTGAAGTATTTGTTTCAAAAGCTATTACTAAAAGTTCTTAAGCATAACATAACCATCTCATAGGACGAGTTAATAGAAATAATGGAAAAACGCATGTCAGGAATTATTGGCCATGTCTTAGGCAATATATTACAATCCTATTGTAATCACAGACTCAGATTTCTACAAAGTTTGGTATATTTAGTAGAATCTAGAGGCTGTATGTTTAAAACCTAAGTGAACCAAAGTTGAAAGAAGCGCCAACATCTACTGTGAAAATGCTTTTTTATTCAAATTTACTCCTACAAGACTTGTAGATTTGTTCATTGTGTTATCATTTTGTATTTAGAAATCGTGATGAAAATCACGAAACTATACAAGATAATAGTATCACTTCACATTGTTTTATGTTCTGTACAAGTTTTATGTTATTCATGTCGTGCCATGCCTGATGTTACATATTCTTGACCAGTTCTAATTGCATTTCATATACTGTGAAGCTATTCAATTAATCCCAGGTTTCACACCTGAGAAAATCGTCAAAATCCAGTGTTCTGGTGAGAGGTTAACCATGTATTATTCCAATCACATTTCTGACGTTTCAACCGTGTTAATGTCGGATAAATAAACAGTATTGGTTTACAAGTTATAAGAACAGTATTCGAAAGTTATACGTAGCATACAATCACTAGGGCATGCAAAGTATCTATCCTCCATGGAGCAGACCTGATTTGCATCGGTGACCTCATAATACTTATATAAGGTAACCTGAAAGTAGGAAGTACTTTAAAGTGGTTTTAGCGATTAATTTCTGCTGAATAATAATACATTTAAATATGATCAATTGGTCACTACTCCTACTGCGAGTGATCTGATTGTTCGATTCAGGGTTCATCAAAGAGGTCTTTTAAAACTGAATTGAAAGGGTACGCCACATAAGAATCATCAAATATCGTGCTTTACTTGAATATCACTAAAGATCATATTTAACAATTCAAGCTAATCATCCTAGTTTGACTAATCGAATCGCTCGTTAGCTACCCATCTAAAGCTGATGACTTAGCCTTGGCTAAGAGAGTATTGTGGCTCCAACGTGCACCTACCTTAGTTGCTTGCATCAGTTGTTTCCAGTGCCTGTCTCTTATGGCTGGGTTCTGCAACTCAGTTATAGCTCTGAGAGCGGTTATCATGTTCTTTATAATACTTTCCAATTTCAAATAGAGCTCCCAGTTCCTCATGTCCTTATCCATAGCTAAAATCATGACAGTTATCATAATTACATACAACAATTGTAAAATTATTTTAATGGCCGTAGAATTGATAATTGCACCGAGATACGTCGAAGAAAAGAGGATACTGATAACTACACAGTTCTCAGTTTTCCTCGACAAGTATCTGTTGAAATTAATTATTTTAGAAAAAAAACTTTGCAAATTCTTGACACAACGGTTTATTATCGTTTTTGTGCAGATCACCCTTCTGTCTAAATCACGAAATGGTAGATAAAACGTTTGTAGAGATGATGGATTAATCACAAATAATTTGTGAAGTGTTATACAAATCTAATAGAATAATCTAGGGAGTATACGCGGACATTATTGGAACTTAACTGATCTTTTATTCACAACATTGGCACAACTCCTAGCAGCCATATGATTCATGGATGACATGTGATTGTGGGTACGAGTAATAATAATAATATCCAGCTACGCAACACTACAATTTGTACCAATATGATTCTGAAAGAATATGAAATATGATTTCATGATTTGATTCAAATATGATTTGTGTCACATGAATAAACAAATAAATCAATCAATCAATTGGATTCAAATTTAAACACGTTACAAACACGTATTATCTCATCCTCAGTTGCTGAAATTACTATGTTCCTCGAAATATTACAATGAATGCGTACTTCTCATTTCTTTGGCAAATTTCTTTAGCTCCATGTCCATACTCTCCGAGTCGATTTTCTTCCATTCAGTGCACTCCCACTCGTATATCCATGATTGAACGACAAGGATGTAGTCCCAAAGAACCTGAAGGCAGCAGGTAGAAGAATTTCCATGCGGATGAATTTGAGAGCGAAAAATGAATTTGAGTTTTTAATTTTCGTGTTACCTTGATCAATTTGGTGTCCTTCCGTGTCTGCTTGAGGACTTTGAATTCCGGCACCAATACTTCAAACAAACAAGCCTGCTCTGCCAGCTTTTCGCACATTTCTTCCAAATCGATAACTTCTTCATGCGCCTCATCAATTGACCAATATGGATTGTCACAATCCCAGCTGGGAATCACACCAATTTGGTTTCATGAACGGTCATTTATGCGTGTTAACAAAGTGTACGATGGTTGAATGGGATGATTCACGTACTTAAGTAGATAGTACTTACTTGAAGAAATCTTTCTGCTTGAATCTGGTTTTAAAAAGGGTTTGACGAACATCGAAGAAGCTGAGGCGCCTTCGAATAGTATTCGATTCTTCTTGCATTAGTGGTTGGGCCATGATTCGGACTTGTGTGGCGAGTCTTTTGAGGTTCAGCCATCTGTCCGGCATTTCCTGGTGAAAAATAGCACTTATATTATTGATCACAATAGTAAACAACTACAACACAAATTGTGTTTGGAAATAATTTTCGAATGACGTGGTAACTGCTTGCTTCGAGAGGTAGATTTTGCTACGTTTGTGAATTTACAATTAGAGTTCCGATAGTCCTCAGTAGATTACCATATAGAGCCATAATCATTCTCCCGGAAGTCAGAGGAGTATCTGTAGTATTGCAATGGCATCGAAGACGCAAAGTTTCCAAAAAGCTTCCGGCAATATATTGGACAAAACACACAAAAACGGCTGAGAGTTGAGATTATGATTTCATCTAGACAACCCATCGGAAAAAACAGATTCCAGTGCCTGCTCAAATGATCTGGTCCACATACAAGCTAAAATTACTGTAATAGCCTCCGTCAGCGTTATAGCTTTTTAAGATTCAACATATAAGGCGACTTTTCGAAGAAACAACTGGTTTCATGTAAAATGTCTTAATTTTACTGGTTTTATAATACATTTGATCTCGATTTTGTTCCATGTAACACGTCAGTTTATACATTTTTCAACCCTGAGCACGATGGTGAAGTCAGAATTGCGATGTCTCATTCCGGTATCAGATTAGAGCAGACTAACCATGAAGAACATCTTAAGTAACAATCACGTTTCTTCATCTTCAAAGTGCTCCAGTGGATTCCCCATAAATTCCCAAAATGAATCAGTCTGACAAGTGACACCTTATTTGAAAGGTTTTTTGTTATGCTGAACACGATGGTGAACTCAGAATTGCTACATCTTATTCCGCTCTCAAACTGGAGCACTTTGAAGATGAAGAAACGTGGTTGATACTTGAGATGTTTATCATGGACATCATGATCTAAGAGACATTTTACATAAAAGCAGTTACTTCTTCGAAAATTCGCTCTTATATCCAAGCTGCATGACTGTGGATTTCTTTTAAACTTTCAGTTTGAACTTTTTATTTAAATAATATTATGTCTATGTAATGATGTAAAACATTTTTGTATGTATTCTTTTAATTTAAAAAAAGGTTTCTTAAGTATTACAATATTGTACCTACTTGATTAATCTCCTCCACTATCGTTAATAATTATTGTGAGTTTGAGAGCGACATAATATTAAAAGTCATTACCATAATAATAGTTGTCATCACCATAACACCAGTTGTCATTACCGTGATACCGGTTCGTCACTACTGCAAACGCTCAAAATTTAAACTTCAAAATAATTTTGTCTCTCAAATTATTTGAGAGACAAAAATGATTTAAATTCTGCCTGACAACTTTAAAGACACTAGGAGACCATTCTTAGTACTTACAATTTTTAAAATGCAGATTTTATTGACTAATTATTTTTTTAAAGTTTGATAGCTCAAAATGGACTAGATATTATCTAATGTAGCATGGGAATCTAACTTAGCATCATTTGCAAGGTGGAACATCGAAGACCTTGATTCAAACTTGTATTCAAGGATCTTTAATTTGCTGGACTAAGAAAGTCAATCCGTGTTCATAGTCACTTACTCCAAGTAGAGAGTACACTTGATCGGAGAGATCTAAGCCATAACTCTTGAGAAGAGTGATCACTTCTCTGATAGGATCGAACAGATTGTCCGTCTCATCTTGCCTTTGCTTTATCTGTAGTAGATAACCCATAATATTCACCAGACCATCATAGTCCCCTTTGATCAGTGATTTATTGAGTTCAACCATAGCGTCTTCTATGAATTGGTCAAGTTCTTTTAACCTGTGAATTTAAAATATAATAATGTTGTTGAAATAAAAAATCATCATTGGAAAAATCGAATTGAATGGTCATAGAATTACAAACAGTGACGGGGAACGAAGTGTCGATTTACATGTTCAAAAAATCGATTTTTTGAGTCGATACTCTGGTACCCTATTTTTATCTGAATCAAGTCTTCAGATAAATTTTAGAATTATATGGTATACATATATACCGTAAATAATAATTGATAAATAATTATTAAAAATGATGCGTAAACATTATTATATTAACTAACAATAATTAATAATAATTTACACTACTTCTTTTCAATCTCCCAATGAGCTGGAGACTTGAAATTTTAAATATAAGTCAGAGCTAGATGAAAATGCAATATTCACTCGGTTTTTCGTCTGTAAAATTGATTAAACAATACCTATTTGTTTAAACAAATTAAATTTGGATGATGAGCTAAAGTTTCATCTATCATTTCGTGAATTAGATTAGGGTGATTTGCTCAAAGAAGATATTAAACCGTTGTGTCAAGAATTTGCAAAGTTTGTCTGCGACCTGGATGATGTAACTATTGTAGTTTATTGTAGAATTTATTTTTTCTATATACCATCATGTTGCATAATAATTGCATGCATACTTCGCCACTATATCGTCGATCAAGTGCTGTTTATACAGCATACCCCAGTGAGAGCAGATATTCAGGAGTTCCGATTTGAACACTCTCAAGTCGATTCGTATCCAAGCGGTAATCATCGTATCATTTTCCATATCGGAAATTTCCTTGAACAAGTCGTCGTATGAATCAATCTGAAACCAAAGTGAATCAAAGAGAAAATTATCAGGTAAAGTCATAGCATTATTAAAATCTATTAAAATAGACTTCATAAAAGAAAGAAGTACTAAATATAAATACGTAGCAAATAACTGCAAACATTGTAAGGAAAGTTTAATTTAATATCTCTTTTCATTTGGATTTAAAATAAATTGAAAATAAAACTTTTTTGAGCTTTTAAAATTTACAACTGAATTTGTTGTTTATTCCTTCCTGCCTAATCTTTTTTCATTATTTGCGTTCATACACTTCACCCTGTCGCCACTCGACTGAGTTGACAGGAAAGTTTCAACGCTGTTTGTTAACTCTATCTTCGAGTTTAACCCTACTCAGCACACGAATTTAACCTAGTTTCCCAAAAGATCGGCAGTTCCCCACTTGTTGAATATTATATGAACATTCAGTGTAAATTATGTAATTATGTTTTGTTTTATGTAGCAGCCAAAACCTCTGGTCCCTCTGAGTGCAATGGGAATTATGCATTGAAAATCGTGTATGGCAGACATACCGCTTTGTTAGTATCGTTTCTAACAGACATTTCACTAATTCTCCTGACAAGTTTTCTTATTTACTGACGTGTCTCTCGGCCTGCGGATTCGGTTAGTTACAGTCGAGATCCCGAAGACACAATTATCCGTTGAGGAAAAGTTTGCAATTATCTGTCGTGTTGAATCAGGTGAACCAGCCATTAGTTTGGCTAGAGAATTTGAAACCGTTCATTCAAAAATCTATTACATTCTGAAATGTATGACCGAAATTGAGGAGCAGTTCGATAAGTGTGAAGTGAAAGTGAAGAAAATCAGGAGTACCTATTCAATTCAAAAAGGAAGTCGTCGAAACGAAAAAAGTAAAAAGTTATAACTCAGTTGTTTTTCTCTGTAATTACCCTGTAACTATGTACCTGATGTAACTTGATTTTGGATGATTTTAAATACATACAAAATTTAATATGTTAATACACACCTTGTATGACTAAGTACATTCTTCTATATATACATATATGTATTTATTTGCAAAAACTAAACTATATGATTCTTGGAAAATTCCATCAGCTTGGATCAAAGAATCTAATCTTCTGGTTGATTATCACAGCTGAATTTTCTGGCTGATTATCACAACTGATGCTGCGGTCAGCAAGCATTTTGCTTCAACACTCCCAAATTTAATAGTTATTAGCCATAAAGCACGTTATTTTCAGCATCTCAAGGACTGTTGATACCTCTACCGCCCGCCTGTTTCGAACCAGTGTAAAATGTCTGCACCATTACCTCATTGCAAACCAGCAATGGAAGTCCTGACCAGGGACTTTGAACATCACGTCCCATTCAACAGATACCCACTTCATATACTTTCAAGTACTATTGCACATTTTCTTTCACTTCACACTTTTTCCCCGTAATCTCTTGCCCTTGCAAAAAGGTATTTGTAGTATCACCAAACCTGTAAGTAGGTCTTTATCTAGGCTGAGTGTCGACACTACACACCATACTACAGCAGATTTTTCTCAACTTCGCCAACACGATTATCCAAATAAAGGAAGAGAATATCCAGGAGCCACCAAAGCCAGCTCCACGAATATGAGTAACCTAAGTAATCATACTAGGGATGCAAATAAATAATCGATTATTTGACCCCGATTAATCGATTAATTGCCGATTTTTTTAATTAATCGTTCATTATAACTGATTAATCGATATAATTACTGATTAATCGGTTTTTGAATAAATCAGGATTTGATTCATTCTAATATGCTTGAATAATGCTTTCAAAATCCAGATGTATTATAACACCGATCATCAGTAATAATAATCGATTAATACAAATTAAGAAAAACCGTACCTAGTTGTTATCGTTACTACCTCTATAAATGACGGAAAGAGTTGTCCTTCATCCATGGAGGTACCTAGTAAGAATAACAACGTCGATTTTTCTTCAACCCCGGGGTACCTACCCCCCCTACCACTAACACAGTGGTTTCTACCGTTTCAAAGGAAAGTTGTTGACAATGGGAATTGAAAAATTAATGTTTATTGAACCATAGGTACCCCCCCCCCCTCCCACTGGTGGTAGGGAATAATTCATATAAAAAATAAACAAATAAACAAGTAATAATAATTTACATAACTTTATGGGAATATTACACACTACTTAATGATAATTAATAATAATAATAATTAATCTATCTTTTAGAGATCACGACAGAAGAGTGATCTGTACAAAGAAGATAATAAACCGTTGTGTCATGAATTTGCAGAAATCATTCAATTCGATTTCACGAATCTACGTATCTTGGAACAATTTTTGTGGGGGGGGGGGGGGGTAAACTTTTTTTTTCTTTGGTCGATTCCAATGGTTCATTATCGAAGATGATAAACCAAAAGTATGTTGTATCTGTGGCCACGTCAGTTCCTGGGACTGACGCTGACCCAAGAGCAGAACCGCTTGGAGGGTGATATCCTCTCATAACTTTTATTTTTACAAGATGTCCCAAAACACTACTTATTTTAATATACACTTTTTATTGGTTCAATTTATGGTACCCTCGATTTATAAGAAAAAACGATTATATGCAATTTTATTCGTTTTGGCACTCCTTTATCTTCATTAGCCTTATAATTAACAATAGGTCGTCACCTATAGACGAAGAAAAGAACACATAGAAAAGAACACTCGTATATTTCACAGTTCTATCCATCATACAAAAACATTCTATCACTAAGAAACATGTCATAACAAATATGAAACATCAGGTGATCACGGATGATGCTCATTAATTGGTACATAAGTATTATTTATAATTTGAAGTCACCACAGAAAGCAAATAATTATGCATTTTAAATAAGTACTTAAATAATCGATTATTTGCTTTCGATTAACCGAACATTGATTATTCAATACCGATTAATTGGTCACATCGATTATTAGCTTACGATTAATCATTTGATGTTATAATCGATTATTTGGTTTCGATGTTGCATCCCTAAATCATCACCTCTTTGAGAGGCCCAACATTATGATCATGAATTCCATTTAATCCATCGCTACTTTCTTCTACCCTGGTGTTCCATCTGATTTTAGATCGTCCCTATGATACCCAAGTGATTAAGGTAAGCTCTGTGTTCATATCGTTGCCGTCCACGCTCTGGACATCCAAACTACAGGCAGAACTACCTCATCAGTTGGCTTTTACCACTCTATGCCAAGTGATGACCTACTGTACGATCGCCGTCACTCAAAGTGATGATTTTCATAATATGAAAATTTTGCATAATATTATGCAATCCGACATCCCTCAGCGACTTCAATCCCACTTTTACATTTTACATTTTTACGTGTTTTACGTTTTACGTGTCCATCTGTTAAAATACTTACTGGAGGTGACTCAGGGGCACGGTAAACATCCAATTTTGCATTCATAAAAGTGAAGCTGCCAATTTATGACACGGGGTCAAATTGTTCCGTATCGTCAGGGTGAGTTTTAAGGTTCCCTCAGGAAGGTTTGGGGTCATTTAGTCTTTTACATATTTATCTTGGTGACGAGTAGGGCCCGATGTCCTAAACTCGTGACTACTTGAATTTGGTTTCTATCACTAATATTCAAGTTTTGACGCCCCCCCCCCCCCCCCCCGTACACCAAGCAAAATTACTGAAAAACGACCTGAATGGAATCAACTGTGCGAGGTCAAAAAGCCTCGTCCTGCACTTAACGTGTTGAGATGACACATCAACCTATTCCATAACGTATGAAGCAATTGATGAGGAAATGTGCGTAACGAACCATCTTTCGAAAGTCGTCTATGGTGGGGAGACGTGTTGGAAGCAAGGGATTGCCGTCTTCATCATTTCTATCTTCCAGTTCTAAATCTTCCGGAGTCAAGAGACGGGCGTATCTTACAAATTGTGACAGGTGTTCTGACTGGTTTTCCATCCACAAATACGAATATTTGTAAAAAGGCTTCACGAAGTTCTCGGTCTGAAATAATTAAATCTTCAGTTAACGTTCCTGTTATAAAAATCAACCAGTCATAGGAGTTTAAATCATGTTCTTACCTCCTGTACAGCCGTTTTAGTCTTGTCGACTAGTTCTAAGTGCATCGCTTTTATATCTTCATGATTTATAACGTCGTCCTGTAATTAACAGAGTAAGAATATTCAGTGTATTACTGTTAATCGTGTATTTCAGTGCATGTTGAACTATAATTTATAATTCACGCATTACTTTATTGAATGGATGTGATGAAGTTGCTAAAATGGCCTATGTGTGTTCAGGTATTGTTTTTGTTGAAAAGTAAGTAGGTAGAACAGTTGTTGTTCATTTGATGACGTCACGCGAGTTGCCAGTGTCTACCTTCGCATTTGTTGTTGTCGGCAGTCCGAACCCGTGTGTTGATTGTGTGCTCGAAGCTCGCCGATTTAGTCATTGTTTTATTCTTACGAAGTTTTATCGAATATTTGCGCACTGTACTTTAAATATATTTCTTATGAAGGGATTTTCTCGCACGTTGTTTATCAGAGATCCTCATATAAGTGGCGACCGTGACAGGACAGTGAAAAGTAATCTTTGGATAAGTAAAGTCAGTGCGTCAAGTAAGTAAGAAAAGTGCCGGTTTCTTCCGAGTTGATTTATCGAACTTCTACTCAAGTAAGTCTGTTTTATCGTCATTATGTCACTTGAAGTAGCAAAGAAATCAAGATCGGGCATTCGTCGAGCTTTCTCGAAGTTAGCAAAGGACATAGAAACAATTTTAGCCAAAAAAGATGAAAACATCGACGTTGCAAAGTTGAAGTCGTTGTTTGCCGTACTAGAAGTTAGAAACAATGAGTTATCGACCAAAAATTTCGCGATCTATGAACTTATGCTTCTAGATACTGTAGCGAGTGATGCTTCGATTGATGAAGAATTGGCTACGTGTGATGAGTATTCTCTCAAGTTTTCGCACATTTCGGCGTTGGTGTCAGAACACGTGGATCAAGACAGGGTATCCAATTTTTCGGAACGTTCTAAGAAAACTTCTGTTTTCCGTGGTTTTCCCGATTCGCATGGTGCCTTTAGTAGCTCAATGTATAGGTTACCAAAAATGACGTTGAAAGAATTTGGTGGGGAAATCGCTGATTGGCTTCCGTTTTGGGATCAGTTTAACAAAATTCATGTTGATACTAATCTAGATCCTAGTGAAAAACTGCATTATCTTTTGATGTCAATCACCCCAAATTCTCCTGCTAGGGCTGTTGTCGATAGTTTCCCTGCTACGTCTGATATGTACCCTGAGGTTGTGAAAGCATTACAGCAACGTTTCGGAAGAAATGATCTCTTGACGGAGTTCTATATTCGTGAATTGCTCAGCATTATTTTGCAAAATATGGCCTCGTCTCAAAAGCTTGCTTTATCAGAATTGTACGATAAAGTTCAGTCACATCTCCGAAATTTACATAGTTTAGATGTTACTATTGACAAGTGTGCGCCAATTTTGCTCCCACTCGTTTCCTCATGTCTACCCACTGACGTTTTGAAGACTTGGGAAAGGAAAGGTTCCTCAGGAGTCAATACCAGCTCAAAGACCATACTTGAAAATTTATTGAATTTTCTCAAATGTGAAGTCGAAGGTGAACAGAAAATTTCAATGGCTCTATCTGGTTTTGGACTCTCAAAAAAGTCGACCTGTACTAAAGTTGACAGCAAAAAACTCAAGAAGTTTTCGGAATTTTCTAGTGACAATATTCCTACAGCTGCTGGTCTTCTCACTACAGTCAAAGAATCTTCTCCTAAGGGCTGTATTTTTTGCTCACAAGGTCATAAATCCCAAGACTGTCCTAAAGCTGTCGACATGTCATTGGTGGATAGACGCAAGGTCGTTTCGGAAAAAAGGGCTTGTTTCTGCTGTTTGAGGATTGGTCATTCAGCTAAGGTATGTCGCAACCGCCCTAAATGCGTTGTTTGTCAAAAATCCCATTATCCCATAATTTGTGAAGGCGTATCCCAGAACACTGTCGCTAGATCTCCTGTTACGTCAACTAGTAGTGAGGCAGATACAAGAAAGTCAGAGGCGCTTGCTAGTCTTGTTGCTCCCTGTAATGTTTTGATGCAAACAATATTAGTCAACATTATGAATGGGTGTAAAAAGCGTACAGTTCGGGCATTGATTGATACAGCCTCACAACGCACATATGTTTTGGATTCTACTGCTACGGAAATGGGTTATGTGTCAAAAAGAACTGAAACAATTCAACACTCGTTGTTTGGTGGTGTGAGTTCTACAGTATCCAACTATAATGTGTACACAGTACACTTGTCGTCTCTCGATAGTGGATATTGTTGCAATTTCGAGGCTCTTAACCAAAACAAGATTTGTGGTGACATCTCCCCTGTGTTGAAGGGACCCTGGCTCTCTGAACTAGCTGATAGTGGCATTTTTCTCTCGGATGTCGGAACAAGTGGCCCTATTGAGGTACTTATAGGTGCAGACATTGCAGGCAAATTGTTGTCTGGAGGACATCGAGCTCTATCAAGCGGTCTCGTTGCAGTTCAGACTAAGTTAGGATGGACTTTGATGGGAAAAGTCCCAGAAGTATGCGAAAAGGGAGTTGTCATGTTAGTGACCAGCATGCTCACTAAAGAAGTGAAAATTACGGACCTGTGGTCATTGGACACATTGGGAATCACAGATCCTACTGAAAAATTGAATAAGATGGAGTTGGAGTTAACTACTCACCAACATTTTCTCGATACTGTGAAGGTTGCTAATGATGGACGGTTCGAGGTACATTTGCCTTGGGTGGAGAATCATCCCCCTCTGCCAAGTAATTACATCCTGGCTTTGAAAAGATTGCAAACTACAGTCAAGAAACTAAAAAATGAAGGGTACTATGAGGCCTATCAGATGTTGTTGGATGAATGGACCCAGGATGGTGTTATTGAGGAAGTCTTGCCTCTTGGAGAAGACACACCATGCCACTACCTTCCACATCGTCACGTTGTCAAACCTGGAAGTACTACGCCTGTAAGACCTGTTTTTGATGCTTCGGCACGAGAAAATAAAAACCCAAGTTTGAATCAATGTTTGGAAAAGGGACCTAACTATATCGAAAAAATTCCCTCTGTCCTTGCACGCTTTCGGCTGAAGAAGATTGGTGTCATTAGTGACATACGCCGGGCTTTTCTACAGATTGGTATTGCTCCTCATGATCGTAATTTCCTGAGATTTCTGTGGATAAACAAAGAAGGCAACTTGAAGATATATCGCCACTGTCGTGTAGTTTTTGGACTCTCTCCAAGCCCCTACCAACTAGGAGCATGTATCGACCTTCATCTTGAACAGGTGATGACTGAGTGTGGTGAGGGGAAACGTCCCAATTCGGCTGACCTGATTGAACAACTACGATCTAGTTTTTATGTGGATAACTGCCTGACAAGTGTTGAGAATGAAGTGAAGGCCCAGGAATTCATTGATGTTGCAAAGGAAGTCATGATGGAGCGTGGATTCGATCTGAGAGGGTGGGAGCTGAATACAAATAGCAAAGTTCCACTCACTAATGTACTTGGATTGTTATGGAATCGAAACGATGACACCCTGTCTGTGAATGTATCGAGTGTCACGTCAATGGAGTTTGAGACTGTCACAAAGAGACTGATTCTTAGTGCAGCACATCGTGTCTTTGATCCAATAGGGTTGACGTGCTGTGTGACACTCTTACCTAAGTTAGTGCTTCAGAAAACATGGGAATCTGGACGTGGTTGGGACCAAGAGGTTGATGAGGAAACATCCTCTCAGTTCAAGTCATGGTTCAAAGAGGTACCCCTCCTCTCACAGATTAATATACCAAGATGGCTCCCAGGATCAAACACACCTAGTAATGGATGTAGTTTGCATGTATTCTCTGATGCATCCCAGAAATCGTATGGTGCAGTCGCATTTCTCAGAGTTGAGACTGCCAAGGATGTCAGAGTGCAATTGGTTGGTGCCAAGTCTCGAGTGTCACCTATCAGTAAGCCTTCTAAAAAGATGACTATCCCAAGACTTGAGTTACTTGCAGCATCGATCGCAGCTCGTTTACACCAAAGTATAGTTGAGGACTATGGTTTCATAGATATTGAGACCACATTTTGGACTGACGCATCTACTGTGCTTGCTTGGATTGAAAGAGACGAGCCGTGGGATGTATTCGTCTTCAACAGAGTGAAAGAAATAAGACAACTCACGTCTAATCATGTATGGAGGCATATTCCTGGAGCTAGGAACCCAGCAGACCTCCCCTCCCGTGGCTGTTCTGCCAAAAAGTTGTTGTATTCTCGATGGTGGGAGGGCCCTGACTGGCTCAGGTTACCTGAAGAATGCTGGCCTAAACCTGAGATGGATTTTGACGAAAAAGAAATTGGATTGGAAAGAAGAAGAAATGTAGTTTCGTCTATGTTATGTGAAACTACACCTGTTGACTGGTATTACCACAAATTTTCGAATTACAAGATGATCGTACGTATGGTGGCATGGATCTACAGATACAAGACTAATGCTAAGATCAAGAAATGTGATCGTATCCCTCAAGACCTAACTACTGAAGAATACCTTACAGCAGAACTCAAAGTGTTTTGTATGGTTCAGGAGGAGGCATTCTCTAGCGTATTTGACGAGAAGCTTGCCAGCTTACTCCCTTTTGTTGACAAGAGTGGTTTGATCAGACTCATGACCAAAATCTCTTATAGGGATGATGTCCACGACTTTTGTCATCCTATCGTGTTGCCTAGTCATGAACATCCAGTTGTTTTCAGATTGATCATGGACGTCCACAGAGACAACTGCCATGCTGGTGTTCAAATGATGATGTCGCTTCTGAGGCAAAGATTTTGGATCATTGGAGGTCGACAGTCTGTGAGAGCTGTTCTGAACTCTTGCCAAGTCTGCAAGCGCTATACAGCTAAGAGAATCGAGTCACTTCCCACTCCTCTACCTGAGACTCGTGTAAGGAACGCCAAGGTCTTCGAGATTTGTGGAGTTGATCTTGCTGGTCCCTTGTTTCTAAAGACTGAAACTGGTGTCAAGAAGAAAGCATACGTCTGCTTATTTACATGTGGAGTTTACAGGGCTGTACATTTAGAGCTAATCTCCTCTCTGTCAACAGACAGCTTCTTACAAGGATTTCGGCGCTTCACAAGTATAAGAGGACGACCCAGTATCATGTATAGCGACAGAGGCACTAATTTTATTGGCATGGACAATGCATGTGATGAGTTGGACTGGAACGTAATCAGTCAGTACAGTACTGCTCGTCGGATTGAATGGAGATTCAATCCCCCTTCCTCTCCATGGTGGGGTGGATGGTGGGAGCGCCTCATTGGTGTTATGAAAAAGCTGCTTCGTAAAGTCTTAGGTCACTCCTCTGTTAATTTTGAAGAGATGCTAACGATCCTGTGCGATTGTGAAGCAATAGTGAATGCCAGACCTCTGACTTATGTCTCCCAAGACCCTAATGATTTGACACCATTGACACCTGGAATGTTCCTCATGGATATTGAAGAGATGGGAGTTCCAGATTTTGATCTAATCGAAACAAGTGATCTCCAGAAGAGGTTCAGATATCGTCAGAACCTGAAGGACGTTTTAAGACAGAGATTCCGCCTAGAATATCTAGGGCAACTGAAATTTGCTGCTAGCAAGTCTCCTGATCATGAAGTGGAAATAGGAGACATTGTTTTGATAGAAAATGACAACAAGAAGCGCCTCGACTGGCCATTGGCTCGCGTTATTGAGAAAGTCGTAGGAAAGGATGGAAACACCCGACTAGTACGCCTAAAAACTGCCAAAGATGAACTCATGAGGCCGATCCAACGTCTCTATCCACTGGAATTGGAGCTGAACCCCAACGAAGACTCTAAAGCTGTAAGCAGGTGTCTTCGTCAGGCGATTGAAAAGCCAGCAGTTGAGACCATACCCCAGGAACTGGAACAAACTCAACTTGAGAGCGAACCACAAGAGGTTGACAGCTGTAAAGAAGAGGTCCTCACCACACGCCTTGGACGAAGAGTGATACCCCCTGTCAGACTCGACCTGTGATGTGAATTAAGTTCAAGAGTGTTATATTTAATTATCTCAAATTGAAGTTTTGTATGTTGGCATTTTAAATTAGTAATGTTCTCAAAGCAATTTTGTATAATTATGTTTTGTCAGTTGTAAGTTCCTACTTGTAATGTAAGTATATTGTGTCTCGTATAGTAGGTAAGTTCACTCATTATGTTCATGACGTGAACTTAGGTGGGAGTATGTTGAAAAGTAAGTAGGTAGAACAGTTGTTGTTCATTTGATGACGTCACGCGAGTTGCCAGTGTCTACCTTCGCATTTGTTGTTGTCGGCAGTCCGAACCCGTGTGTTGATTGTGTGCTCGAAGCTCGCCGATTTAGTCATTGTTTTATTCTTACGAAGTTTTATCGAATATTTGCGCACTGTACTTTAAATATATTTCTTATGAAGGGATTTTCTCGCACGTTGTTTATCAGAGATCCTCATAGTTTTTGCAGTAGTTCCAACAAAACCCTTTTCATGAATTATTAGCAGTTCAGCCTCTCTGCAATGTACACATATTTCCCTTGATCTTACATCCTTGATCTTAGCAACTCTTCCCTATCTCGTTACATCGTAATCCCTCAAGTATATTGGACCACTACCATTAGCTCTCTTTTCTCACGTTCCGAATTATTATCCCCAATACTCGTATCCCAGCTCAATTCTTCACAAACTTCCTTGCCCTTTGGCAGTTAACAGGTTTGGTGTTTGCCTAAGATTACATTGGAAAGGTATAGCTTACACAGGGAGCCAGAATACACCAAATCGGAAATACGATTGCAGTACTTGTCCCTAACTCGAGTTTATTTTTTAAATTATTCATTTATTTACAAGATTTAACGGGCAGATCCTCAATTTACAAGAAAAATATAGGAGCCGCCCGCATCCTGCGACGGAAGGGGAGAAGGGCCGAACCAAACAGGTCCACATCCAATTGGCCGAATCATTGGTGGATTCAGCCAGTAGTTAGTTGCAGAAGTGGGTATATAGAATGTGCGTGTAATGCGGGTTAGATACAGAGGAGCGTCTGGTCGACTATAATCTTCTCTAGGACTTTCGGTATTTTGGAAGACAGCGAGCAGATGGGACACCATCGGGTCCCATCCCCTTCCTTGGGGGAATCCAGCACATTCCTGACAATTTCCTAGGAGATCGGAACACCACACATCGAGAAGGAAGTCATAGAGAGAACACCAGTTTGGATTTGGTGGGAAGACGGCTAAATGTAAACCAAAGAGAAATATTCCGCGAAGATTTCAGCGATCTCTGGAGGATTATTGGCCGTGCATGATCCGAAATTCATGATTCTGGGTAAGGCAGATGAACCATCTTTGTAATTAACATGGTTCCACAACGCTTTACTATTTGTCTTGATCGAGATTGTGAGATTGTGAATCCAATTCAATTCATTCATTGTGAATCCAATTCATCCACCATTCTCAATAACACAAGTACCTATAAAAACCTCCACACCGTAACTTTATAATATCCATCCCAACAACATCCATCCATTTCATGCATTACTTGTCAAACATTACTGTGTCGCGATCGGACAATTATCATGTAAGTTTATAACTAGTTTGTAAGTCACCATTTCTATTTAACCCTTTATTCCATTCTTATAATAACTCTCCCATATTTTTGTTTGTAGGATACATGATTAGGATCGTGTTCCACGATCGAAACGTCGTAATAAAACCGAATGATAACAACGACTAGTGTTGGTCATCCTTACCCGCAATCTACTGTTTCCTAGTCAAAACAACCTCCACTATAAATATATATGTATATCCTCTGTCACGGAGTGATTCCTTGATATCTTAGAACTCTTCGAACGTGTACGATCTACCATGTACGATCTTACCATGTACGATCTACTTTGACGCTGATAGGAAATCCTTGGTATGAGCAAAGGCATTACATCAATATCTCCCATGATATTGGTCATTATAGACATGATGGAGGGAAAAGTG
Source organism: Stenodema calcarata (assembly GCA_963920205.1). NCBI lineage: Eukaryota > Metazoa > Arthropoda > Insecta > Hemiptera > Miridae > Stenodema > Stenodema calcarata. The sequence continues at coordinate 24,830,490 of OY986057.1, read as the reverse complement.
TCTGAATCAATGGTCATCGCCGGCTCGAACATGATGTCTGGCTCAAGCAGCAGCATTTTAACTTCAAAAAGTGGGCCGTTTTTGCTTTGCGGTTCCATTTGGTCAATCAAGAAGCTGAATCTAAAATAAAAAACATTCCTTTGCTTTTTATATTGTTACCAACAATGTTTTCAATGTTGTTTTTATAAATACTTTATAAATCGTTATTTGAAGGGTGAGGGGGAAGAACGAACTAAGTCATGTTGTTTTCGAGATTGACATATTGTTATCATTGGATTCAGGGTAAAAAACTGCATCGTATGAAGGTGTCAGAAATGGGAAAAACCCACTCTAACCTTTTAATTAATTAATTATTTTTTTATTTTTAACGAAAGGTGCGGGCTTTGTACAAGTTTTAAACAATATAAAGCGTTTTTCTCAATTTCAAGAAAAAATGACTTAGTTCGTTCTATCCCCTGACCCTTCATATCCAGCAAATTTCGACAGTCGGTAGGAGCGGAAAAGTATAATAGGTTATTTAGAAAAAGTCAAGAGTGAGAATAGCACAGTGCACTCGTAAATCAATACGAACGCTGCTCCAGTGGCGTGTAGAAGACCATCAAACACCGCGTCATCAATCATGTTCACGTATTTCTCCCAGTTTTCTATCTTCAATCGGTTGATATTTTTGTTCTCTTCTGCACATGATGGCGAAATACTTTTCTGTCCTTCTTTTTCAATGAAAGGCTGCTCACTCAAATTTTGATTTATCCCTTTGTCCATCTGGTCTTTGTCAGCAATAACTACTGGAAAATAATTCATTTAAAATAACAGGGTATGCGTGAGAATTAGCCTCTTCAACAAAATTACAATACAGCACAATTACAGTACAAGCTAATATGCAATTTGTTATATTTTAAATAATTCTTCAAATCAAGTACAACAAAATCTATGCTGTCAGCGAAAAAACAATTTCATATCAGAAAAATGTACTTGAATCCTCCTGGGAATGTACTTGAAATGTTCTCGACTGGTACGACAAATTTTCTGTAGACCCACAAAATTGCAAATCTCAAGATCTGTAATTAGCAGTTTTCTTATTTGTTGCACATAATATAAAAAAATATCTAATGAGTGATCAATCATTATTTCTACCATAAAACACGTTTTGGCAGGTCATTCGCGTGGACCTGAGACAATGTACGAAAACTGCCACCCTAGATTTAACGTTCAGCTATTTTTGTGACCATTATCTTCACTAATCTATTACGTTTATCTTACTCGGCTTACCTCCTTTCACTGCTTCCATGGATTTCACCAGAGTCTTCCGATTTGCGAAAATCTTTGATTTAGCCCTGTCTTGTTCACTTTTTGTAGCCTTCCTCTCATTTCTTAGTTTGATTGGGTGGACGGGCACAAGAGGATCTTCTTTCTGTTGTCCTTGAAACTTGTTCCTTTCAGATGTCCACTGTTCGTGAATTTTGCTGGAATGGTAAATGGAATTCAATAAGAGGGTCGAATAACTGAAACCCCAATACCAACCAAGGAACAAATATTAAAAACATTTCAGCCGTCAATATTCACGAATTAAATGGGCCGAGATCAACTTCGAGTGGAATACTGCAGAATAGAGACAAAGTAATAATATGTCAATTAATGGATTGATTATGAAAGAAGAACCCCTGGGATTTGTATTTCTTTAATTTTTTCCTCAATTGGCTTCATTGCTCATTTCGCTGATGACGTGGCGGTCCATTCCACTAATTTGAGCGCTGAAGTTGCTCAGGAGAACCTACAGCTTTATGCCCAAACGGTTGAAGAATGGTGCAACAAGTGGAGAGTAAATGTTAACCCATTCAAGTCTCAACTGGTCAAATTCACCCTCCGCAGAAACATCCCACGAAGCTCCATAATATGTTATGTGTGAATGGCACCTCTATATTGAATATTCAAATTTTGAAACTGGAGAAACGAAATACCTCGGGTTGAAGCTCGACTCAAAGCTCACGTGGGCATCCCATATATCCTCGATCGTCCAAAAGACACGTGCACGAATGTACTTGCTTAGGCACATGCTGATCAGCCCCACAATGTATTTGCCAATGAAAAAACTTATATATATGCAGCTCATCAGACCAGTGTGGCAATATGGGTGCGTCATATGGTCATCAGCAGCAGATTCGCACATTAAAAGAATACAGACGGTTCAAAATCGAGTACTACGTCTCATCACCAACAAAACCATTCACGAAGATCTGGACATTCCCGAGGTCGCAGAGGTTCTCCAGCACTCGTTCGTCAAGCACCAACAAAAAATGCAATCCCGCTCCAATGAGCTTATACAGAGAATACCAGAAAACCCTCCAGCCCCTAGAAATCAAAGAAGGCTAAAAAGAAAGTGGCATACCTACTGACCTCGCCGAAAACGGACATTAATATATTGTATTATAATATTATGTATGTTGTTACTGTTGTCAATTATAGTTATTTTGTTACCAGTTGGAACTAGATATTTATTGTTATAAGTTTTAATTTAATAATCATAGTATGTTAAATAATGAATCACTTTGTTGCCCATCATTGGGTGGAGTCAACAGTACATGGTCCACGTCATATGTACCTATATTTAAATATTAATTCGCCGAACAGTAATGTACAATAAAGTTTAAAAAATAAAAAAATAAACTCCTCGAGTCGATATGAAGTCTACTTTTTTCGAGTTTTACGGCGTATTTGTATTGACCATTGCTCTTCTTGAAGGTCCATTCGAATTCAAATTAAATTGTCGCATAAATGTCAAAACTAAATGCTTGCATACGAATCTGCAACACATTGGGACATTTTATGTCAATATTAATAGTATCCAATCTTAATAAACCGTTCAGTAACATACATTCACGGATAGGAGGACAGTGGTTAGTACCATCAAATAAGTGGTTATCAGCAATTATGTTATGGTCTAATCAGAATCATTTGATGGAAACATGTCATTGAAATGTATTGAAATTGCTTGCGAAAATTCCTCCTCCACCAAAATTCATGGATGATGGATAAGTGCCTCTTTCCTTCATCCATGAACCTAGTAACAATAACCACGACGGTTCGTCTTAAATTGTATCAATCGATTAATCGGTTTTCGAATACATCTGGATTTTGAAAGCATTTTTTAAGCATATTAGAATGCATCAAATCCTGATGTATCATTCGAAAACCGATTAATCAGTAATAATAATCGATTAATAAAAACGATTGGCAGCTAAACATCGACTAAAATTAATCGATTAATTGGGGTCAAATAATCGATTATCCTATTAATCGATTATTTATTAGCAACCCTAATTCAGAGCCATATAGCAAGCCCTGAGAACGAGATGGTAGTTCACATTGACTTTGTTGAGTATATCTATTTTAATAATTATTATTAGGTGATATTATTTAATTGATAAGTAACAATAATTAATAATAATTTAAGCTACTTGATAATGATTATTAATAAATCATGATAATTCATCATAATAATTATTTAATCATTTAGAGATCTATACAGAAGGGTGATCTGCACAAAGAAGATGATAAACCGATGTGTCAGGAATTTGCAGCGTTTGTTTTTAATTTCTTTTTAATTTGCAGGCATTTGTTAATTTGATTTTCGATAAACATTCCAATTTTGAGGGGGGGGGGGGGTTAATTCTTTCTTCTTGGGTGATTCCAAATCATTTACATTATCGAAGATTGGAAGATTATAAACCAATATAAAGTTTAATGAGAACAATACTATCCGCAGCACAACGGCGGCCTTCAAGAGAAATAAGTCGATGCCAAACTCTGCCCATGGGATTCCGTTTTTGAACGAGATATAACGTAAGAATTTACGCTGAACTCTCTCGATTCGGTTGATTGCATTTGCGTAGAAGGGGGTTACATATTGTGGAACCATAATCTAGAATAAATCGAACGAGCGCGTTTACGGGACAATCAATCGACATCCCTGAAGTCTCTCGTATGACGTTTCAGAATCCCTAGAGCCCTCATTGCTTTCGAAGAAATATCATCAATGTGGTCACTGAATGTCAAGCGAACGTCAAAAGTCACACCTTGAAACCTTCATGAAGACAATCTGGAAGTTGGTGTATCATTTACCAACCTCAACCAAAATCCCAATCAATTCCTTGTGGATACTACAAGTCAATCCTTCTGGAAGCACTTGGGTCGCCCTCATAAAAATGCCTACTCGTGAAATGAACAGCCAATGGGGATCTTTGCCTCTGAACAGCAAATCGACTAGCTGGACGAAAATCAGCAATACGCCTTTGAACTTGTTGAGCGATATGGCAATGAGAATATTTCAAAAACCACAGTACAGCTCTCCGTCTTGCAAACGTCCATTTTGAGTGGTACTTATATTATAATATACAAAACCTCTTACAGAGCGACGATTCCCCATTTCCGATACGCTAGTTGGAATAGTGAAGGAGAATTTTGATATTGTTATGAACACAGAAAAGCAGAATACAAAACACACAACGTAGGTGAGAGGTAAATAGAAGAAATTATGCACACGGTTCAAGTACCGAAATTAAACTGCGAACTTTATTCGTTACCGGAATTTCAGGACAACAAACGCGTTGCCAATCTAAATCACCTGTTGATGATCCCAACATCACTCCCCCTCCATCAACGAAGACGGCTGTATCGGGGTCTGATAGGGTGTCAGTTTATCAGCATGCACAACCTTCCTCTGATGATTTGGAGTAACTATTCGGAATATGACGTCCGACAACCGCTTGATGACTGTGCAAGGTCCTACCCATGGCGACTGCAATTTGGTTGAAACTCCAACCCTCCGGCGAGGCCAGTGATACCAGACCTTATCGCCTGCTTGGTACCTAGGGAGCGTTGCCTGCACATCGTACCGTCGTTTGGAACCCTGTAGCGCGCCCTTCAGGTGCTCACGCGCTGCCTCGTGTACTGTGCCCAACTGTTGACGAAGCCTGTGCCCATATTCAGTAGTACTGAGAGAGTCTGGCGTTATTCCTGTTTGCAGTTGTAGAGGTAGGGTGATGTCACGGCCAAAAACCAGATTAGCAGGAGAGAATCCGGTAGCTGCATGCTCTGAGGCCCGGTAAGCTAGCAAGACCCAAGGCAACCATTCGTCCCAATCATCCTGCTGTGTATGGATCATCTTGGCAATCATGTCAATAATTGTGCGGTTGAGCCTTTCTACTTGCCCATTACTCTGTGGGTGCATTGGGGTGGTCCTAGTTTTATGGATATTGAGGAGCTTGCACATTTCCTGGAAGACTTCAGATTCAAATGTTCTCCCCTGATCCGAGTGCAGCTCCCTTGGTACTCCAAAACGGGAAATCACGTTTGCCACAAGACCCCTTGCTACAGTTTCAGCTCGCAGGTCCTCAACAGCAAAGGCCTCTGGCCACTTGGTGAATGCATCACTTACAACTATGATGTGTTGATTTCCCCGTCTCGTTCTGTGCAGTGGTCCTATGGCATCAATGAATAGCCTCTCAAAGGGGACACCAGTCTGATAGGGCTGCAACGGGGCTTTCTTCACGGCTGTACCCTTTCCTCGTCTTGCACAAGTATCACAGGATACACAGAAACGTTTGACATCCTGGGACATACCTGGCCAATAGAAACCTTGGCGTATAAGCTTCAGAGTTCGCCTCCTCCCAAAATGCCCCAGCTTATGAGCTTGCCCAATAACATCAGCCTGCAAACTCTTGGGTACCAGCACTTGATCAGCGTAGTGACGGCCGCTATCGTCTTCCCAGTGGCGAATCAATAAGCCATCCTTCATCTTCAGGGCATCAAACATGGCCCAGAGGGCTTTAGTTTCCTCCCCAAACTCTGCTACCTGCTGCCATTCTGGTCGTTTCCCAGCACAAACCCAGCGGTACACTCGCCCAAGCATGGCATCCTCCTTCTGCTTACCAACCCACTCGGTGTGCGGAGGATCCACTCTTGTTATATTGGTTACTGCTTCATTTCCAGGAAACTTCTCCTTCTGCCTCTTGCAGTATGTACATTCTTCTGCTGCACAGGGTCGGCGCGAGAGACCATCAGCATTGAGATGCTTTGTCCCGGCTCGATGTTCTACCTGGAAATTGAAACCTGCAATACCCTCCAACCACCGAGCTAATTGGCCATCCAATTCCTTGAAGTTCCGTAGCCATCGGAGAGATGCATGGTCCGTCCGTACCACAAATTGCGCACCACACCCAAGGCCAAAGGACTTGAAATGTTTTAGGCCTTCAATGAGGCTCAAGAGCTCCTTGCGCGTTGTACAATACCTCCGCTCTTCCTTCTTGAGGCAACGGCTGAAGTACCCCAGGACTACCTCACGCCCATCTTGTAACTGGGCCAGGACGCTACCAATTGCTTGGTCACTGGCATCTGTGTCCAGGATGAAAGGGGATTCAGGCTGGAGATGTCCCAGAACTGGAGGCTGAGCAAGAGCCAACTTGACGTCCTCAAATGCAGCTTGAGCAACCTCATCCCAAACAAATTTTTGCTGGTCCTGAAGAGCGTACAGTACCCTAGCACGTTTGGCAAAGTCAGGCACAAAGGTTCGGTAATAGGAACAGAACCCAAGAAAGGACCTCAGCTGTTTTTGTGTTTCGGGAACTGGCCATGTTAGCACTTTTTCCACCTTGGCAGGGTCGGTAGCAATCCCGTCCTTGGAGATGACATACCCCAGGTACGATGCTTTTTGACCAAAAAAGTGGCACTTTTTGGCAGTCAACTTGATTCCTGCGGCTTGGAACGTCTCAAAAACTCGCCTCAGCCACGCCATATGCTCAGAGAAGGTAGCTGTGTCCACCAAAACATCGTCCAGATACACTTTCACTCTTCCTTGGCGTATGGAGTCATGAAGTACCTTCCCCATCGCCCTCTGGAACGTGGCTGGAGCGTTGGACAGTCCAAAAGGCATCACTCGGAATTGCCAGAGTCCCCAGGGAGTACAAAATGCCGTTTTCTCCTTATCTTCATCTGCCATAGGGATCTGCCAGTACCCACTCTGGAGGTCTAATGTCGAGAACCAGCAACTCCCTGTTAGCCCACAGATCAATTCATCGATCTTTGGCAAAGGGTGCGAATCCTTCTTGGTGATGTCATTCAATTGCCTGTAATCAATGCAAAACCGAGTGCTGCCGTCCTTCTTCTTTACCAATACTATTGGGCTAGCCCAAGGGCTCTTGGATGGCTCGATGATTCTGTTTTTCTCCATGTCCGCCACTAACCTGTCAACTTCACCAAGACGTATGGGAGGGATTCGCCGTGGAGCTTGTCGAATTGGGCGGTTGGTACCAACGTCTATGGTATGTGAACATCCTTCAATCCGTCCCATGTCTGAAGCATCCTTGGCAAAAATATCGGCAAACTCGATGATGAGTTGTCTTATTTCGTCTAGTTGATCTGATGCCAATGTCTCTCCTAACCCCAACGTCTTCACGTTGTCTGGCAATCCTTCTGAGCCTTTTGACGCTAGCATGCAGCATGGAGCAGCCTCCCCCTCATCCCCCAACGTTTGGAATCCGCCGCATGCTTCTTGTTGCTGCACCAAACAGCATCCTTCTTCTTCTGCCCCTAACACAGACAACCGTTTCCCACCTGCTCGGATGACTGAGTTTGCTGGATCAATGATGCACTTATGGGCCGCCAAGAAGTCTAATCCCAGTATGCATTGGTCCTGGATATTGGCCACAAGGCATGTATGACTCCTTGAGCGTCCATCCCCTATGTCAAACTGTAGGTCCGCCTCCCCCAATACAGGAACTCTCTCTCCAGAAACTGCACGCAGGCATATGGAACCAGCGGAGCCCAACTGAGCACCAACACGTTGCATTATGTCACTGTTTACAATGGTTCGTGAAGCCCCTGTATCCACCACCAGTTTACAAGGTTCTCCATTAACTCGTCCTGACAATGCTAGGGACATGAAGGATGACACGCGGTAAACAACATCATTATATTTTTTAGTTTCATCAATAACAGAAGACAACGAGTCCAGAGGATGTTTTGGTGATCTGGTGTTTGTGCTTTGGTTTTGGAGTGATTTTAAATAGCGTGTGGATGCACCTGCAGTGCCGGTTGGGTGGGCACCCTTCAGGCCAACCGGTTGTCGTTTCCCGCTTTCTGCTGATCCGGGTTGCCCTTTGGCCTCCATCGACGCGTTGGGCAATTACGGAAAATATGGTCGGGGGAATCACAGCGGAAGCACAACCTCCGTCCCAGTGGTGGTTGGACGGCTTGGTAAAGCTGCCCTTCCTGCTCATGTGGGGCCTCTGGGCTGGGATCCACCAGAGCGCACCTAATTGTAGTTGCTTTCCTGGCCACTTCCATACGCAATGTCAGTATCAACGCATCGGTGAGGCTTGTCTTAGTGCTGACAGGCCAAACACTCGTAACCCTTTCCCGAAGGTCTCGGTCCCGCAAGCCCTTGAAAAAGTAGCTGGCAACCTCCCAGTCTCTTGTAGCATCCAGCCCAGCCTTGCGGGCTAGTTCTTTGACAGCCTGATGATAAGTCGTAACCTCTTCTGATGGTAGCTGGGCTCGGGTCTGAAGCAAGGCAAGGCAAAGTTCGGCTTGGTAATGTATGCCATACCGGGCTTCCAAGGCTGCAACGAGGTCTGCATAAGCATAATCTGGAGGCATCTCAATCAGAGTCGTCAGGGCTGGGCCAGAGAGAGCCGCAGCTAAGCCTAAAGCCTTCTGGTGATTGGACCAGCCATTCGTTTGGGATATCGCATCAAATTGACGAATGTACGCCCGCCAGTCCACACTTCCATCAAAAGGCCGCGGTTTCCACTCATGAGACCCAGTTAACGTCGGTTCTTTTTTGCTCATTGGGTGCGCGGGCTTCATTCCATGACTATGAGCTCTTCCATGGTCCAGGTGATGTGGCAGAATCTGTCCTAAGGTAGATACTAGTTCCCGTTTCAAATCCTCTCGGAGTTCCCGCATAAGTTCATTCACCTGTTCCCCAATTTCATTACCAATTAAAGCCCTGAGCTCGGCTATATGTGAGAAATCACTACCAGCTGGAGGTGCTTCAGCTCCTCCCTCGCCCACTTCCAGTGCACTTCCGGCGTACATGAATCGCGATGCGGTAGCGTGGTGTCATCACCTACCTCACCACTGTCATCACTATCCCACCGTTGTCACCAATGTTATGAACACAGAAAAGCAGAATACAAAACACACAACGTAGGTGAGAGGTAAATAGAAGAAATTATGCACACGGTTCAAGTACCGAAATTAAACTGCGAACTTTATTCGTTACCGGAATTTCAGGACAACAAACGCGTTGCCAATCTAAATCACCTGTTGATGATCCCAACAATATGAACCTACTTACAATGCAATGTCTCTCGGCTGATCGCTGAGGATTTTTTCAAAGTTCACTTCATCGTCGCTCTCGGGTTCACTAACGTTTGGTGCGAAGCAGAACCAGCCCTCTCCATCCTCCTGTGTACATGATATAATCATTACATATATGAATATTTGCGGATTTGTTTATACAGGTAGTTATGGCTAGCTATACTCTATATGGTGATATCATGTATAAAGATTTGAACACCTTCTATGTGTATGATCTTACTTGATTCAATAAGATAGGTGTACCGTACAATGCACTTACACGAGCTTCTTCATCTGAACTGCTGTCTGTTGGAAAATGAACAATTGTTAAATCATCAAAATATAATCATGATGAAACATTTAAGAATGAAGCAACCTTATTGATGATAACTTATAGAGGTGACATGGCACTGATTCACTCCGTCGGCGACATGCGAGACTTTCTCTCACAATGACAAAAATGACAACAAAAAATCATCCGAGAAATTACCTTCCAAAAACATGTAATCAAATTAAGAGTGAATTTGAACACATTGTGTTATAAAATATCTTCAAACCGCGTAAATATCTTCATGAAATCACAGATATCTTCGCAAATCGAGGGATAAAGAATATTTCCGTGGTCAAAAAATAATAGGATCAACACTATAAATATAAGAATAATTCACAAAAAAATTATTATAATCAATTGCGCTGCATCTATTCTCTCTTTCCTTCCAATTGTCCTTTTCACCTCCCTATCCATTCGGTCATTTCATTGTTGTCCATTGTGATGGTATGGAAGGTATAAAGTTATAGAAATTTATCAATTTGAGGCACAAATAGGACGCTCTAAAAAACGCTCTACTCAGCTGCTGTTGGTCAAGAGAAGCTTTCACCCCCCCCCCCCCCCACCCCCTGTTCCAAGCCATTCGGATCATCAGAATTAAAACATACCTATGAGGAATGACCCCAGGGATTCCTTATGAGATTTTTTTTTTTTTTTTTTTTTAATCTCTTATTTCACCTCTCGCCAGATACAGGATTTACGTGACTAATAAACGCGGGTATATGAAATATAACGTGGAAATTCCTTGAACGATAATGTACGAAGAAAAACCGTTACGATGTGTGAAATGATACATTGAAACTTTAATAAAAAGCCCCCAACCAAATGAGTCAGGTAATTACGGAATACTCATCTGTATGCAGTGAAGTTGTCGGACAGCGTTGTTTATTTGCTTTGGAATGGCCTTCCATGATTATAAAAATTATAGAGTAGTTGGTTGCCTAAAAAGATTAAAGGTTTCATAATATTATAATCCTACTTAGGTGACGATAATATCCTCAAGAGCCATTAATAAAGAAGGCCATCAAACTAACGAGTTTTGTTTATCCTGTATGAACTTATAGGATTTTCAGCAATTTCTGACCAATTAAAATTTAATTTGACCCAATTTGTAATCCAAACTAGAAGCTCCAAACTTTTTACAAGAAAGTAATTTGATACCTCTGACTGAAAATTCTTTTTTCTTGGGCTCCAGTCTACTGTAATTAGATTAATTGCGGTTTGAATCTCATTCGAGCCAGCGGATCACAGTTGCCCATGGTATGCTCAGTATCTCAAGTCTCCAATATGTAAACCAACAGATGTAATCCAATATGTAATATGTAATCCAACAGATGTCTGTTGTTTGCTTGCCTTCTTCAAAGGCAAGTGGTTTGTCTGTAACCCTTACTATCTACCGCCTTTCATGGATAGTGAAATCGATTCAGCCACTTTTTCTCTTGAAAGAGTTATAAATGGTTAGGACTGTCACGGGCATGAGAGGTTTTCCTGACTCGGGCAACAGTAAATGGTGGGGGAGGGGGATCCTCGTTCCCCTGTATTTTCTTCGAGAACGCGCTGAAATGCCTACCATTCTTATTCAGTTGACAAGACTTGCATTTACGAGCTGGGTTCTTTCTACGTTTGGGTTCTTCTGTCGAACGAGTTTTCCTCTTAGGGCGCTTGAAGGACGGATCTGAAAATAAAAAGAACAAATTCCAGTCACGCAGCATATTGAGCGAATTTTAGGCGTAATAAATATGATTTACCTTCACTTTTCTCGATGTTTAAAAAGGAAGAACCAATGTTGACCAATGAGAAATATTTTCTTTTTCAGAAGAAACACTTCTCCCTTTTTGGAGTGATTGAAAAGTGCAAAATTCTGCCATTCACAACCCTAGGTCAATAAAAAGTGGTGACAATAGAGGTTTAAATTCTCAAATCGTCAAAGCTCGAAAGGTTTGAGTAAGAGGGTGTAATTATCTGTACAAATTTGAATCGAATTCATTTAGAGTATTTTCAAGACCACTTAAAATAAGAAGTTGAAAGTAGAATCGAAAAAAATATCATCGACAGGAGAGTAAATCAAACCGTTAACTCTGAGGCCAATTTCATACAGGGGGCTTGCAGCATTCCTAGCTTTGGCGTTTTGGATGTTTCTCTCCTTACTTTTCCACATGCTTCCATTTGACTTGGGGTTACGAAAGATTTCATCGATCCTTCTCCCAATCGGCTTAATGCTAACTCATGTTTCTACCTTTTTTTTTTTTTTATTTTTTTTTTTTTTTTTTTTTTTTTTTTTAATTTATTAGCAATTCACATTTTTGAATTTATGAGCACCGACGAATTCCTTTTTGTCGGTAGCTTGAAATGTGAAGGTTATAATTCATTTCTCTTGGTCGTTAAAAATAGTTCATAATTTGAAAATTCATTCTGCAATAGTCCTTACAAATAGCGACACGATAATAATAATTAATAATAACTAATCGCGGAGGTTTATCTTTAATTATTAAAGATAAACCTCCGCGATTAGTTTCCCGTTATACTGACTGGGATGTCTACAGGGGTTACATATCTGACAATACTAACTTATCTGTTCCCCTTATATGTACAGAACGAATTGAAGATGCAGCGGAAAATTTCGCTGAATGTACAGAATAATAATTAAAGATAAATCATAATAATTAAAATAAACCTCCGCGATTAGTTTCCCGTTATACTGACTGGGATGTCTACAGGGGTTACATATCTGACAATACTACGAGTAACTTATCTGTTCCCCTTATATGTACAGAACAAATTGAAGATGCAGCGGAAAATTCCGCTGAATGTATCCAGCGAGCAGCTTGGGCTAGTACCCCACAAGAGACTGAGCATCCTGATAATAAGGTATTATACCCTCACGATGTTAGGGAGCTAATCAGGGAGAAAAGGAAAGCTAGAAGAACATGGCAACTTACTAGGGCCCCAAGTGATAAAACTAAAATGAATAGACTGAAGAAACAGTTGGATAATCTATGCTCAGATATGAAGCAAGAAACTCACCTGAGGCTAATACATAGTCTAAGCCCTCAAAAAGATACTGATTATTCACTCTGGAAGGTTACCAAGTCACTTGGGCAGACGGAGGAATACGTATCTCCAATTAAAAAGGAAAACGGGGAATGGACAGAACGCCCAATTGAAAAGGCAGAAGTCTTTGCTGACCACCTTGAAAAAACATTTGTTGCAAACTCAAGTCATGAGGATGATGGTGAGCTACTGACTCTCATTTCCCCTACGGATATAGAAGACATACGACCAGTTACACTAAGTGACCTTAAAACGAACAAAGCACCGGGATATGATACCATTACTTGTAATATAATTAAAAAACTTCCGATGGAAGGCATACGTATGCTTCTGTATCTTATCAATGCAGCGCTGAGGCTGAAATATGTAACCCGCTGCTGGAAGGTGGCAGAAGTTATCATGATTCTGAAACCTGGGAAGGACCAAACTACCAAACAGGGCTAGGGACAAAACTTCTTACAGACCGATATCTCTGCTACCAGTAATCTCGAAACTGTTTGAGAGATTACTTATACAAAGACTGAAAACTAATGTCGAGGAGAGAGAGCTAAGAAAGGAAAATTGCTTAGAAAGGAAAATGGTTTGCGGAGGCACCTTCTTGGACGTTTCCCAAGCTTTTGACAAAGTCTGGCACCAAGGGCATGAATACAAACTTGAGAGAGACCTACAAAAGCCATTCTACTTAATCCTGAAATCATATCTCGCTGAGAGAAACTTTAGAGTGAAACATGAGGGAGAGTATTCCAGTCTCAAGAAAATAAGGGCAGGCGTTCCGCAAGGTGGCGTGCTACGACCCTTGCTCTTTCTCTTGTTTACTCGTCATCTACCCAGCAATGACGACACAACAATTGCAACTTTTGCTGACGATACTGCCCTATTAGCGGTTGGCGATACGGTAGACGAAGCAACTTGGAAATTACAAGACAGTTTTAACAATGTCAGTAAGTGGACAAGAAAATGGCGACTTAAACTCAATGAACAGAAATCTACTCATGTTAACTTCACAAACAAAAACGTACTAAAAATACCAGTAATGTTGAATGAACGTGAGATCCCTTACGCCAATACAGCGAAGTATTTAGGAATGACATTTGATGCGAAACTGAGATGGAAGGAGCATGTCATTAAAAAAAGAGATCAATTAGGTAAATATCAAATTCAAAAAAATGTACTGGCTGCTTGGCAGGTACTCTCAACTATCCCTACACGACAAAGTGCTCATCTACAAGCAAATTTTAAGGCCTGCATGGACGTATGGCATCCAGCCCTGGGGATGCATGAAAAAGACAAACATCCAGATCATACAAACATCTCAGAACAAGATACTAAGGAGTATTGTCAACGCTCCCTGGTACATATGAAATGATGACCTCCACCGGGACCTCAAGATGGAAACAGTTAGCGAGGTGGTTAAGGACCTTGCGATCAAACACGAACGGCGGCTTCATGAACACATGAACCCAGAAGTTCTTCGTCTACTAGACAACAGCAACATCATCTGACGTCTTGATAGAACAAAACCTCTCGACCTTGTAACGTGATGTGACAAGTCTTATAGGAAAGTGATCCTATGGAGTAGTTGCCATTGGACATTGTTGGGCCAAGCTCAGTTGTTATATTACGTTTCTAATAAAGAAATTTTGAACCAAAAAATAAAAATAAATAAAATAAATAAATAATTTGAAAATAATATGAACAGAATAAAGAGGTGGTTGACTCACCGACTCGGTTGGCAAATTTTCGTTCCTTGAGAAATGGAGGTTGCCACCGGTGTCAACAGGACTGTTATGTAATTTAGGTACCTAATGATATTGAGTTACACCAACTCACCTGTTGATAGGGGGTCATTAGGATCATTTTGCTTGTCATCCAATTCAGGCGGTGGTTCCGGTTCGTGAAGTTCAATCACAGGCGCCTCCTCGTTGTCCCTCGAGCTCTCATCATCCTCCTCAATACCAATTTAAACAACGAAGTAATAAAATGTTTCGTCATAATACTGAGTTTCAATAATCCGATGATGGCTAATTTATGATTTATCATGATTTAAGCCTACCCTCATGTCGCTATCTTCATCATCATTGAATCCCCCATCACTCTCTTGAGCATCTGATTGATCCGAATCTTCATTTTCAGCCTTCTCACTCCCCTCCGCAGTATCTTTCTTGTTTTCGTCAAACACCTAATTGCATTAAACACCCATTGATTAGTTCATACTAGTATACACTGAGAAACATTGTGTGAAAATGATGTAACTGAAATTCTGAAATTGTGGTTCGCTCTTTTCGATTTATATTACGAAATATATGATCAATCGTTAGACTTCTATAATAAACTCCTGTTCAAAATTAACACACCACCATCCATTTTCTCGTTTATTCCCTTTTCTTTTAACTTGTGAAGTTATTATCGTTTTATCCGTTTGCATAACGTACAGAAGAGATAAAGTACTACCTACCGAGAGATTACCGAAATCAGGTCAAAGAAGAAGTTGTTGGTGCACAGCTGCTCAGTCGTAACTCTTTGTTATCGTTGTCACCTTTGCACTTGTTGGGATTGGTTGGTGATCTTTCGCAGTGGATTGGAAGACGCCACTCACTAGTTGCTTTTTGGCATTCAGTGTGACAAATTTCATAATGAACGGAGGACGTTCGACAATGGAAAATGCGATCAGAGGTTGAGTTTTGGTTGAAGAGGGTCATTCGCTGAGATAAGTTGTCAAGCGATTGGGAGTGCACCATACGACGATCGGCCGATTTCAGGAGGCCGGATCTGATCGACGAAGACGTGGGCAGGGCCGCCCGAGATGCACAACCGCAAGGGAAGATCGATTCCTGAGGGTTGCAGTACTGCGTTCAGAGCTGCAGGGTTTGATGAGAGGCGTGAGAAATATCGACATTTCCAGACAAACAGTTTCTCGCAGACTCCGAGAGTCCAACCTGACAAGCAGAAGACCAGCTACTGGCCCTCTTCTCACCAGACAGCGTCGGCGAGCGCAAACGAACTTCGCATGTGAACATGCTTCATGGAATTTGAAGGATTGGAGACGTGTTCTCTTTTCAGATGAAATGAGAGTGAGTCTACATTCTTCAGACGGGCGCGAACGTGTCTGGAGAAAGGTTTTGTGAGGACTGTTTTCCAAGCACCATACCCTTTGGTGGAGAAGAGGGCCAGTATTGTACTGTTTTGCTGTGGGGAGGGATTTCGTATGACGCCTGTACGGAGTTGGTGACTCTGCTGAGTCCAGCCTTGAATGCTTAGAGGTACGTGACATGTATCCTCGAAGAACATGTTGTGCCATATGGCCCTTACATTGGTCCTAATTTCATTTTAAAGCACGATAATGCGAGACCACACAGCGCTATAGCCGCCACTGGTTATCTACAGGAGGTTGGTATCACCACTATGGACTGGCTACCAAGGAGCCCAGACAAGAATCCAATAGAGCATATTTGGGACATGCCGAAAAGAAGAAGTCGAGCCAGAGATCCACCACCAGAAACCTTCATCAGCTGGAACCTGCAGCGAAAGAGGAGAGGGATAACATCCCCCAGGAGGACATTTAAAACTTGATTAGTGGCATGGGTAGAAGGATCTAAACCCTCATTCGAGCTAGAGGAGATAATACCAAATATTGAAATCCAAAAGTTATTTACTTAAAATGTTTTCCCTTCAATTTTTTACACAAATAACAAAATGCCTAATTTTACCACAAAAAGTGAATTTTGATTTCATTCTTTTTTAAACATTTTTTCTTCTAGAATTTTTTCGTTGAAAAGGACATGGATGGTGGTGCGTTCAATACAGACAGACTACACGGAGAGCTAGATGTTACATATTCAGCTATCTGCAAACATTCTTGCTTTAATCTCCTATTGTGATAAACATTAAGGAGACCTTATGGTATCAATTATCATCTA
Source organism: Stenodema calcarata (assembly GCA_963920205.1). Classification (NCBI taxonomy): domain Eukaryota; kingdom Metazoa; phylum Arthropoda; class Insecta; order Hemiptera; family Miridae; genus Stenodema; species Stenodema calcarata. The sequence goes on along the minus strand of OY986057.1, from coordinate 24,813,837 downwards.
CTTGCATACAAAAGATACCAAGAGTTTTAGTCAACAGAACCAGATTTGAACGTTCTAGGTTCTGATGACTAGAATGAACCCATATATTTCAAATGTTAGGTTGTCACACTGATAATTATAATCGACCCACGAACTAATATCACATCCAGGTAATACAATGAATAAGTATCCTCTGAGTATGGCCCGCGTCGGACCCTGACGTGGACCACACATAAACCAGGTAAGTACCTATTAAATAAGACGGAAAAGTATTGCAATCATTGTAAAATATCACACACATCAAGTGAGCTGCCGACTCAAGAAGGGTTAGTGTTTTATAGAGTGATAGTTCGAGGAATTCTTGATTATTATATAATAATATAACAACAGGACAAATACTTTGTCAAATTGATATGATCACAATGTAGGTAGATATTCACTGACGAATCAAAAGTGGAGGAGCAGTAAGCTGTGCATTTTGGAACACAAGAAGAAATTACCGAGCAAAATACCCTCACTGGCTTTGAGCTACCAAGCGGAAGTGGCTGCAATAATTCAAGCTCTCAAATTCATGATTAGGGGGGAAGAAATCAATTAACAAACTTTATTAAATAAATTTTGAACAAATTTTTTCAAATTTGAACAAATTTTGTTCAGATTCTCTGTGTACCCTAACGGAGAGACTTCTTCCATTCCTCAATGTACGCGCCTCCACCGACCAAAAAGTGAAATTGCTTTGGATTAGCGAGGAATTGCGAGGAAATATCATAGTAGATAGTGGATAAGGGTGCGAAAACGGGTTAGCTGATGGATTTCGTCATCGGACTAAAGGAGGTCCTCCAAACGATTATGTGATACCATCGGTTTATTTGGCAGACTCCAATGCGCCAGAGGGCTGATTAAAAAACTCTGCAAATTCTTGACACAACGGTTTATTATCTTCCTTGTGCAGATCACCCTTCTGTCTACACCAGACTGTGTTGCAAATCGGCACCATACCATATTCTCACCGTACTCATACCATACCATACGAATTTCTTTCCTATCATACCATACTGTACTATACCAAATCATACATTCAATAATATACCATACCATACTCATACCATGTCATACAAACCGAGTGAATATTGAAATGTCGTCCATTTCTGACCTATATTTAAAATTTCAAGTATCTAGCTCATCATCAAAATTTAATTTGTTTAAACAAATAGGTATTATTTAAACAATTTTACAGACAAGAAAACGAGTGAATATTGCATTGTGATCCAGTTCTGAACTATTTTTAAAATTTCAAGTCAACAGCTCATCATCAAAATTAAATTTGTATTATTACAAAAAGGTATTATTTAAACAATTTTACAGATGAGAAACCGAGTGAATATTGCAATGTGGTCTATCCCCGACTCACGGTTAAAATTTCTAGACTGTAGTTTACCGGGAAGATGAAAAACGTAGTTTTATTCTGGGCGTCTGGAGGTTGGGTCACATAACGGCCGTTTTCGACGCGAAAGTTTAGTGTTTTTCCTAAACCTTTGCGCGCTCACTGTGAACGAACGGCTGGTCGCACAAAAATCCAATTGGTCTTAAAAGATTCGTAATTTTTCAGGTCATTCAAAAGTGAACTAAAAATTACACGGTTCAGTTGAATATTTTGAGATATGACATCGTCGAAATTTTAAATTTCGTTTTGAACCCCTTCCCCTTGACCTAGGGTTATGAAAAGTTTCGAGGATCATTGTGGGGCTGGTCCTAACCCAGAAACCAAATTTCGTAATTTTAGCTCAACGCTAACTGGGCAAAGTGCCACGGACGGCGGACGGCGGACGGGGGACGGCGGACGGGGGACGGCGGACGGCGTACGGCGGACGGACGGATTTTTTTTTATTCGATTTTCTGAATCTACGTATCTTGAAACGTAAACCAACAAATTTTGAGGGGGGGTTAAAAAATTTTTTTCTTTGGGCGATTCCAATGGTTCATTATCGAAGATAATAAACCAAAAAGTGGATACAGTTCAATGGATACAAAGTGTTCAAGGATTTTGGCATAGCAGACCATAAGGCTTGCGAAGCTTATTATTATCGCATCTCCCACTTGTGACTGATATGGAGATACCAACGTGAATGTAGAATACTTTTTTCTGGAATGTGTGACGTTCAGTGATCAAAGAAAATAAATATTCATCAATATGGCGAAAAAACGGACAATCTTTCAATTTCATAACAATTATGTACAAAAAAGATGTTTTAATTCAGGTATTAGGAAGTTTGAAGCAATTGGAGCATTTGAGTATGCGAAATTGAAACCCATAAAAAATAATAAAACACAGCTCAAAATATGACCTACAAATTTTAGCTGTTGGATATACACCAAAAGAAAGGAATGTCAGATTGATTAGTTCTATATGCGTTTGTGTAATAACGGACAGTGGGAATCTTGTTGTATCGACCCTTACTCAAGAAATCACATGCCAAGATTCCTTCCGTCCCTTTTTCATCTCCATCTCCTTTTATGTTACTGTATAACTTTCTGTTTTACAATAACTCGAAATTGCAATGGAAACTGCATGCGGAAGACGTGAATACGATCCATCAACACTCCGACTAATAGCTAGCAACACAATGAGCCAAATCTAGGGACGCGGGAGCGTCCCGCCCGCCAAGAAACCCGAAGCCCTGAAAACCGAAGCGACTGAGACACTGATTACGCGACGGAACTAGTTGGGGTTTTCACCCTACCAAATCTCGGTCCCCTGAGTGTCTCGAGAGTTGATTTTTTGTACACCAACTCTCCAGGGGCACGTGAGGACGTAAAACAAATTTCAGCTCTTGGGAACATCAGGTGTCGGGGGTATAACAATTTTAAAACCACTGTTTTTCACGTTTTTCGTGTTCTTCTTCTTCTTCTTCTTCTTCTCGTTGTTGTTGTTGTTGTTCATTGACGGGGCTACAGCCCAGCAGACAAATCGGATCAAGCTGAAATTTTGCACACACGTTTGTTATGCTCCAAGGGAGTGCCTTTTGACCATTTTTTCTCCCTCCCCCCATTTCCCCCCCAATTAGGGGGGAAATAGTGTTTTTTAGGAATTTCAAATGGTCATAACTCCTTCAAAATTGAAGCTTTTTCAGATTTTCTTTTTTAGTTGTGTTCAGATTTTCAAACTGTTTAATTTGAGATCAAAAAATGCTTCCTAAGAGGAAAAAAAAAGGAGTTATGGTGATTTTTCTATTTTCAACAACAACTGCCGCAAATATTGATGAAAATTGGTGCGGTTGGTCTTAAAATGTCCGCTAGGTTGTCTAGAATATGCTCAATAATTTTGAACTAAATCTCAATCGATTTGACTAATCCACAGCCAAAAATACGTGAATAAATTCCACATCTACTGATTTGGCTAATTTCCGAAAACATCAAAGTTGAACGGTGGTCAGAAAAATTGTCGTAGAGTGGCGCCTGTTTAAGGATCGATAGGAAATTTTATGGGCTTTCGAATGAGGGTAGCGCACTTTCGCACTTTTCCCAACGGTTCTCGAGTTATTCGCGATTTTTGGTATAAAAACGTGCGTTTTACCAGTTGCAAACTTTCTCTTTCCTCTTTCTCTTCGACACCAATAATTACAATTATTGTAATGATTCTCAACAACAAAAATTTGCACAATCCCCAAGAAAAAATGCAACCAATTTTCAAAAAATTTCTAATTCAAATTTATTCAAATTTCTAATTCTTTCTATTTTTTTAAATTTAATAATAAGAATAATTGTATTAAATTTTAATAATTGTTTTTAAATTGTTGATTGTTTTAATTAATCGAAAATTTTAAAACTAATATTTAACCAATTCGCAAAAATTTTAAAACTACTTATTTTTCAAACACATTTCAGATAACAAACAATAATTTCCAAAAAATAATTATTCTTGTCACAAAAACAAGAAACAAAAAGGCAAATTAGTAGGCGTACTAATTTTAACATGAATAATGTTTTTGCGGTGGCCTACCAGAGTTGAAAAGCGTAACGAAGTTTAAGTCACGAAATTATGTCACGAAGATTTTTAATGATTTTCACGTACAACCGAGCCGTTTCTAGGGAAATGAAACTTCTTTAGTTTTCAACGGACAAAAATCGTTCTCCATTCGTTGGAAAGCCTTTAATTTATGCATAAATTATATACTGCCAAAATCACTGTAAATATCGAAGAAGCTGAGATACAGCCCTGAGTAAATAAAAAAACTAATAAATTTTCCGCACATTTTTTTTTTTTTTTTTTTTTTTTTTTTTTTTTTTTTTTTTTTTTGGGGCTTTGATAGGCTTATGCCTTTGGTCACGTAGACCTCGAAGTGGGTCTATTGTGACATTGTGCCCCTGTTCCTACACTACAACATTGGTAGTGAGGAGACGGTTTACAGCCTCCTCCCGGATGAAGTGGAGCAGGCTGTTGTCATCGATTTTTGCAACCTCGGAGGGACTGAGGATGCCCTTACCAAGGTGCTTAAATCTTTTGTATGCAAGCGCTGGACAGTTACAGAGTATGTGTTCCGCTGTCTCTGGCTCGCAGTCACAGAGTCGACAGTCATCTGTCCTGCATATTCCCATCTTTTTGAGGTGGTATTTGACTGGACAGTGGCCAGTTAGGAGGCCTGTAACGGCCTTTATGTCCTTCCGGCTGAGGGAAAGGAGAGCCCTGGCTTTCCTTCTGGAAAAGCATACGAACTGCTTGGCTTGTCTCATTTTTGGAGCGCCTTGCCAATGCTTTGTTCTCTGCTTGTCAACCCACTTCCCCACTTCTCGGGCTATGAAGCTCTCTGTAATGCCGAGGAAAGGTTCTGGTCCAGTGGGGTTTGACATGGATGCCTGTTTGGCGAGGCGATCCGCCTCTTCGTTGCCTTCTATACCCTCATGACCCGGCACCCACAGCAGCGTCAATTTGTTGCCATGGGCAGCCATCTTGAGGGAGTTTAGGCAGCTCCAGGTGAGCTTTGATTTTATGGAAAAGGCCGAGATGGCCTTTAATGCTGCCTGGCTGTCTGATAGAATATAGATCTTTGCGCCCTTTAGTCTTTTCCTGGCGATCTCCTGGGCACAAATATCTATTGCATGGGTTTCTGCTTGAAAGATGGTGGCCAAGGCCCCAAGGGGCTTAGACAGGCTAAATCTGGGGCCTTTTATCCCCAGGCCTGCTTTTTTATCCATCACTGACCCATCTGTGAACCACAGCAGTGATCCTGGCTCTAATTGAGGCATGCCTCCTTTCCAGAAATCACGATCTTTTATTATTACTCTGAATGGAAGATCAAAATTCATCCTCTCTGGCATTTTGTCAGAGATTGATGAAACCACTGGGTCTACCTTAACAAAGTCAAGGATGGACGCATGGCTATTTTTCCTGGCAGGATGTTTTATTGCTCCTGCTTGCAGCATCCTCATGGCCCCCAGGTAGGCCACCCTCTGTATGTGTAGATGGAGGGGTTCGAGGTCAAGTAAAACCTCTAGTGCTGCAGTAGGGGCGGTTCTCATTGCCCCTGTTATTCCAAGGCAGGCCTGTCTTTGGAGTTTTGTAAGTTTCTCCATAGTCTTTGCCTGACAGGTTTTCTGCCACCATACCGTTGAGGCATAGGTGATCATGGGTCTGACAATGGCTTTATAAGCCCAGTTGGCCCTCATTGGTGCCAGTCCCCACGTCTTCCCAAGCATTTTGTGGCAGCTCCACATTGCTTTTGTGCCTCTTTTTAGGGTATAGTCTAGATGCTTGTTCCAGTCTAATTTCTGATCAAGCATGACTCCCAGGTATTTTACCTCCCCTGAGAGTGGAATGCTCTTACCTCGGAGTTTGGGAGCCGTAATATTGTATTTCCTTCTGTTGGTGAAGGCAACAATGGTGGTTTTGTCAGGGTTTACATTCAGATTCTCCTTACGACACCACCTTTCAATAATATTTAGAGCGTTCTGAAGTCGCTCTGATAGCGTACTATCGAACCTGCCCCTAATGATGATGCACAGATCATCCGCATAGGCAGTAATCTCATAGCCACACTGTTGCAGCATTGCTAGGAGTTCATCTGCTACCAATAACCACAGAAGGGGGGACATGACCCCTCCTTGAGGGCAACCTCTGTTGGCCATTACAGTGGTGCTCTCATTTCCTTGTGCAGTTGTGATAACACGGCTTACCAGCATAGCCTTCAACCAGTTAATGGTGGGGTTTGGGATGCCCCTCATTCTTGCTGCCCGCTCGATGGAGTCATGGAGTCTAGGGAAATGAAACTTCTTTAGTTTTCAACGGACAAAAATCGTTCTCCATTCGTTGGAAAGCCTTTAATTTATGCATAAATTATATACTGCCAAAATCACTGTAAATATCGAAGAAGCTGAGATACAGCCCTGAGTAAATAAAAAAACTAATAAATTTTCCGCACATTTCTTAATATTTTCCATACAGACAAAGAAAAGAGATAAGGAAAAGGGGAAACGGGACGCAAAAACATTATTCATGTTTTGCATAGCAAATACCTCGTTCTATACAAAGTATAGAAGAGAAAAGATCCGGGGGGTCCAGGGGGGCTTGCCCCCCTGGCGAGGCGCGAAGCGCCGAGTTTTACTAAATTTTGACTAGGATAAAACTTCATTTAGAAAAACATTTACTAGTTACCTCGTAGGTACTTTTGTATTGTATAAGTTGTTGAACCGTATTGTATAAGTACCACTCGAAAACTAGCCATGCAAAAAGATGTGATATCCCCCCAAAAACAACTCCGTTGTAAAAACTGGCCCGCCAAAAAACCTCAGCCGCAAAAAGGAATGATATCCATTTTGCCCGCCAGCCACATATATAGGATGCTCAGTGCTTCGCACCTCGCTGTTGAGTGTGCATATAGAAACCTGATCCTCCTACCCCTAACCTCCACCGTCAATGTTTTCCTGTTCCCTGTCACCTTCCCACAACCCCCTCTCACCCTTAGTCACCCTCGGTTTCACCTAATATGTTTCCTCTGTTACACCAGCAGGGAGCTTTACGCTTCTTTCAATGCTGTTGGCGGGAGCTTTTTGCCAGATGAACAAGCTAACATAAGTATTACTGGTGGTCACGAGTAATCAGCGGTGGTACAACTGTAATGAAGTAATGCTTCAATTCAGGCTTGTTCATCTGGCAAAAAGCTCCCGCCAACAGCATTGAAAGAAGCGTAAAGCTCCTGCTGGTGTAACAGAGGAAACATATTAGGTGAAACCGAGGGTGACTAAGGGTGAGAGGGGGTTGTGGGAAGGTGACAGGGAACAGGAAAACATTGACGGTGGAGGTTAGGGGTAGGAGGATCAGGTTTCTATATGCACACTCAACAGCGAGGTGCGAAGCACTGAGCATCCTATATATGTGGCTGGCGGGCAAAATGGATATCATTCCTTTTTGCGGCTGAGGTTTTTTGGCGGGCCAGTTTTTACAACGGAGTTGTTTTTGGGGGGATATAGAATTACTTGTAGAAAGTGAAGAAAATTAACCATCCAACATAACATATTAGTTATGATTTGCAAAATCTGAATGGTAGGTATATCAAGAGGAAAACTATGATTTGAATAGTACCTCAGCGCTACTGGAATCTGCATTTTTCAAAGGGATGTTATGCAGAAGATTATAATTCATCTCAATCAGATTATACTGTGTCTGACCTGCTTCTATGATATCCAGGAATCTGAAAAATGGGAATTCATTCTGAGTTTATTGATTCAAGGCACTTGGTGATAATATCTGTATTTGGAGTTATGGGGGTATGGACCATGATGACTAAACAACATACTCGTATTAAATTACATGACATGTAGGAGTCATGGCGTGTGATTTGTCATGTGTGAGGAAAGAATACGCCTCTGAAGGGGAAATCGAAAAACAGCCTACTAA